>OZ022506.1:11699373-12122691 GCA_963989385.1 Ctena decussata
AAAAAAAGTCCAAAAAAGCAGGTGCACATCTATGGTATGTCTTTGATGCGTATACAAAGTTTTAATTTGATTGAGGGACATATTTATAATTATGACAGCCACGCCAACAGAATCCACACCAAAAACAATATGTCCCTCGCCCCACATGGTGGGGTAACATAATTATGAACTAGTGTTTCAGAGTGAGCAGGAGCTCCGGTAGCTCAGTATGTTAAACCCTGGCCTACTGATCTGGCAATCCCAGATTGGAGCCCCGCTTAAGGCGGATATCTTTCCAACAGTAAATATGGTTCCATTGCATCCAGCCTTTCATTATCACCTTCCCATCATTCCGATATGACTAAAATGCTCTGGATGGACAGATGGATGACACCTGCTTTAAAACCAGAGGGCCAATGGCCCTGTATCGCTCACCTGAGCACTGAGGTTATGTTGGAAAAACTAAGTTGCCACAGCAACAAAACAACATGCACAACAGCAATAAAACACACCATTTATGTAGAGGATAATATCACAAACATTTATGCAAAAAATAAGCTTTATCCCCCCTTAATGGCTTCTGAGAAGAAGATATTTGGCAAAAGAAAAAAAAATGAAAATTTGGCCTTTCAGTTGCAATGGCAACCAATCAAAATCAGGTCTTTGGGCAAAATTCATATAGTTGGTAGAGGACTACTCTAGGAACATTTCTGTAAACCTTTTGTCAAAATATCTGCAGTATCACATAAATAAATACCAAATGTCCACTTTCCCCATTGTAAGTCTATGGAAACTTTGAGTTGCCATGGCAAAACCAGTTCACATGGGCAATGATAATATGAAATATACTTTAGGTAGAGGCTAAATTAATATGTATGCAAAGTATCAGCTTCATCCTCCTCATGGCTTCACTTTTCCCATTATAAGTCAATGGAAACTGTAAGTTGCCATAGCAACCAAAGTTCTTATGGGGTTGGAAGAAAAAACAAAATTTATGTAGAGGCTTTTGTCATCAACATGTTTGCACAATATCAGCTTCATCCCCCCATATGGCTTCTGAGCAGAAGATTTTTTCATTTTATCTTCTTCTTTTTTTTTCCGAAAATTTACCCTATATTTTGCCATGGCAACCAATCAAATTCAGCGATTTGGAGGAAATTCATTAGAAACATAGAGGACTATTCAAGAAACATTTCTGTAGAAAGAAAATCTAAATAAATGCAGTGAGACAGCAAAAATTGCCAATTTCCATTTTCCCCATTATAAGTCAATGGAAACTCTTAGTTGCCATAGTAACCAAACTGCTGGAGAAATTCCCATGAAAAACGGTAATTCTATAGAGGCTAGTACTAAGGTTCTTTCTGTAAAAATTGAGCTTTATTGGCCACACAGTTTCTGCGGAGATGATTTTTTAATATTTTTCTATTTTTAACTATTTGGTTGCAATGGCAACCAGCCAAACTGCGCAATTTGCATAAATTTAACACGGCTGGTTAAAGACTACTCAAGGTACATTTCTATGAAAGTTTTGTCAAAATATCTGCACCGACATAGCAATAAATGCAAATTTTCTATTTTGCCATTATAAGTCAATGGCAACTTTAAGTTCCCATAGCAACCAAACTGCTAGAGCAATTGCCAAGAAAAACAGTATTTTTATAGAAGCCTGTACTAAGATCCTTTCTATGAAGTTTGGGCTTTACTGGTTGCATAGTTTCTGAGGAGATGATTTTTGAATATTTTTTCTATTTTTAATCATTCGGTTGCCATGGCAACCAGCCAAATTGTGCAATTGACATAAATTTCATGTGGTTGATAGAGGACTACTCAAGGAACATTTCTGTAAAAGTTTTGTCAAAATATCTGCAGTGACATAGCAATAAATGCAAATTTTCAATTTTTCCCATACAAGTCAATGGAAACTTTAAGTTGCC
Source organism: Ctena decussata (assembly GCA_963989385.1). NCBI lineage: Eukaryota > Metazoa > Mollusca > Bivalvia > Lucinida > Lucinidae > Ctena > Ctena decussata. Next base: position 11,701,287 of record OZ022506.1, read on the forward strand.
ATAGCAACCAAAGTTCTGAAGCAATTTGGATAAAAAACAGTATTATTGGTTCCCTCTGCCTATAGATGCTATATATGAAATTTGGTTACAATGGGCCTGGTAGTTTCAGAGGAGATGTCGTTTGAAAATGTTGACGGATGGACGACGGATGCCTGCCTATACTATAAGCTCACCTGTGAGCCTTTGGCTCAGGTGAGCTAAAAAGCAGGTGTCATCCATCTGTCCATCCAGAGTGATCATCAAGTACTCCCTATATCCAGAAATCCTATTAATTCTTGCTGAGTCACCTCTGCCTCAGACATTCTAAAATTGGAACATCAGTCCCCACTCCCCAAGGTTTTTATCATGCTCAGCTGAGCTGAGCATGAAAATTCAAACTGATATTAAGTAAATCCCATGCAGTTTGCAGAGATGTTAATTGTTTCCAGTGCTTGCTTTTCACATATTTTCTCTTTTTGGAATTGCATAAAACAGGTTTGGTTTGGTATTTTTATACGCCCATCAAAGACAGGTCGTATTATGTTGTTGCCTCCGTCTGTCCGTAACTTTTCGTGTCCACTCCATATCTTCTTAACTCCTTGAAAGATTTTTTGGAAACTTTGGTCAAATGTTCGTCGTATCAAGACAATGTGCAGAACTCATATTTCAACGATGTCCGACAAAGGTCAAGGTCACAGAGGTAAAAGGTCAAATGGTAACATTTTGTGTCCGCTCCATATCTCGAAAACTGTTTAATATTTCTTCATGAAAAGATGTACAAATATAAAGGACTATCAGACGATATGCAGAGAAAAAAGAATCATAACCCCACTTTCAGTTCTGATGGAATTATGCCCTCTTTATAGTTTTTGTCTAGGAATTTCATCCAACTGTAAGTCCCAAGGGGCATATATCACACTTGGTAACTGCACAGTTCCATTCACAACTGGAAGTAAAAAATTCAATCATCTGAAGATGGATAGTCAAGATACATGTATAACAAGCTATTTGACTCATACCATAATGACCCTAAAATTTTGGACACACGGAAGTTGGACGGCTATTGTTCCAAAATTCTTAGAAAGTGGATTTTTACCTACAATAATGCATCCAAATGATGCTTAGTGAATGGCAAATGTTGTAGACCCTGATCAGACTGCTCCTGATCTTGGTCTACAATGTTTGCTTAGACCTGTCTGTCTGAATATTTAGGGTCATTACGGTAAGTTTACATAACTGATAAGTGAAAAAAATAATCATCTCTGTAAAAGATGAAATAGCAGGGTTCACTCAAATCTCTTGAAAGAGGTCAAACCAAATTTCTGTGGTTTTGCCAGTTTCAATCAAGAGTTGTAATAAGTCCACCATTTGCTTCAAAGCAAAAGGTGTGCATAAAATACGCTTTATATACATAGGAGTTAAATAACATTGATACCTTTTAGCTAACTACCGTAATGTGCGAATAAATTTGGACACCTAAAAATAATGAATTTTCCATTTGGGACATGGAAAATTTATTATTTTAGGTGTCCCAATACTTAAGCGCATTAGGGGGTATTTACAGAAGCTTGGTGGGATCATGAGACTTGAGCTGCAGCTGATATGTCAGTCGAGATTAATTAGGGAGGTAACTCCTATGACCAAATGATTGTCAAGTAAGGGAGGCAATACTAAGTGCTATAGGTCAAAGTTAGGCGAACCAATATACATACCGTATTCAACCTAATTAGCGGATTCAACCTAATTAGTGTGCATGCCCCATTAAGTGCACAACATGAGGTTTTCTGAGGCACATGATTACTAGTTCACATATTTTTTTCTGGTTTATCCTTTTGATTGCTTGTTTACAAGTGCTGAAAACCTATAGGATCTTTCAGGTTTCACTTACAAAGCTTCTCCGCTCTACATGACTATATCTTTCAGCTTTTTCTCTGATGCTTTAAACATTAAATTCTGTTTCTTTCTACAGTAGAACTTCAATGGCTCGAACCCTGATGGCTTGTTCACCCTGTCTGGCTAGAACTCATTTCTTGGTCCCTAGAGGTCACTTTATATGGAAACTAACCCTGGATGGCTGGAACTACCCTTGGTTGGAACTTATTTTCATGGTCCCAAGCCTGTTCGAGCCAATGAAGTTCTACTGTATATCTAATAAGTCTTTGAAATGTGCACTTATAAGGAAGAAATCATCTGCAAGTATTTAATGACATTTTGAAAATGTTAATTAAGTGCAGAGTGCATTAAAGGGGCTGAATACGGTAGTTCTATAATTACCTTATTAATCCTATTAAATGCACCATGGGCATTGTATTATTTGTACAGATAGGGGGGAGGGGTATTATTTAGAGCCCAAAGACCAGTAAATCAGCCAATGACAAAATACTTCTAACAAACTGTATAAAGGTGAATATGAAGTTATTCTACTTTTTTCTTTTCTTTTTTTTTTCCTCCCTTAGGTAGGGGTCAGATCTTGAAGAAAAGAATTTACTTCTGTAGGAGCAAATTCTTTCCTTGAAGAGTGGACCCCATTAGAAACAGTCTCATATCACAGGGTATAATCGATTCCGCTAATTTTCGCTTCCTGCAGAGACTGTACATCATATTTGGCTTCCGCCGAGACTGTCCGCGAACTCTTGCTTCCTGCAGAGACTTCTGTACATGATAAATGGCTTCCTGCAGAGACTGTCTGCGTGATTCTGTTTCCTGCCGAGGCTCTCGGCAGGAAACAGAATCACGCGGACAGTCTCGGCAGGAAGCCATTTTACGAGGACAGTAGTCTCTGCAGGAAGCAAGAGTTCGCAGACAGTCTCGGCAGAAGTCAAATATGACGTACAGTCTCTGCAGGAAGTGAAAATTGGCAGAATCGATTATACCCTGTGATATGTCAGAGAAGCAAAGAGATTTTCAATAAATTGACATGTTGTTCACCTTTGTGAAAACTGATGGAGAAGTTCCAGGAAAACACAGAGGTTAGCTGTTAATAAATGCCATAAAAATTCTATATATTGGGACAGTTAGGTGTAGGCAAATCGTGCAAACCCAGATCAGAACAGTCTGATCAGGGTTCACACTATTTGCCATCCCATTTGCATTTTTCTGGACACATTACTGCACTGTAAAACCAAACTATTCCGGGAATTTAGGACAATTATGGTAATTATTCTGGGTGTCCCAATATTTATAATTTTTACGGTAATATTTTTTTAGTAGAGACTCATGGTGTTTATTAGAGCAAGGACATTTTTAGGATTAATATGGTAGTTTTTAACTTGGAAATGTAGTAATAAGGGATGTAACTCTACATGATCAAACAACCTATATATAAGGGAGGCTAACATGTCAATGCAAAGTCAGGCAAAATTTAGTTGTATCAGTTGATTTTTCGTAAGATCAAGCAAGAAATTTAATTGGTGCATTAAAACCCCTATTTGATGAGAGTCAAAACCTAACATAATATTATAGACCTTTTAATAATGGTTTGGTTCCTGTTGATACCGTAAATACCCTATTTTTGGGGGGGTGGGGAGCAATTTTTAGAAAGGGATACAACTTTGTTATTCCTTGCCGTTCCGAAATGGTTTGCTCTTGAAAATAAGAATTTAATCCTATGGGAATATACTCCTGGGGGAGCAAATTCTTCCATCAGAAATGATCCCAAGTGAGAAGGGAGACACAAAAAGTGAAAATGGCATAGAGTTCCCACCCATGAAAGTATCTGTACTTTCATTCTATATATTGGTATACCATCATCAATTAGGGACCGACCATTTGATATTCTGGGGGGGGCCTGGTATTCTTGATGGAGACACAACATTTTATTTCACTGGCCTCTAGAAACAATTTCTTTTTTTTTCACCATGTGGGAGCTAATTTATTTTTTTTACAAACTAACTCAAACAGGTTATTTTTTTTTTTAATTTCATAGCTGAACTATCAGATCCTTGTTTACTTGACCTTAATATCCTTTTATTTTACCCACATCAGTATTTTTAGACCTTTTTTCTCACAAAAAGAACATGGTGCTGTCTTTAACCAGGCCAAGGGCATGGCTTAGCTTGCTTTTGCAAACCATTGCCTGGAGCATGTTACTCTTTTCATCTAAGGTACAGATACAAACATCCCTGTATGAGTTTGGCAAAAAATTAGGCGTTAAATTAGGGATATTTTGGCCAAAATTTAGGGCTATTTTGGCAAAGTTTTAGGGCTAACATTAGGAATTTAAGTTTTTTTTTCTGTCCCAATATATGCCTAGCCATGCTTATTCGTATTTTAGAAAGTTTGATAAATACTTACATGATAGAGTCACATTACTTACATGATAGAGTCACATTATACATGAATGGGCATTAATAAAATGGCTGAAAGTTATGTGCTAAGAAGTTAACAAAGGGGGGTCTGGGGGGCGTTGCCCCCCAGAAGCTACAGCAATTTCCCAATTTCAATGGCAATTTTAAGACTGGAAACAATAGAGAAAAACTAGGAATGATTCCCATAAGCTAGTGACTATTTTGCAATTTAGTTTTAGTGGAAACATTTACTTAGTAATTTGGCAGATCAATAATACATGTATGTGAATGTTGTATAGGATGTTTTTGTAAATGTATGCACATGCGGGCCCGCTGGTGTAAATCAATTGTAGATAATATTAAAATATCACTATAAATATGGGGGTCTGGGGGGCGCAGCCCCCCAGAAGCCAGAGACATTATAAAAACTCTATTCCAATGGAATTATCTGCAGACAATATTTTTTTATTTTTTTTTTTGGGTGGAGACAGATTATTTTTTTCTCTTACTTTTGAGGCCAGATTATTTTTTTGAACCCCCTTATGAGCCAGGATATTTTTTTCTTGCATATCCAAAGACAGGGAATTTTTTTGATAAATATACCAGGCCCCCCCCAGAATATCAAATGGTTGGTCCCTTACTGGAATTTTCATAAAGTCTGAAAAGGTTGTTGCAATGTGAAGGAGTTACCAGATTTCTTTGGTTATAAGACAGGAATTTTGACTTCCAAAACAATCTCAAAGATCTAGATCCATCTCATAAAGATGGATCTAGATCTTTGGGATTGTTTTGGAAGAGAAAACCCATATGTTATAGCTGAAGAACAGAAGACTGATTTACAGATCTGCAGTAATTTTGGCAGGATACCTGTCTTATAAGTGAATAAATAGAGTAAGTTCTACGCTCATTATCCAGAGGTTGTGTACTTGTTTTGGTCATGATAATTGTTCTCTATATTACCGTATTAATCCTAATAAATTCCCCCGCTCCAATAAATGCCCCCTGCCTATATTTCTGAAATTATGTTATGCTCCATGTTTTCCATCACCTGTTCATTCTGAAGGACACTGCTCTTAAAATAGGGTCCATTCTTCTAGAATTCCTCTAGAGGAGAAAATTCCTTTCTTTAAGAGTTAACCCCTTTTGAAAGGGAGGTATGAAAGGGAAAAATAGTGGAATTGTTTCATCTGGAGTACATCCATGCACCTAATATTGTTTATTTACAAGTATTTTATCAGTGAATATAGGTTCCTGTACTAGCGATAACAATTATGTCCACAAAATAATTTCGTCTTTTTCTGAGCAATATTGAATTCTCTTATTTTTCTGAATTTGTTGCTACTGAAAAACCTGTCAGATGTTGAAGAAAATAGTTGTTTTCCCTTTTGGTTTATTTTCTTTCGCTGGAATTTCAGTTCTAAAAATAACTATGTTTAGTATGTCTATAAGTGCGTGATTTCTGATGCCATTCTCCAAAGGTCAATTTTCCCTTGTCGTGAGCTCTCCTAGAGGTCCTGGCATGGTGGATGGGTTAAAACTATCCCAAAATGCAATGCAGCATGACCTCAGCTGCGTTATCTATTTTTGGCGCGAACTAAAAATAGCGCTAACTGGTGTGCGAAGCAGAGTAAGGAAATCCCTTGCAAAAGAACTTTTCTAATATTTTTTTATTTACACTTTTTAGTGAAACTTATTGATTCCCTTTTATAAGTGCTTTCCAACAACAAGATCATCAAAATTATGATGCATTCCAAAGTACAGGAACCTACCTTTAATACTAATATCCCTTTCGGAAAATGCTGTAATAATAATCGTCTGGGGCGTTTTTTGGGATTAATATGGTATTTCATCCTCCATTTCCCTTCTTCTCGAAATGATTGAAAAAGGGCCACATGTCAGCACACCATACTCATGAACTCTGTCCCAATAATTGTGATTTTTTATTTTTTTTCATCGCATAACATTTGTCAAGTTTGAAATGTCCCCCATTTGGCTAATTTCTGAAGCGGCTTTCATCAATGGGTGCATAAACTGTCAATCAATTATGCGAGGCGGGATCAGTGACGTCACGTGTAAAGCATTAGAAACTGTATTGAGCGTACAAACGTGCTCCGAGTTGTCTGTGTTTTGATCAGTGTTACCTTGATTTACCTGTAATTAAGAAAAAGCAAAATGGATTAAAGTGAAAATTCATGAAGGAAAGTATTATTATGTATCGAAGGACACTGTTTTAAAGTAGTGGTTATAAGGAAATTAATGAGCGAAATATTGGAAATCAAAGGTATTCTATTTTGGCCCAGGTAACTTGTTTACATTGTCAATACATAGTGAGGAGATTTTTATGTACATTGCCTATTAGAGAGAAGTAGAAGCTACTGTTTTTACAAGTGATTTGTGATTGCTGATTAAAGAGGATTTATCAAAATCCGTTATTGTCTCTATGGGAGGAGAAAAATGAGTGATACTTTGATAAACTGTCTTTGATCTTTGCCGACAGACAGGTGCAAACTCACCTGTGGAGAGAAAGAATATTCGTCGGCGCCTTTGGCAAAAATGGTGGGTGGGGAAATACTGAAGTCTCTGAAAGGATGTCATGCAACGAAAATGAAGCATGCCCTGCTGTTGCTGCTATTACAGTTCTTCTTTCGCTTTGCACAAGGACAAGGTCCAGGGGATGAAAGACAGTATTTTAATATTTCTGAAAATGTTCAAAGCGGATTCGAAGTTGGTTACATCAATGTCAGACCCGGGTTTACATATAATTTCAGTCAAGATTATCCAATAGGTTTGCAGTATTTCAGTTTAGACAGTAACACCGGTCGCATTGTTTCCAGAAAGATAATTGACAGGGAAGCACTTGAACCTCAGCTGCGTGAAAACAAATTTGACCTCCTTGCTTTGGGCAAAACTTCTGATAATTCTGCAACAGACCCTGTCGAAATATCTATTGAAGTTTTAGATGAAAATGACAATGCACCTGAATTTCCGAAGACAGAGGAAGCAATCAAATTTCGAGAAAATTCAAATAAAGGAACTCAACAAATCATCCCAACAGCAAAAGATGCAGATTACGGTTTGAATGCTGTTGTTACTGATTACCAAATTGTCAATGCAGATGGACCATTTAGGGTTCAGTATGATCCTGATATATATGGTGATGTGCTCATAATTGAAACGACTGGTAAATTAGATCGTGAAATGAGAGAGTTTTACCTTTTAACTGTAGCAGCCTCTGACAAAGGCAAACCTCCAAAAACTGGTTCAGTAAATGTAAACATCACAATTGAGGATGAAAATGACAATCAGCCCATATTTGATCCTAGTACTTACTATGCAAGAGTAAATGAAACAGATCCAGTTGGCACATTTGTAATCCAGGTCATTGCTGTAGACAGAGACAAAGGAACAAATCAAGATATCACCTATCAGTTTGTTGATGAAAATGAATATGCCTCTCAGTTTAGAATAGAAAATACTACAGGAGAAATTTTTACCACAACTGGAACTCTACTGTGCCCAAAAGCTACATGTTTTGTTACAGTAGAAGCTATAGATGGTGGTCGTCATTCTTACACTGGAAGAGCATTTGTGTATATAAACATTGATGATACTAACAATCATGATCCTGTCCTAACCATTAAATACAATCCACCTGGTAGTAAAGGGTCCTCAAGTGTTAATGAAAATGCTAAGGATGGTGAAATTGTTGCTGGTATCACTGTAACTGATAGTGACTCTGGTGCTAATGGACAGGCCTCTGTATCTATCATAGCTGGCAATGAATTGAAACACTTCAGAATGCAATCATATGGACAGCTTGCTTTAATTTATGTGAATGGTGATCAAGTTTTAGACAGAGAAAGAAATCACAAATACAATCTTACTTTGGAAGCAAAAGATGGGGGTAGTCCACCAAGAACTTCTGTCAAATCACTTGTTGTGTATGTGAATGATATTAATGATCATGCACCAGTATTTAGAGACAAGTTCAGTATTGTAACTATCCTAGAATCATTTCCAGTAGGTAGTTTTGTGGCAGCTATGGCAGCATATGATAATGATACAGGGATAAATGCAAAGCTTACTTATGAGATTATCTCAGGAATTGACAGCAATAAAGACTGGTTTCATTTGAACACAGAAACCGGACTAATTACAACCAAATCAAAACTTCATTATGAAATTGGGAATAATTTCAGAATGAACATCAGTGTCCATGATGGCGCTGCAAAGCCACTTTATGACTATGCGGAAATAGAAATCAGAATCCTTGATGAAAATGAGCCACCCGTCTTTTCACAAACTGTTTTTGATGTATCCCTGGATGAAAATCTAGGTAGGACAGTTGTAGCGACAGCTTCATCTACTGACTACGATTCGGGCAAAAATGGAACAGTTACGTACAAGTTTCATGACAGTGTTTTTACTCAGTATGCAAACACATTTGATCTTGATGAAGCTACAGGAACAGTAACAACAACAACATCACTTGATCATGAACAAATTCCATCGTACCTAATTTATGTCATCGCCACAGATGGTGGTAGTTTTCCACTGTCTTCAACAGCAACTATTCGTCTTAAAGTAAGTGACGTCAATGATAACTCGCCAGTCTTTTACCCAAATGAGTATTACGCATCTGTATTAGAAGGACAAGAAAATGGTATTATTATAACTACTGTAGTAGCAAAAGATTTGGATGAAGGTGAAAATGGCAAAGTATTGTATAGTCTGCCTGGAAATGATTTTGGTAAATTCATGGTTGGTGAAACAACAGGTGAAATTATAACTACTGGAACATTGAATAAACAACTGAGAAACAGGTACACGCTAACAGTTAGAGCAAGAGATCAACCAGGTCAAGGTGATGACACAGCAACAGTTGAAGTGTCAGTAATATCTATTTCAGACTTAATTCCAACTTTCATAAATGGTCCATATCAATTTAAAATCCCTGAAGATTTGGGTGATCAAGGGAATAATGTAGGCAGTAACATTGGCAAAGTAACTGCTACTGTGGACAGTGTAGCACCACAGATAGCTTACAGTATAGTTGATGGAGATCCTGATGAAATATTCACAGTGGGGAGTTCCACCGGTTGGTTGAAAAGAAGCAAACATATTGACAGAGAACGGTATCCTTTCTTTGAGCTTAAACTTGTTGCAAGTGCGGGAGATTTGTTTGGAGAAACCATTGTTAATGTAGTGGTAGAAGATATTAATGACAATTCTCCAGTGTTTGACTATCCTGTTATAGATATAGAAATATTAGAGGACTCACCTGTTGGTCACCACATAACCCGAATTAATGCCATTGATCGTGATGCTCCTGGTCCAAACTCCAGATTAACATATTCTGTGCAAAGAGACCCAAATAACATCTTCGGAATTGAACATGATACAGGACTGTTATATCTCAATAAACCTGTCAAACTGTTAGAAGCTAGTGCAACAAAACTAGATACGTTTGAAGTCATGGTTATGGATAATGGTAACCCGGTCTTCTCTGCAAAGCAGGAGGTCCAGGTGAAGGTTAAGGATGTCAATAACAACACCCCAAAGTTTTCTCATTCTACTTATGAAATATCACTGATAGAATCAACATATGTAAACCATCAGATCTTGAAGTTTGAAGCAGTTGATGAAGACTTTGGTGATAATGGTAAAGTGGTATACAATATAACTAGAGGAAATGATGATAAGGCATTTGGTGTTTTTCCCAATGGTATGCTGTATGTAGCAAGAGAACTGGACCGAGAAACTAAAGACTTGTACAAACTGAGTCTAGTAGCAAGAGATAGAGGTATTGAACCAAGAAGCTCGGAATGCAACATAACTGTTCATATTATCGATGAAAATGACAATAAACCTATTTTCATTAATGCAACATACAGTTTAGAGGTGTATGAAAATAAGCCAAAAGGAACTTTTGTTGGATTTGTCAAAGCATCAGATGATGACATGGGTAGGAATGCAGAACTTTCATATTACCTGGAAGAAAATCAGAGAGATTTCAAGATAGACTCACAAACTGGTGAAATTACCACATTAAGGAGTTTCGATAGGGAAAATTTATTTTACAGCGGATACACAGTAACGTTTGATGCAGTTGTTAAAGACAATGGTCAGAAACGATTACAAGATATTGCAACAGTAAGAGTCATTGTGCTTGATGTAAATGACAACTCACCTGTATTTACAGAAACAGTTTATAAAGCATACATACTTGAGAATGCTGCTATCCTGTCTAATGTTACAGTTGTGAAATCAGATGATCCAGACTCTGGCATAAATGGCATCGTCACATATTCAATATCAGCTGGTAATGAAGATGGCAGATTTAAGATTGGACCAACTACAGGCCAGATAACTGTAAGTGGGATGTTAGATCGGGAGACAGAAAATGGTCACTTCTATGAACTGACAGTGGTTGCAACTGACTCTGGGAAAAATGTCAAACACAGTGCTTCAGCTACAGTTCAAATTCATATCCAAGACATTAATGATAATTATCCACTGTTTGCTCAAACATCATTTGATGTAAAGGTTAAAGAGGATGAAACCCCAGGCAAAATGGTGGCCTATTTTTCTGCGAGCGATATAGATATGGGAGTAAATGGTGATATTACATATGCTCTACATGGTAAAGATAATGATGGTACATTTGGTATAGATAGTCATACAGGAAATATCTATCTTCTGAAGCCTCTGGATTACGAGGGAAAGCAGATATATCGCATGAATGTAAGTGCAACTGACAATGGACAACCAAGTCTTAGTAGCTCCGTCTCTTTCAACATCAACATCGATGATGTAAATGATAACGCACCTGTATTCTTCAACACGCCTTACAGGTTCAATGTAGTGGAACATGCCAGTGGGTCTATAAATCGAATAATTGCCAATGATGCTGACTCTGATAAAAATGGTGAAGTTCAGTTCCACATTGCATTTCAAGATCCTCCAGGAGAGCACTTTAAAATTGTTAAAAGTTCAGGGCAGCTTTACATTGATAAACCAATTGACAGAGAAGAAACAGACATCTTTGAGCTAAGGATAGTTGCTACAGATCAGGCAGAAGATACTGCTAAGAGGTTGTCCACTGAAACACTTGTGACTATTATTGTAGATGATATAAATGACAATAGCCCTGAGGTCATATCATTTAATGCAATAAAGGTGCCCTTTTCTACACCAAAGAATGAATTTATTACAACTATAAAGGCAAGAGACTTAGATACTGATGTAAATGGTCAGATTTCATTACAGCTTATTCAAAATAATGTCAATAAATTCGGGCTTGAAAGTAATTCTGGAAGATTTTATTTGTCTCAGAATTTATCACCAACTCCTGTTAAATACAATCTTGAGATTCAAGCCAGTAATTATGGGCAGCCATCTCAAAGAAACACTACTAATTTTGGTATAACCGTTATTGTTACTGATGATAACGAAGGGCCAGTGTTTCAAGAAACACCGTATGCTCAGAATATCTTGGAAAATAGTGTTGTTGGAAAAAGTATCTTAAATGTGCTAGCTGTTTCACTTAAAAATTCAAGAGTGGAGTATTATATAACAAATATCACGTTGGGAGAGTCTGGAGCTGAAGTTGGAAGGTACTTCCAAGTGGATAAACAAAGTGGAGCCTTGACAACAGCAGTGGTTCTAGATCGAGAGACAATGGGAGATACCTTTGTTGTGGAAATCTATGCCATCGATGTTGAAGGTGATCGTCCAAGAACAAGTTTTACACAGGTGAGTTTTTTTTCACTAAAGTAACCATGGTGGTACTAATTTCCCCACCTGTGCTGTCAACTGAGCCACTCAGTTACCATACATGTAAACAGAGGCTGTTGACCAAGACAATCGACAGCAGTATCAGCTAAGTCAACAGCCATTAACAACAGTATCATTTACAGTTATTGGTAATGTTTATGATCAGATTCTCGGTCGACAGCCACTTTGTATAGTACCATTGCCGTTGATATAGCATAGAAAGCGAAAATGTTATTACCACCATGTTAAATATGAAAACATTTATTATTAGGGTATAGTACTGGACAGACAAAGTTAACTGTCATTGAATGGAATTGTTTGTTACAGAAAATGGTTGAGATTTCCAAATACATGTAGATGGATGGATGGTTACATCTTTTTCAGCAGTATTACAGTCAAGTCGGTACAATGGGAGAGTGATAATGAAAGGTTGTGTGCAATGGAACCCTGTGAACGGTTGAAAAGATTTCTACCTCCTGCCGGATTTAAGCCCAAACCATTATATAGCTTCACCCTATAACTCTAAAATTCTACTGTGTGCTCGGCCAAGTTTTCATGGTAATGTTTCAGTAGTTTAGTTTATGTTTACATAACTAATAAAGGTAACTAAAGGCAAACAAATTTACAGAAAGAAATTGAAGAAATGTTTTTATACTTTAAGTTAATGAAAAACAAAAAAGGAATTTATATGATTAATGAGTTTCTTTAACAGGGGTGGATTATTGCAAAGAAATATGATTTATGGAAGGACATAAATAATTTTGAAGAAAACAAGAACAGTGATCGAGCCTTGTGTTTTCTGCTATATACAGTGATCGATCTTTACAGATTTAGAATTTCATTGTAAAAAAAAAAAAAAGTAAAGAAAAGAGCCCTGGTTGTATTACATTGATTGTTGTAAAGTCATCATCTGGTGCCCCAACCACCTTGCAAGGTAATGGGATACCGAAATGACCCTAGATATTTGGACTGATAGGTCTAAGCAAACATTGTGGACCCAAATCAAACTGCTCCTCTAAGCATCATTTGGTTGCATTAGTGTGTGTAAAATCCACTTTCTAAGAATTTTGGAACAATAATTGTCAGACTTTGAAGTGTCGGGAATTTTAGGGTCATTACAGTAGTTACAAGGTCACGGTTCTGACTGCATTTGATACTAGGGGGAAAAACTTTTGTGATTTACTGTTGACTTCTCTGGACAGAAAATCCTTTCCAAGATGGGGTAATTCATAAAGGAAAGGGAGCAAACTCTTGCTTTTGATAAGTACATATAGTACGAGGGAGAGGAATCCTATAAGCATTTTGCTTTCATTCCAATCCCATTAAAGGTAGGTTCCTGTACTAGCGATAACAATTATTCCACAAAATAATTTCGTCTATTTCTGAGCAGTATTGAATTCTCTTATTTTTCTGAATTTGTTTGCTACTGAGAAACTCGTCAGATGTTGAAGAAAATAGTAGTTTTCCCTTTTGGTGTATTTTCTTTCGTTGGAATTCCAGTTCTAAAAATAGCTATGTTTATTATGTCTATAGGTGCGCGATTTCTGAAGCCATTCTCCAAAGGTCAATTTTCCCTTGTCGTGAGCTCTCCTAGAGGTCCTGGCATGGTGGATGGGTTAAAACTATCCCAAAAAGCAATGCAGCATGATCTCAGCTGCGTTATCTATTTTTGGCGCAAACTAAAAATAGCGCTAACTGGTGTGCGAAGCGGAGTTAGGAAATCCCTTGCAAAACAACTTTTCTAATATTTTTTTGATTTACACTTTTTAGTGAACCTTATTCATTCCCTTTTATAAGTGCTTTCCAACAACTTGGATGATAGATCATCAAAATTATGATGCTTTCCAAAGTACAGGAACCTACCTTTAACTATTTTTTGTGTATATCTTATGTTGCATGTGAGTGAAATTATGAATAAAATATGTTTAAACTAAGTACATATAGTGTTATTCTGTGAAGATAAATTTTTATTTCATAAACATCATTTGGGGTTATACAACAGCCAGTGTTTGACAGGTAGGTGATGAAAGATTGTTATAAACAGATTTTCTCCAGAGTTTTTAACAGCTTTAACTCTTTTGAGTCTCTTTCTTTCTTCAAGTATGAAAAGAAAAATTTCTATGGACAAAAATTACCACATTCTAAACACTGTTTTTACCATAAACATTTGGACACCCCACCCATTCCTCTAATGGACTCTCCTGTTTTCGATTTTGACTAGTCCATATGTTTAGTCACTGGATGTTTTACAAAGCTGTTGGCAAACAGTGCAGAGCTTGATCAGATGGCTCCTACGGAGCCATCTGATCTTGGTCTATACTTTATGCCATGGTAGGACTTTTGGTTGAAATATTGGGAGTAGACATATTGTATGGGAATTATACACTGTGAATTAATAATTGAAAAATAGTTTCTCACCCTTCTTTTGACCAGTCCAAGAAAGACAAATTTGACAGGTTTGCCTGCAGGGAAAAGTATTGTGTCAAATCGATAAAGATTTAGCCCAAGCATAACTTTATGGTGATTAAGAAATAAAATATTTTTTGCTATATAACTGATAACTCTGTGATCTGATGGATTGGATTAACACATAAAAATCCAATAACATGTACTAGATATTAAAATCAATATTTGAGAACAAGATTATATTTTTTGTTTAAACAAGTCAAATATTTATTCACTGCTAAAAACAAATAAAATAATAACGAATCTAAAGATACTGTCAGTCGTGCTCATCAATAGTAAAATTGAAAAAACTGACCAATATAAAAGGATGAATTTGTCAAATTTCAGGGTTTGTTTTTTGGAAGTGGCTATTGACAACCGGTTGTCACTAGCCTCACAGGCTACTGACAACCGGGTTGTCACTAGCCTCACAGGCTACTGACAACCGGTTGTCAGTAGCCTGTGAGGCTAGTGACAACCAGTTGCTATAAATCCTATTATTTTCAAATAAAACTCAAGATATTTTAAGCATATTAGTTTCATGGTATTACTATTATATTTGTTGATATTTGTTTTCACTGTGGTCAAGTTTTAAGTTGATTGTAGAAAGCAAGAACCTATTAAACAAATCAGATGTAATTTTTTTTATTTATTTTTTTTATTTACATTATTATTGTCTAGAAGTCATTGAGTTATTCATAGAAATAGCTAAAAGAATTTATGCATCACATGCATACAAATTTTACATTTATCTTGATGGAAAAAATATTTTACATAAATTTTCCAGTAATCATTACATGCTCTTCCCTATACATGTAGCTATATTCCTGTTGTTCAGTCAAGCAAATTTGTTTATTTACTGATTCTATCCACTAGGAAAAATAAACTTCAAATTCATAATATGAATACAAGAATAACTACTGTTTAAACATGGAGGCAATTGTGCAAACAGAATTAGCACATAAACTTCAGAGAAAATTGCAAGCAGTATTTTGAGTAAGTTCCCTTACAAAGTATGATTTGAGTTACTTCCCTTGGAAAATCTATTTCTCCTTTTGTTGTTGTGATTCATATATAGCTTGATTTAAAGCATAATCCTATTGAGAATTATTTGTGATGTTTTTACAATGAACCAATGCTTCCTGTCCTTTAAAATGCGCATTTAATATATTAGCCGGTTGTCAGTAGCCTAACAGGCTAGTGACAACCAGTTGTCTCTAGCCTGTGAGGCTGCAGACAACCGGTTGTCACTAGCCGTCACCTTGTTTTTTTACAAGCAGTGAATTTTTTGTACAAGCATACCCATAGATCTGATTTGACAAAAAAGGGCATGTTTAGAGATCTGTTATGTCACCTCACCCAGAGTTCATCTCCATACACGGCATACTGTACAGATTTGGAGGTGTCAACAATGAGACTAACTGTTAACCATTTCTCTAACGAGGAGTCCAGTAGCTCAGTAAGTTAAGTGCTGCGGCCTGCTGATCTAGCGGTCCTGGGTTCAAGATCCCTTTGGAGCGGAAATCTTTTCAGCCGGAAACAAGGTTCCATTGCACATAGCCTTATTATAATCTCCTCCCAATTTTCATCCTGATTATGAAAAATAGTTTTAAAAAGGACTTCCAGTCATCAGTTCTCTTTCCTGTGAAGTATAATTTTAGTTTGAAGGGTTCTTCAGATTGTTTTATCGTTCAGTTTTCGCCTATATCCTCCATTTTGTGAAATATGGACTCTCAAAACTAAACTTCAGATATACTTAAAATATTACTTTACTTGTTTTTAGATGTTGAAAAGTATGAAAAGCTTTCTAAAGCTGTTGAGAAAGATTAAAGTAGCATTTCAGTAATAAGAGGTGCTCCACTGTAAATTAGTGATATTTAAGACTCTAAAGAGTTGGAAATTACTAAGAGGTGTTTAATAAGATGGATTCCATTGTAGTTGAGTAATAAAGTGGGTCTGTTGTAATTTAGTAATCAGATTGGTTTCACAGTAATTCTGTAGTAAGATGGATTTCACTGTAATTCAAGAATAAGATGTGTTCCACTGCACTGTAGTAATAAGATGGGCTCCACTGTAATTTGATAATAAGATGGATTCCATTTTTTTTCAGTGATAAGATGGGTTCCACTGTAATTGGGCAATAACAGGGATTCTACTGTAATTAAGTGATAAGAGTTGATCTACTGTAGTCCAGTAATAAGAGAGGCTCCTCTGTAGTCTAGTTATAAGATGGATTTCACTGTAATTCAGAGATGTGCCGCACACTGTAATTCAGCAATAAGAGGAATTCCAGATCTGTTATTCAGTAATAAGAGATTTTCACTGGAAGTAAGTAATAAATCAGAGGCTTGCCTGTTATCCTGTAGTAAGGTCATTACAGTATAAAAAAGAGGATTTTCAACACAAAAGATGGAATTCTGTGGGCTGGACTCTGTTTCAAGTAAAACCATTTTCAAATGAAAATTATGATGCATTTGATCTTGCCAAATAATGTGTTTAGTCCATCCTGGACGGATGCTCGGCGCCCCGTTACTGCGGCTATGGATTCGTTCTGCTGAGGTGCGGGGAGAACGTCGGTAGGAGAATTGAAATACTACTACTACTGTTTAGTCCATGGTCTAGACAAACTTTTTGAAGATTAATTTTAAAGTTAAATATTATAACAGCAGTTTTTTATGCATTGTAGCTTATTATGTTAAGTAAATACAGATTCAAATTTCAAGTGTTGGTGCATTTGAAGTAAAGTTTCTATTGTACACTGTTATCCTGTAGGGTGAATGTAAAGGGGCTTTGTTCAGTATTCTAACGCAGTGCGCCTATAGAAGCAGTGGAAAGTTACCGTGTTTTATTCTGCAACAATTGACTGTTTCAGAGCGTGTGAGTCTAAATGCTGACGTCACTGCAACTACTGACGTAATTTTGTGGCGTTTTGAGAAGTTAGACGGTGTAACGTCTCTTTTTCTTTCTAAAATCGCCATGAAAACGTACATTTGTCTTAGATACAGTTAAGAATATTGGCGGGAACATGAACGCGCTGGCAGGAAGGTTGGGAGAGTTTGAATGAAAAGAATAGTTTTTCTGCGTTTTTGAGTGTTAGAATCAAAATAGTTCAGCTCTAACATTGAATTGTTGAGTAATAATTCACTGTTTGTCGGTCAGTTGTAAGTAGATATATCACTCGCGCTCTGCGCTCGTGATATGATCTACTTTACAACTGACCTCCAAACAGTGAATTATTACTCAACAATTCACTGCTAGAGCTGATCTATTTCTTAAATAATATAATTGCATCACCAGCATGCATTTCATAGCCTACAAATCACAGCACTTGGTATACTGGACATGGTCTAACATAACGTCCATACTGTCATATTATAGATAACACAGATTTTGAAGTGTTCATTTTTCTGTGCTGTGTTTCACTTATCTCACACCTCATGGCTATAAGTTTATACAAACATTGTGAGTCTCTGTTCCTTTCTGTTGCCCAGTTTAAATCTTCCTTTATAAACATTACTGCTACAATGTGAAAATAAAATAGTTCTGTTGCTAATAGGAAAGATTGATAGGTGGGTACCTTCATGTAGATACTGATAAGCCAAAATATTTGCCCTTGAAGCACTAAAAATGAAAATAAAGGAATTTGCAAACAGCATAGATCCAGATGAGGATCTACACTGGTTGCTCTCTATAAAGTTGTTGATTTTTCCATGTGGTATAGTATGGATAGAACATTTCTTGAAATTTCGCAGACATAAGTCTTGTCGTCTGCTTATCATTAGACCAGAACTTGAGAAAGTGTAAACTTGAATATATTTTTGCAAAGAGTGTTTAGGTGTAGAACACCTCAATGTTTTTCCGCAATTTTTACAATGGGAAACAACTGTTACGACTTCCTATTTGCTTCCATTATTGGTAATGCATACGACCGAATTTTCAGTCAACAGCCACTTTGTATAGTGCCAGATCGGTCAACAGCACAGTTAGGCAAAATGCCATTACCCCCGTGAGTTAGCCACAGCCCACAGTTGGACTGTGCAATCGTGGCCGGAGAGTGGATGTTAGTAAAAGTTGTATTGTAACCTAAATTCAAGTCTTATAGCAGAGCCCTAGATAAGAGGGAGTATTTGGCAATAATTAAGGACAATTCTTGTTATTTCTACATAGAAACATATGTTGTGACCCCCTCATCTGAACTGTCTCGATGAGACGGTTCAGATGAGGGGTCACAACTTATGGTTTCAATGAGAAATAAAAAAAATTATCCCTCAATTATCGTCAAATACCCCTCTTATCTAGAGCTCTGCTTATAGATATGAATGTAAATCATATTTTGAGGTGAAAGTCAACATTAGAATATCAGTCTGTAAGAGCTAATTGCACTCTGTCAGTTATTTAAATCTGCCATATCTAGGTATTTAGATATACAAATACAGACAATGTGGCACTTAAGATCTATATTTTGACAGATGCATATGAACTATAAAGCTAAGAAATGCCTTGCTAGCAACATGTTACTCATTTTAAGTGTAAATTAAAAAGCTGCCTTTGTGAAGAAGAAATGGCATTGATTGTTCTTTAATCAGAGCTGTAGATAAGGGGGAGTATTTAGTAATAATAAGGGATAATTTTTGTTAATTCTGCATAAAAACATACATTGTGACCCCTCATCTGAACTGTCTCGATGAGATGGTTCAGATGAGCATCAAATTGTCTTGACGAGACGGTTCAGATGAGGGGTCACAACATATGTTTTCAATGAGAACTTAGAAAAATTATCCCTCAATTATCATCAAATACCCCTCTTATCAACAGCCCTGTAATCTTTTTCTTGTGGAAGGGGTCAACCCCACGTCAACATACCCCGATCAACCCTATTGTTTTGTCTTCCATAAAATTGGTATCTTGAATTTCACTTGAGAATGTTTACTAGCATTGTAACTTCTTTCTTAATCGAGTTCAAAATCTGTTTTCATGATATCTTTAATTTTATATTCAATTATTCATTGATATCCCACTCTCAGCCTGTAAGCTGATTATGTTGGCCGAGGAGTCAGTGCTTTAGACTCGCAGTCCAAACTTTATGAGATAGTTGATTAACATTTTAAATAAAAAATTTACGTCTGCAAAATTTCGATTTTTTTTTTGTCCAAGCCATATCATATAGAAAGTTCAAAGAATGGTTGGCAAACAGAGTAGATTCAGATGAGGCCGCTCATACTGGGCCACCTCCTCTGGATTTATGCTGTTTGCAAATTTAACTTTTTCATTTTTAGTACTTTGAATGTATGATAATAAGGTAAATGATTTTGATTTTAAATAATTATTTTACTTAGATATAGTCATATGCTTGCTTTCTGTTGAATCAGTAGATGAGTCATAAATTCAAAAACACAAAATTAATATTTTAGGCCTTAGTTCTTGAGAACAATATCAATGGCTGTTTCTTAAGATTTTCAATTTTCAAAACCGGACAAGTTCAAATGCCAGTCAATAATTAAATTGTTTTGACATATGTATGGTCGATGGTATTGAAATTAACAGAAAAGTGGATTTACTTGAGGTTGACCACTATCAGAAGAAGGATTGGGAAAATTGAATTTTCATGGTTGAAGTCATAGATTTTCACTGCTGATAGTTTTCTTATTGAAATTCAAGGTGTGCAATAGAAAAGCTCTTTTATTCACTTAACTTAAAATGGCAGCAAATGTATGTACATTCAGATTTTGGTGTGTAATTATATCCGTTATCGTGTTAAGTGCAAGGTGTGATATAATTAAAGGCTGTTAATTGAAATTTAATTGATTTTGTCATGCTTTCAATTAAGATTTTCTCAGAAGCTTTTAAAAATTTTCTTGCATTCCTAGCTAAGAGAAGTATAAAGTATCATGGAGAAATTATAAAAAAAAAAAGGACTTTTAATTTAAACTACTAATAGTTTCACTTATGACAGTGCTTCAACAGAGAGTTGAACATAATAAACCCCACCACCTATCCATTTACAGGTGAATTCCTGATCTAAGCCATGCATTAGACAATATATAACTGTTTGATGTCTTTGTGGGCAAATGTAGTCAAAACTATGGTTCTGAGGGTACTGTGGATGACCCGATGTACACTACCCTCGATCAGCCTGGCGTTGGATCCACAGCACCAAGGGGCTGTACTGTTAATTGTTGTCCCTCAGCAATGCATAAAATAGTTTATTTATCACCCAACCAGAGTCAAATCATGTTTCCATTAGGATAGGAAGCTCCATTTAGCCTGTGACCAGGCAGTCAAAATTATTGCCCACTACTTACGTGTTGTTTTCAAATGAGTGCACCAGGCAACAGTCAGAAATACTGACCAGTCAACAGTTCCAGTTGTAATTTGGCAAAAATCATGGTAGACAGTCAAAAAAGTTAAGTAGGTTGGGTAAAACATCAGATTGTGAGCTACTCTTTTGAACTGTTTCAAAACACCAGATAACATAGCGACCAGTTCAGATCACTTTTCAACCCTTAAAGATAATGTTTAAAATATTTAGTAATAACCATTAGAAAAAGACATAAAACTATATGCCATAGTTTTCCAACATATTAGGAAATGAAGTAGGAGCAAACAGTGTAAACTCAGATCAGACTGCTCCTTAGGAGCAGTCTGATTTAGGTCTACAATGATTGCCAACATTTTTAGGAGCCTGCATGTTCTGATTGGACAATCAAGTCAATCTGACAAAAGTGACAGAAGAGTCAATTACAGATAAATTTAGGTGTCTGAATGTTTAAAGTAAAATATTGTAAGTAATAAATACACAGAAAAGATATTAGTAAAGTAGGTAAAAGTTGTTAAAAATCTTTGATGTGTTTGATCAAGGTTAAAATAAAATATGAGTGAGGTTACAGGGCAGAAAATAAACAAAACATTTGTAGACATGATTGAAAATTGTCATTCTAGTATCCACAATGTGTATCGTGTATCAGTGTCCGCAGTTTTCTGTTTACTATGGTCAACAAGAAGCCATCAGAATGTATGCTGTGTACTGAGACAATTTTGCATTTTATCCTGTTCCCAAATAACCCTGCCATTTCATTTTGCCTCCCTTTTCAGAGGGGTGGGGGTGGGTCAAATTTGAACTGTGAAATTTGAAAATGTTTGTACTACAGTGTCACAGATGTGTCAGAAGTATAGCTTGTGGAACATTGCAAATAGCGTAGGCTGATCAGCAGTCTGATTTGAGTTTTCTCTGTGTGCTCAAGACATTTGTCCCAATATAAGTCAGAGCTCTAGATAAGACAGAGTATTTGGTGATAATTAGGGATAATTTTTGTTAATTCTGCATAAAAACATATGTTGTGACCCCTCATCTGAACCGTCTCGATGAGACGGTTCAGATGAGGGGTCACAACATATAGTTTCGATGAGAAATAAGAAAAATTATCCTTAATTATCATCAGATACTCCCTCTTATCTAGAGCTCTGTAAGTCATTACGGTAATAATAAAAGACAATTACTTCTTGGCTGTATGACCTCAGCTTGTATTAATTTCTTATTTACCAGCTGACTATATAGGAGAGAAAAATAGTGCCAAGAAAAAAGTAGTTCCAGGAATGATTGACAGCTGATGGAATTGATGTAAAGTATGAAGGAATCAGATCTTTTAATCTTCGGGATCACCCTCAACCATGTGTGTAGCATTACATCAGCCTTGTTCTAGTGTCTCTGTTAATTAGCATCATCTTAGAGCAAAAAAGTTATAATGCAAACAGAAGAACAGAAAAAAGAAAAGAAAACTAAATCCAGCTGACAAGCTGATGTAAGCTAGTATATTACTGTCACTCAACTGAGCATTGGCGGAAGGGCTTTGGAGGCATGTCAGATAAAATTATCAAAACTCAACCAGTAATGGGGGTAGAAAAATAAAGAAAAATGGAAAAAATCTTTTGGCAGCCGAGTTTTTATGCTGGAAGAAATGCATAAATGTTTAAGACTATATTTTAATTGTGTTTTTAAAAAAAATTACAGGTGATTTTAAAATTGCAGCTGTCTGATCAAGTCTTGGCTGTCTTTTGTCTTCCGAATACAAAGGTTAGCTTATTCTCACCCATTTGAATTAGACTTTATCACTTGGAGTATTGGTTATTTCCTTTCACCCCAGTTCCAGGCGAACTATACTGTCTGCTGACAGCTCTTGTTTTTTTTTTAATGTGGATCATTTGTGTTAGTAAACGATTAGTCATGAGACGTCACAGATCAACTTTTAAGATTTTTTCCTAGGATTCTGCACTAAACAACACATCTTAAATTTCTCCGCCTGTCTGTTTTTGTTGTTTTGTCATAGTCAGCAGGAGCGTAGATCAGAGCTCCAGATAAGAAGGGGTGGTGACAGGGATAATTCAGAGATAATTTTTCTTATTTATCAAAGAAAGCATACGTTGTGACCCTCATTAGAACCGTCTCGACGAGACGGTTCTAATGAGGGGTCACAACATATGTTTCTATGGAGAAATACAGAAAATTATCCCTAAATTATCCCTGTTACCCCTTCTTATCTGGAGCTCTGGTAGATTTACAATTCAAATACTTATTTTACTATCTTGATACTGCTTTAAACTGAGTCATCTCTTCCTCAGTATGATTTTGTTTCATCTTCCTGAACAGTATCATGCAACAATGTGGACCCCACAAGTCTTATACAGCAACAAGGAGACTTAACTGTTAATCAACTATATTGGTGTGTCAGTGATTGTCAATACATTATGGCATTTTATATGTTGTTGAGTATACATGCTAAGCATCCAGTTCCGTGCAATGGGGCCCTGATTCCTTAAAAGGATTGCATGTTGCTAACGGTGCTTAGTGAAGGCATTTTATACAAACTTGACCCTTTTACATCTTTTAGAAGACTTGCCTTCTGAGGGCACAAACATGATGCAGATTAGCACACTCATAGCATACTCAGTTATTGAATGCATGCAAAACACCATTGTCTTATGTATGAAATATCCATGACACATCAATGCTGTTGATTAACAGTTGGGTCCCCATGAGCAACTGACTAGTAGTAGTTCACAGTAGATAAGCCTAAAGGGAAATAACTGATGATAAATGCTGGGTTAGTGTCTGCTAATACTCTAAGAAAACATGGATTGTGACCTCCCATTAGAACCGTCTCAGCGAGACGGTTCTAATGAGGGGGTTACATACAATCTGTGTGTATGAAATTTTTATTTCATACTGTCTCCTTGTCATCATTTGTAAACATAACTTTGTATCCCTTTAAGGAAGAAATAGCCATGATTTTGTTGGAAAGAATCAAAAAGTCTTTTATTTGTCACTAATATTGAACAATCAAATAATGATTACTGAAGCTGGAGAACTGGAGAAAAAAAATAGTTGAGGGCTTATTCACATTTAGATTCTGTGGTATTTTTACAAAATTACAGAAAGTGTCAGGATAATTTCCATTATTCAGAAATTCAATATCCTCAGAAGGATTAACTTAACATCTTTATTAGTGGTTAGCCTCATTTTCATAATTTTCCATTTTATTTTCATTGGGCATGGTCAAAGGTTAAGCCACTAAAAGATTCATCCTTGCATGATATGTGGTTTTAAATTATAGCATTGGTGTGAAAATCCATCTTTTTTCACTTTTATTCTTTGTCTTTGACAGTCTGTTCTGACAAATCTTTTAATGATGCTTCTGGGTTTTAAGAAAATTGTCCTTCTTCCAAGTTTTTTTTAAGAAGAATTAAAAAAAAAAAAGCACCAGGGGATGCACAGGGACAGAATAATGGCAGCTAGGTCTTTCAAGGGAATTTCAGCATTTTCCAGATTTGTGCATATTGGGCTTGCACTGACATAACTCTCTGCTGTTTTCTTTTTCTTTGGTGTTCAATATGCTTCCAGAGGATCTTTTCTTCAGAATTTTTGTTCAATAATTCTGAGTTACTTTTTGTTATATTTCATTCTCCATAAAAATCACAGTATATAAATGTTGCTTCTCATTAAAGGGTGTTTTGATGAGGGCCAAGACATTTATCTTCTTGTGGAGAAAAAAGCAGAATATGCCAGAATTTAAAGACCTTTCTTTCTCTGGAACTGTGTCACAGAGCTCCAGATAAGAGGGGATATTGAGGATAATTCAAAGATAATTTTTCTTATTTCTCAGTGAAAACATATGATGTGACCCCTCATTAGAACCGGCTCAATGAGACGGCTCTAATGATGGGTCGCAAAATATGTTTTTATGGAGGAATATGGATAATTCTCCCTAAATTATCTCTGCTACCCTTTCTTATCTGGACCACTGGTGTCATTATGCTGTAACAGCATGTGACACACTCACAGTTCCACTTCAGAAGATGATCACTTGAGAGAATTTATTTGCCAGTTCTTAATTAAGTCTTCTATTTGCCTGATCTCATTAGGCGACTTTGTAATTGAGATTCAAGATTCTGTACTGCAGATAAGAAGGGGTAAACGGGGTGATTAGGGGATACTTTTCCTTATTTCTGAGTAAAAAAACATATTTTGTGACCCTTCATTAGAATTGTCTTGCTGAGACAATTCTAATGAGGGGTCACAACATATATCTTCATTGAGAAATAAAAATAATTTATCTCAGCATTATCCTCAACTTTCTCTCATACGGCAACCATGTAATTGAGATTCATTCAGCTTCTTGAAATGAGATATTTTTTTCTGAAA
Organism: Ctena decussata; assembly: GCA_963989385.1. Taxonomy (NCBI): domain Eukaryota; kingdom Metazoa; phylum Mollusca; class Bivalvia; order Lucinida; family Lucinidae; genus Ctena; species Ctena decussata. The sequence continues at coordinate 11,726,469 of OZ022506.1, forward strand.
AAGGCTTGGTTAAGAAATTATAGTTTCAGTTCTTTGCGCTTAATGTCTATTATAAATTTGCAAAAAAAAATTTTGTAGTAATGTAGTGCCTTATATATGAGTTTGCAATGAGTGAGTTAGGGGTCCATAAGTGAGTATTCAGGAAGGTTTTTAATTTGTAGAGCACGAGTAAATCATTGCTATAGATGCATATGAATAATGTAGCATTTTGGAATTTATTGATTTATAAAGTTTAAACATTTCAGAATAACTGAAATTTTCAGTTTGAGGTGTAAATCATAATTACCATTTTGGTCAATGATTGCGAAAAAAAAAATGTGAAAAACAAAAACAAAAAAAATGATAATACAAAACATTATTGCACAGTAGAAGAAAACTATTTTTACTAAAAGATTAAGCAAAATATTTTGTCTTAGTCACTACACTACGGTATTTGTGTAACAGGCCGATTCCTATCTTCCGTCTGATTGTCTTTTTTGTCACATTATAATTGTGCTATCAGGACATAATCTCACCGCTTTGTTGCCCTCATTTGTTTAAGCCAGGTAAGCATGGGACATTTGAGTACGAAAAAATTTGTTCCATTTTGGGATAGAATAATGCCCATTGATGAGACTTTTTATTATGTTTTCCAGCCTACCTCGATTTTCTAAAATTCTATGTGATATTAGGACATAAAAGCTGGTTTTGATGGCAATTCCAAGATGTTTAAATGAGCGGCAACAGGATAAAAACCAACAAAGTGGCATGTGGGCTCAGCAGAGACTTGGATCAGCCTGGACATCTGCTCAGTCTGATTCACTAGAGTCATATATAGCACAGTCGTCATGGGGGCAACTTAATATTAGACCCTAAGCTACCCTTTAAGCACAAGCAAAGACTCTGATCAGACTGGGCGGATGCCCAGGCTGATCTGAATCTTTGCTGGGCACACATGCCACTTAGTTGGCTTTGTTGTGTCGCGGCTCAAATACAAGTACTTTATAGTATACATTGGTTGCCTATATTAGAACTGCCTCAGGGAGACAGTTCTAGTGAAGGGTCGTAAAATATATTTTTGTTTGAGAAGTAAGAAAAGTTATCCCACAATTGTCATCAAAATTCATCCTTAAGGAGTATGGGCACACCATCATATATTTTGGTCATTTTTTCAAAGGGAGACAACTTTTGTGACATTCAATTTGCTTCCTTAGATGACAAATTTAAAACCCTTCCAAAATGGATCTACTCTTAAAGGAATGAATTTGCTCCAAATGCAGCAAATTCTTTCTTTTAAAATTTGACCCTCGTTGAAAACGGAGGCAAATATGTAAATGACAGAGTTGCTTCCCATGAAAGTGTACTTATTCACCTTAATTTATTTCGAAATCTGGGAAGGGCATTGCTCCAGATAAGAAGGGGTAACAGGGATAATTAAGAGATAATTATCTTTTTTCTCCATAAAAACATATGCACTTGTGACCCCCCATTAGAACCGTCTCACCGAGATGGTTCTAATGAGGGTTACAACATATGTTTCACCGAGGCAGTTTGAATGAGGGGTCACAATATATGTTTTCATTGAGAAATAAGAAAAAATTATCTTTGAATCATCCTAATACCCCCTCTTATCTGGAGCTCAGGTAGGGTGTCAAGCCTGTAAATGTATCCATATTTGGTTTGAGGCTAATCGTTTTTAGAATATGGAGATGCTTTGGGTGCAAGTTAGTATTCAGGTTTCTTCTGTTTGTTATCATTGAACCCATCAGTATATCTTTGTTTTTCTTTACTGAAAAAGAATCTCCAAAATTATTAGAAATCACTTCACACTTGTCAAAAAGATTCAGATTATTTGATGGATAGTTTCTGATTGTAGGAGATAGAGGATATCACCACTCAGTTTTGGATAGAGTGAAAAATGAATTTATACATATTCTTTGTTTCTCAAAATTTCTGACTTGTCATTCTGTTTTGCAGCAGGAAACTGAACATAGTTAGTAGTACCACACTGTCAAAAAACACATGCACATAATATATAGATGGATCGGGTCTGATCAGCAGCAGGGTGGGGGCAGACAGATATAAAATTCTTCTTCGTTGCTATTAATGCTAAAAATTGAGTCTCCTCAGAAATTTACATAGTGGGCATGCGGGCAGGTCAGCTTATGTCAGCGGATCAGTGGAATTGGAATTATTTGTGCCTGTACATGTACACAGTTTCATAATTATATTTAGGTATCTCTAGAATCTTGAACTTAAAATAGTTGACATACCGATAGTACTGGACACACCCCATTGTGAAAAAACAGAAATTATTGCTATTACTATCTAAATATTTTTTCAAGGTTTAGAAAACAGAGCAATAAAAGACGTGACATTGTTGAATTAGCAGCTTATTGTCACTGTTCATTCACCTACCGCTCTACACACAAAGAGACTTCCAAAATTACCTTGTTTTTGACAATGCACAACAGACAAATAAAGCCAGTTGGAAAAGTTAGCAAATAAGTGACAAAAACTTAAAATTTTGTATTCATTCTTTTCAGTTCAGTACACAGGAACTATATATAGCTTTGATATGGTGGTTCAAAGTCATCTACCATCATTAGCCAGCACTTCATTCACATACAAAATCATCAACAAAAAACAGAGAGCAACTGAGCAGCCATCTCTTTGAATTTAATAGTTTACAAATGTATGAGAAATCATTTTCTATGCAATAATTACAGAATTGAAGACTTTTCCCTCTTAATACACATGTATTTGAGTATCAGAATTATTCAGAATCATTAATGTGAAAGACCTCAAGGTCAAACATATTGATATAGGGAGTTCTGAAGGGTTTATTAATTTAGAGAAAAATTTATTTGTCATTGATTTTTCATAAAGAGGTCTAATTTAGCTACAAGAAATTGGACTGCAAAATTTAATGAAATATTTCCACTTGAGAACCAAATCAGTTGATCAGAAGTTTAAGTGTGGATATGGGTTTATGTCAGCCTTTGAAGTATAGGATTATTTCATGGCAAGTTTTTGTCCAGTGTGAAATTATACCTAAGGACATGTAGATTATCCTTGACTCACCCCAGTAAAATTACTGAATGATTCTAGTAGGGCTGTTCAATTTCCTGCTTCTGTTTGAAGACTGTGGCACTGGCATAGAGCATTCTTGGCACAAAAGACAAATTGTTTGCCTCAACAGTCTTTTCCGTCCTTGTCAGTTGCCTCTTAAAGCACGAAAAAATGTAAATAGTTGCAATTGCAAACAGCGTAGATCCAGATGAGCCGCCTCATCTGTATCTGTACTGTATGCCTGATAATCTTGGATGAAACATTTGCAAAATTTTGCAGATACAGATTTCTTGACAGCTTTTTTGGAACTTTGAGGGTTGACAATTGACAGTGAAAAGAAGGACCCTGCTCATAAAGCACTACTCTTGGATCTGGGCTCATACATTATGAAGAGTTCAATCTCAGTTATAAAGTTAAGGTTTCCCATAGCCTAGTACAAGTGGCCAAAGGGGCTGTTGGGTTAGAGACCCACACCATATATTGGGCCGGTATAATACTAATATAATGAACAAAGGGTTTCTGAGCTATATCTGCCTTTGTACTAAGATATTTTTGACTGTTGTCAATAGTTTATTGTCAATAGTCAAAAATATCTTAGTACAAATGCAGATATAGCCAAAGTCATCATTTTGAGTGGTTGTAACTTTATTTGGGCAGATTAAAGTAAGATATTGGTAAATTTGCTTAAACATTAGACCATAAAGATTTTTAGCTGTTGTGATTTATTGCCGTTTAATCAGGTTGATGTGTTATCGATTTGAACACATACATTACACCTTTATACTTGTATTACACAAAACTATGGTGACAAAGACATTCACTTTTTATGGAGCACATGCTTTTACCCATTGCATTCTGGGTATTTTTTGTCGTCTGCTGAAATTGTCGTCTGCATCAAAAATCAAGAATATTTTGACAATATTGGTCTAACTAACTCTTGTAGAAATGATGTCTAGGCAGCAAACACTTTGGATCCAAGATCAGACCCCACATTTGTGGGGCCTGATCTGGATCCAAACTGGTTTGCCCAGATCTCGAATGGAATGGAATGTATTACACAAAACTATGGTGACAAAAACATTCACTTTTTATGGAGCTCATGCTTTAATGTGAAAAAGTACCAGTCCACATAGTTGTCTAAATCATTGCTAGATTAGCAAAGTCATCATCAAGAACTGCTTATACATATAAAATCAAGTGTACTAATGTTCTTGTGTGCAGTTTAGTTTTGAAAAACTGGGCCCGGATATTCAGAAAAAACTTCAAGTCCACCAGTAGCTCTTGAAGACTGATATTCACAGATATTTGTCTCTAATATTGCTTTATATTGCCCACTTGTAATGGTTTGTTCTTTAACAAAATCTGAAATTTTACATGATCATGTTTATTTTCAAACAAAGATGGCAGTTTTATATTGTTTGTATGTTTTATTGCATTTTGTTGGCACTTGAAAGGCTTAAGCCCGTTTTGAAGTAACTAAAATACGTAACTTAGGCGTTTGAGATTCAGTCATGCTTTTGTTTTCGGTGGAAACATGTTTCACTGCAGTTTTATGCTTTGGATACTTTTGTTACATTTGTTTATTATTACAGTAAGATAAATTCTTAAATGTCATTTGTTGTAGTGTTTTATCATTTATACGTGTCTTTTCTTCTTCATTAAGAGAATCTGAAAAGACTGAAATATCTACTGCATACACTTTACCACCTAGTATTACTCTGTCTTGCCATAGCAACTGGTAGAAAGCAAGATATAGATATTAATTTTCAGGTGTTGGCTTTGTATAAACTTTATCCGGTTTTCTGGTTTAATAGCTCTGTTTTGTGACAGTGCACACACATGTGAGACATCTTCTTTCCTGAAATTCATGTATGTAAGACATAACACTGGTTTTCTGACAAAGCATAATTGGTGGCATATGTGGATTATGTGGACACTAATCTTGTTCTTCTCTTGAGATAAAGATATGGAGCATTTAATCGAACTTTCAGAGGCAGATCTGACACAAAAACATTTTATTTATGTTTTGTTGTTATCTTGCTCTGAATTTTTTAATTGGCTATGAATTTTATTTGAATGTAATAGGATGTGCTGTTTTATCAAAGAGAAACAGATCAATATAATCCTCTTTGTGGGAGGTAGCGATCGAAAAGAATTTTTATACGATTTGTAAATTTGTAAGAGGTACGGCTGAATTAATCCTGGCTGAAATATTTCTAATTAACGTTTACATGACACATCTTGAGATGCCATTGTGAGGCGTATCAGTTGGAAGAAGTGACCATACATTTAATTAATTGAGCGAGACTTTTTAAAGGGTACTTTAAGTGCAAACAGAAAGATCTCAGACCAGACTGCACTGTGCAGTCTGGTCAGAGCCTTTGCTGTTTGCACACCTTTTAAAACTGTATGGACCCGGGGAAACAAACTAAAGACCCTCAGACTATGCAAATCCACTGATCTTGTATATGAGCATGGTAGAGTTGATGTATTAATGAACCTTTATAGGTGCGGCATCTCAGTCAGTCCTGAAGAGGATTGCCGGACAAGGTTAAAAGTGAACATTGTTTGCGGTGTTGCTGCAGCCGGAGTTCACCAGGTTGATTTATTCTTCAAAACAGATCAAATTTGACTCGGGTTGAGAATACAAGTGATTAAAATATTTTGAGAATTGAAAATGAGTTTGAAAAGCTTGAAAGAAAGTCTTTTCTTACGTGCATTCTCCCACCTGAATGCTAAGTTTAGAGGATATAAAAAATGCTTGTGTAGCTAAATTTTTATCCCCAAATAAAATGAAAGATGCTTATGTAGCTAAAATTTTATCCCTATAAAATTTTGTTGTCTGCAATTTTCGCAGTATCAAGGGTTAATATACTTTTTGGCGAGGAGAATAATCCATAAATGGGCATACTTTTTGGTCAAGGGGAATAATCCATAAATGGCAATAACTGCAGTTTTCTGATATTTTTGGCATCCACAATTGCTCCTATGTAAATATAAGCTTAATTACTTGCTCCCATGTGGTAGCTTCATATTTACATTGCCAGATGTCTTTAGATGAACATGTTTTCATTTCATTAAGATCAAACTAAACAGATTTGTATTAATGTTGAATTGGGTAAATTTGTTTAGAAGGCTAATCCATTCCGCCAGGAATTTTTGGGTAAACACTGGGGCAACCTGCTTCACAGCTTTTGTGTTTGATTACATATTTTAGTCACATATTGCATTGATCAGGTTAAATGTTGGCCACTTGAAGTAAATGTGTAACTGAAATTCGCTTAGCACTGAAAATATAGGTACCAGAGAGGTCCAGATAAGCACAGGTTTCTGGGATGATTCGAAGACAATTTTTGTTCAAAATAAAAACATGAATTTTGACCCATAATCATTAAAAAGAAACTCACATATAGTAATTGTGATGAGGATTCTCTTGATTACTACAGAATTATCTGCATGGAAATCTATTTACTGTAGAACTTCAATGGCTTGAACCCTGAGGACTCATTAACCCTGCTTGACTGGAACTCTTTCCTTAATACCTAGAGGAAACTAATCCTGGATGGCTAGAACTACCCTTGGCTGGAACTAATTTTCATGGTTCCAGCACTGTCAGCAGTGAAGTGTCATTTACATTTGGACAGAATCCCATCTCCATAAGGACTTGAACCCACGAACCCTTCATTTAAACTCAGGAGTGCTTAACAGAAAAAAGCCTGACACAGTGTGACACATCATTGATACAGAACCCATGCTTGTCTAATATTCTGATCCCTGCTGAAGAACGTCACGCTATTTTCCGACTCACTGACACTATTATACACAAAACTGTTTTATATCAAGAAATAATTATTGTCATTGTTGTTAAAATGGCTGCCTGGCAGGTATCGGAGATGGCTAGAAATTTAACCTGTGAGCCATACAGCTTGTTTTTGTCATATGTTGAAATACGAGATTTATTTTTAATCGAGTACTGGTATTTTATTGAGTTCGCACACACATCGGATGAATAAGCCCAGCAAACCATGACTCCAATAGGTTGACTTGCATGTTTTATAGCGATTTTATTCGTGAAAAATTGACTTTATAATTTTATATGACGATTTTAACGTTTAAAGATGATCCAGTTGTACTTGATGAATGCAAAATCATCCGGAATGGTGTTGTAATAGATACGTTTTATTGTTCCTCTTAAGATAATGAGAAATTCCACGAAAGCTTCTCGATTTTGTCATCAAATTGTCTGTTGAGTCAAAGATGTAGAGCTGCAGCTATGCCCAGTTATTGGAAACTTTTTTTTAACCCTTTTAATCCATTGCATTCTGGGTATTTTTTGTCGTCTGCTGAAATTGTCATGTGCATCAAAAATCAAGAATATTTTGACAATATTGGTCTAACTAACTCTTGTAGAAATGATGTCTAGGCAGCAGACAGTTTGGATCTCAGGGTCTGATCTGGACCCGAACTGTTTAGATCTCAGATCAGGCCCCACATTTGTGGGGCCTGATCTGGATCCAAATTGTTTGCCCAGATATCCCTGAAGGGGTATCCCAAATGGAATGGGTCAAGTGCCAGAACAACAGAAGACAAAATTTGCATCTACAAAATTAAAAAAAAAAGAAATTTATTCAAGCTATGTCATATATATTGAGATGCAAAGACAAGGGAGCAAACAGTGAAGAGCTAGATGAAGCAGCATTTGGATCGTCACTGTTTGCAAATTCAGCCATTTTCATTTTGGTGCTTTAAGTGTAAATAAGCTATTTGTGCCTGGCCTTATGCATTTTGGTCAGCAAATAAGCATACAAGTTTCAAAGAAAGAGGGCTTGGAAGAACAATCATTAGAATTGGGGCAGTTATTATAAGTAATTTGTATGGAAGATGCAGAGTAGATGGAGGAACTTTCTGCATTCATGAGCTGTCCAGAGCTCTAGATAAGAGGGAGTATTTGATGATAATTAAGGATAATTATTCTTATTTCTCATTCAAACCATATGTTGTGACCCCTCATCTGAACCGTCTCATCGAGACGGTTCAGATGAGGGGTCACAACATATTTTTTTATGCAGAATTATCAAAAATTATCCCTAATTATCACCAAATACTCCCTCTTATCTAGAGCTCTGGCTGTCTTTCCATTACTGCTCTTTCATTAGCTTGAAACGACTCAAATACTGCTAAAATGTCTGTAACTGAGTTCAAGAGGAGACACAAATTAGTTTCCCCAGCAATCAGCCCATCATGGGCATGATCAGTGAGCAAATCTTGTAACCAATTGGATGGCAAGGGTCATTAATGATAGATAGATCTTCTATCAGTTCAGCTGTAAAACATGGTAATTCATCATTAGCCATGTCATTTACCACAGCAGATGTCTGCCTTCTGATTGGCTCTCGTAAATCACAGGGGCAGACAGCTGACCCCTGACAAACATCTAATGATTGATTCGATTGAATTCCTTAAATTCCCAATCAGAGATTCAACATTTTCCTGGTGACTGATTCTGAATTGATAGATTGTGAGTCAGTAATTAGATTTTTGCTTTAAAATTCATATATGTATCCAGGGCTACAGTTAAGAATGCGTTTTGATGTTAATTCTGAAGTAATCATGATAGGAAATGTCTGTTGTGGCCCTTTTATTTGAACCAGTTCACTTTGTCAGAAGAAGACACAGGTATTCCTTTTCTGGTGTTGTCCTTGTCGTTGTCATATTGAACTTTGCACCAAGTTTTGCGGATTAGCTCTTATTTGAGACATTGCCCTGGCAGGCGAGACTCTACATTCAGTGGAATTCTTATTGATAAGGCAGCTCAAATGAAAGAGCCCCATAGTCATGTTTTTATGAAGATAGCAAAATTTTTCAGGAAATCTGATCAGTCAAACCCCTGGGTTCATAACAGTTTTCTGAGTTGCATTATTACAACATAAAATGAAAACCTTGTGGCCATAGGGGCAGTGGGTATTAGAGGTCCTTGATAAAATAGCATTTTAACTAGACTATTATATGATAAAATGAAGGCTGTCTATAACCAAGAATATTAAAAGACAAATGTTGCTCTTTCATGTAGCCTATATCCTATTATGCAACAGTCCCATGCAAACAGTTTGACTAGACTTATTGCATTTATAATAACTGGATCAAGGCTGCCAATAAACAAGAATATTCAAAGACATATTCTGGTTTATTGGTGCCATAATCCTTTTATTCTATAGTCCCATGAAACAGTTTAGCTGGACTGTCACATAATCAGATCAAGGCTGCCAATAAACAAGAATATTTAAAGACATTTCTGGTTTCTTGGTGCTTTAATTTTAATCCTTTTGTGCTATGATCTTATAAAACTGTTTAACTTGACTATTGCATAACAGGATTAAGACAGCCAATACAAAAGAATATTTAAAAAACATTTCTAGTTTATTGGGGCCTTTATCCTATAGTTCCATAAAACAGTTAAAACAAGAATATTTTATTCCTGGTTTACTGGTACCTTTATCTTATTATGCTTTAGTCCCATTTAACAGTTTATCTAGAATATATTGCATAACTGGATCAAGACTGCCAATAAAAAAGAATATTCTGGTTTATTGGTGGCCTTAATCCTATTATGCAATAAACCCATTTAACAGCTTAATTAACTAGACTATTGCATAATAGGATTAAGACCACCAATAAACCAGAATATTGAAAGATATATTCTGGTTTATTGGTGCCTTAATCCTCTTATGCAATAGTCTAGTTATAATTAAGCTGTTAAATGGGGTTATTGCATAATAGAATTAATGCCACCAATAAACCAGACTATTGCATACCATAATAGGGTAAAGGCTGACAATAAACAAGAATATTTAGAAACAAATATTCTTGTTTATTGGTATATATAGCCTTAATCCTTGTCGGCAATGTGCAACTATGGTTACGTACCGTTGAGCCACTTGGGTAACGTCGATACGAGAATTGAACAGAACAGAACGACAATGTTAATTAAGTCCCTGCTCTCACATAGGTAATGATATAACAGTTACTAGGAGTTATACAAAGTAAGGAATAAAATGATTTTAAATTCATATTTTGGTACAAGCTTGTACAAATTAAAATAAAACACTACTTTTCAAAAGAAATGGGAAATACAAGTTCTCATCTCGACTGTTGTGGCTTTGATATCAGATGAAACATAAAATGCTAATTAAAGATTTGAACATCCTATATGATAGTTCGTCATGTGACATTGAATTAATTTCTAATAAACCTCAGTTGACCGGGGATCAAATTAAGGCAATCTGGTGCAGTTTTTCTGACTCATGTATTGATAGAATAAATCAAAGCAATAAAAAGATGTTTTACAAACATTTCTGTTTTTATGACAAAATTCCTTTTGCGATTTTATGTTGATTTTAATAGTATTTTTTTCATTTAAAAGAAAAATAAAGAGAAACAAATTTCATCTGAGTTGTAACAAAACTCATCCCTCATTTATACCAAGTTACAGCTTTTAACTTACGTGTGTTTCTGTGTTTATATGTTACTTAGCAAAAACCTCAAATGAGCCGCGACACGAGAAAACCAACAAAGTGGTCGTGCGACCAGTGCAGACTCAGATCAGTCTGGAAATCTGCCCAGTCAGATCAGACTCTTTGCTAAGCGCGCAAAGGGAAGTTAAGGGTCTAAGCTACCTCCATGCGGACAGCGAAGACTCTGATCAGACTGGGCGGATGCCCAGGCTGATCTGAGTCTGCACTTGGCGCACAGCCACTTTGTTGGTTTTGTCGTGTCGCGGCTCAAATCTAAAATTGTCTTACTGCTTTGAAGGTGTGCAGTAAAAGCCCTCACTCTGAGGTTTTATGTCCATTTAATCCAGAGTAAATGCAGGTAGAAATGGATGTGAGATGAGATTCTCCTTTAATTAGGCATTGCCACAAACTAAATGGTCCAGTCCAGCTTTTTAAGTATGCTGGTGTCTCATATGGAATACTTTAAAAGTGGACCCAAAATTTTGTAGATTGGTAGTCAGACCCAAAATTTTTAGATTGGTAGTCAGTCATTAAATTATGCTACTGAAGTGTAAAAGAACATTACATACAGATCAGATTTATGTTCAGTATACATGTGAAAACACAAGAAGTAGCACAGATGGTTTGAAAGGGGACATAAATCTAAGCTCAATCAATGACTGGTCAATAAAAAATTTAGACACCTTGGTGCAAGCAGGTGCTGGACATTGTTTATTTATTGAATTAAATATTTTCTTTCACAGATTGAAAATTGGTTCAGTTATTTATTCATTTCGCTGATAACAAATTCATACCAAATTATCACTTGCATGATTTCCCCTAGGGAGTGATGGAATTTCCGATATTGTCATCAATAATAACATTATAATAAATTTGTTGATACTAGAAACTTAACCTTAGGGCAGTAAATAAACAATATACAAAATAGATATGTTACTTTCCCTAATTCTCCAGACACATAAAAAATGTTGGATCTCATTGGATCTCATTAGAATTGCCTCATTGAGAATGTCCCTCATTTTATCTGAGGTCATGAATGTTTGTCAGCAGCTCCAGTCTAAGGTTTGAGTACATTGATGGTTTGACTGATACTTCTCAATAAACCTTATGTTGTGGTCCCTCATTAGAATTACCTCATAGAGGTGCTGTGAGGCAGTTCTCTTGAGTGATCACTAGATACATATTTGATTTTTGAGAATTTAAAGAAATTATCTTAAAATGTCATCTAAAGGAGCCATGTTTGAGGTTTGACTGGTGACTACCTATATCTGGTTCGGTTTTATCAGTTTAATTAGCGTATGTAGTGATGGCTATTTAGATTTGTCGCTTATGGGTTTGAGACAGGGCTGAATGAAATTCAATTTATGATGTTGTATGAGATACGATTTGATATTTGAATGTAGTTTAGTAGCTGAGTTATTGATTTATTTTGTGTTTAACCTTCCCATTCCTCCACCTATGTTTTTCAGGCAGTAATACGAAACGTAAAAGAGCTGTTACGAAATGAAAAAGAGTAATAGTTCCCAAACGACCTGGTCATTGTGACTAAACTGTTTAGTCACAATGATCAGGTTGTTTAGGAACTATGACTCTTTTTCATTTTGTAACAGCTCTTTTTCATTTGGTAACAGCCCTTGTATATACATAGTTAACCTGGGGTGCACCGCTTTACCGTTTCCAGAGACATGATTTTCTTTTCTTTTCTGTTATACCTACACTCATATTTACTAGTTAAGAGAATTGAAAATCAATGATGTCCCAATATTTCTCAGATAAAATAATTGAATAAAGAGAAAAAATCAGTTTTTGTATTCAGATTATAACACCTTTTCATATACTGTCAAATATCAACATACATTTTAGTAACAGTATTCTACTTGGCATAAGGTAGTGAATATATGCATTCTTTTATTCTTTATTTTCCTCAAATAGATTAACAACATTGAACATAAAGCTATTTTGCCATAAAGAATAATTGTGTTTTATCATATTTTTTTTTTTTTTTGGTCCATGATAACAAAAGTTCAAATGTCCATTTATATGTTCTCGTTGACTCTATATTGTCAGTTTTCCACCCCAGTGTTGAATTGCATTGAAGAATTATTTTTCCAAACCCTTTAAGTGCCAAACATTAAAGCAAATGACAAAATTCACATGTGCAAACTTTCAAAAAGTGTTTGTCCAAGCAATATCAGTTTGAGACTTCAAAGACTAGAGGGCTCATCTGGATCTCTGCTATTTGCAAATTCAGCTACATTGTATTTTCATTTCTGGTGCTTTAAGTGCTAACTTCTTTTCTTTGGAATTTTATGACAGTTTTGGTCATGTTTTCTTCATTCTTATGATGTTATGGTTTGCTATAACATTTTTGGTCTCTGTTGTAAGATGATAGATCATCCTGAACTGAGATGACAAATTGACTGGTTGACATTGATATATTGTCTCAGTGTTCAGGACTGAGCAGAGCTCCAGATAAGAGTGGGTATTGAGGATAATTCAAAGATAATTTTTCTTATTTCTCAACAAAAACATATGTTGTGACCCCACATTAGAACCGTCTCGATGAGACGGTTCTAATGATGGGTCACAAAATATGTTTTTGTTGAGAAATATGGATAATTATCCCTAAATTATCTGTGTTACCCCTTCTTATCTGGAGCACTGACTGAGACAAGGAGAGGCGCTACCTCTAACTTTGTTCAGTTTTTGTCTTCATGTTAAGGGCCGTATACACTATCATTTTTTCTTGTACAAGTTTATTGTACAAGAAAAACTGACCAAGAAAAAGTGACAATGATGAGGTGTATACACCTAGCAAGAATTTTACTCTGCTGTCAAACATTTTGCGGGAAATTACACAATAGTAGCAATGGAGACATAGGAAGATTATGTTGCATTTGTTTTGTGCATTTTATGCATTGTGATTTTGCGAAGCAGATTAAGCACCAGATACAGACGTGTGGTTGCGAGATTGGTTACTGTGGAGACAGCAGCATAGTGCTTATCATACACTTCTACAGGAGCTTGTACAGGAGCAGACTTCAAGAACTGTCCTTTTTCTCAAATCTCTGTTCTTATACTCTTTTGACCTGATATTCCATATAATTTCATTTTCTTCTATTAGGTCAATGAGTCTTGATGTAACTGTCTGTCCAAATAAAATCTGCCATGATATCCTCTTGCAGCAATATTTCCCCGCCATATATTGGCCATGTGCTTTTGTTTACAATGCTGCTGGTACAAATTCTCTTGCTTTTGATTGGCTATTTGATGGCAAGTTTGATAAGTTATCATTGAAAATAGGATGAGTTTCTATTCATCAGTTTTTCTTGTACAATAAAAAAACTGATCATTTTCTGCTGTATACACCATCAAATTAAATGACAGTTTTTCTTGTACAATAAACTTGTACAAGAAAAAATGATAGTGTATACGGCCCTTTAGATACTGAATAATTATTCAAATAAGATTGATGTAAAACTGATTACAGTTTCATGTGATATCTGCTTGTTAACTTGTCTTGCTTTCATTAGTCTTTCTTTTGCTGATATGTTTGTCATCTATTGTATTTCTTTTTAGCTTAGTAAAGAGAGTGCAATAAAATGATGACTAGCTTTATTATAACTTTTCTTATGTCTGCATCACAAAAAAAAATCATATATATGTCCTTTGATTGAAATATTTTTTATACATGTTCTATTGAGAAAAAAGATGGAAATGAATGCAAATAAATGGTTATTGAATGCCAGTTAATTGATATTGTTTTATTTAGAGTCAAAACAAAGAATCATTTCTGTGGGTATCATTATCCATCTGAATATGATACCATCCTCCGATGTTTCAGTTGTAGAAAAAGAAATGAAACTATCGGGGAAGCACAAAACCTATATACAGTTTCATTACCACTAATGTATATAACTCCTTTCAGCCCACGGTATCACAGATCTCTTTTTGTCATGAAATGAGAGTGGCTGAATTTTTTTCTTTGTATGGGGTGCATTTTATAGCTGTGGGAAGTGTCAGATTCTGATATTGGATGCCATCAACCCTGGTTTGATCTGATTTTTATGACATTTTGGTCAATAAAAACATTAGGTATGATGAATAATATGGAAGTCTACTTAATGGTTTATTTATGATGATGAAAAAATTGTTGCTTCCAAGGTGACTATTATGGCTTTATTGATTGACCTTACATGAATAGCTATAATCAGCCCTTGGTCTTAAGTATTCATCTCGGAGTCTTCTGAATCTGGTAAGGCTTGAGCGTCATTCTTTGTTATTTTCTTTCCCTCCCATAACATGATGAGTTTTCTTGCAAAGTCTTTCATATGAATGCTCAAAATAAAGCATCAGGCTCCAAGTTCACTTTGTTGTTGTTCAGAAAATCTCTTTGGCAGTTATGGAAAATGTAACATACAGTAGAACTTCAGTGGCTCGAACCCTGATGGCTCATTTACCTTGCCTGGCTAGAACTCTTTCTTGAGTCCCTAGAGGACAGTTCATATAGAAACCAGCCCTGGATGGCTGGAACTATCCTTGGCTGGAACTAATTTTCATGGTCCCAAGCCTGCTTGAGCCATTGAAGTTCTACTGTATCTGTATAAGTGTTAGCAGTCTGTTGGTCTTTCTCTCCTTGTTTGCCTTGATTGCTTGTGTTTTGAGTGCTGGAAAATCTCTGATTGTAAGGTTTTATATACACTCACTTCAGTTTCAGCAGAGGTACTGCAGTTTTCATGTCTCCTGTTCTGTCACAATATTTGTGTGAGGAAAGACAGCTCTATCTGTCAGGTTGTCTTGACTGTCTTTAGTGAGCTTAGTACGTAGTACCACCTTTTTGACAATTGCCAAATGACCTGTGTGACATGTATAAAAGGGTTCTTAGTACCGTACCAACAGCAAAGTCTTTGACCAGCCTGCATTTCTACAGAAATGCAGGCTGTTCTAAGCTTTTGCTGTTCACACACTTTGAATTATTTTTGACTGAGGGGTTTGCAGTTTCACCTTAACAAGGCTCTGAAGCTTGATTGCACATATAAATGCTAAACAGGCCGACATTACCCTTCCCCAAACTGATATGACCTTAGGTCCCTTTGTGTACATCACTGCTCAAGTTACCTACATTAGAATCATTACATCTATAATTACTGGTCATGTTCTACCCCTAGGGCTTGGACAGGTGTCAAACTGGACATTACTACCTGTTCTGGGAGGGACATAGGTGTATATAAATATTTTGATGCTTGCAGCATATAAATTTATTGCCGATTATGTAAATAGCCTTTCTCGTTTTCAGAGGGGACAGATAATGTCTTATTTAGGCACTCTGATCAGATCTTTATAAAGAAATTTTAGCCTACTGTTTTATAGTTTAATGAGCTTGTTTTAGAATTCACACAACTGTCAAATGGTTACTGAAAATTATATGACTGCAATATTGCACATATTAATACTAAGTGTAGAATCAGCTTAGTTTTGAAAAAATTGTTTGTTTGATTAACATCAGTTCTGGGTACAGCAAAACATTTTCTTAAAGGAATTTATGAGGCTGTGCAGAGTTCTAGATAAGAGGGAGTACTTGATGATAATTAAGGATAATTTTTCTTATTTCTCATTGAAACCATATGTTGTGACCCCTCATCTGAACCGTCTCGTCGAGACGGTTCAGATAAGGGGCTACAACATATGTTTTTATGAAAAATTAACAAAAATTATCCCTAATTGTCACCAAATACTCCCTATTATCTAGAGCTCTGGCTGTGGCTAGAGGAGATCCATATCTCAAGTTTTGGTTGACTGCAAGGGCAGTGGCTTCAACTCTCCAGTTCACACCACTTGCTCAGCCTCATATCTATGTGATATATGGGGGAATCTGACAGACATTATTAGTTATTTTCACTGTATGTTTCACAGGTAGCAAGTTACTTGTCTGGGCTATTAGTGTTAGGTCAGAGGTCAGACACCTTTAGCTTTCATAGAGTACAGCTTTGTATATTTTCAAGACCATTAGACATGTTGGATGGGAATCATTTGTTATACCTATAACACACTCATGTTGACCACTTTGCTCTACTTTGCTCAGTCACTGTTAATTTTAAAATATGAAGATTTCTGCTCTTGAATCTGGTTTATGAGCTGCAACCATCCAATTTAAAAAGAGGCCAGAAATAAATGGCAACAAATCAAATTGAGCCACTGAGGGGACACAACTCTGGTGGATATCCAAATGCCCCTTTTAACCCTGTTGCACTCAGAACGGCCAAAACTCTATGGAGTTTTGGCCGTTTTGAGTGCAATAGGGTTAAGGAGAAACAAAAAAATGAATAATTTTTAAGAGAACCATATGTCTTTGAGCTCTGTAGATGTATTGAAATATTTTCCAAAAATTTAAAGGCTTGGTTTTATTTAGACATGAACTATTTCCAATGTTTTTTCTGTACTTTCTTATGTTTGTTGGCGTGTTTGCTCAAAGTCAACCCTAATACATATTGTATCCATTTTTAGCTAAACCATATAAATTGTACAAAGACATACTGTCGAATATTGCTGTTAATGTACACACAAGCAATTCAGCTTTTGTTTGTGTATTTGTTCAAAAGAAGCACACCGTTGCAGAATTTCGGGACTCTTTTCACCTGTTGTAGACAGTTGTCATAGCTGAACAAACATGCCGGTGAATAAATCGGGTGATTTTCTTCTTAAACACAGACAAATGTACACAAAATGAAAATTAAAGAACACAAACTGAATGGAAGATGACTGTAATTTTACTCGAGAACATGCAAATAAAGGGTGTAGAAGGTTGTATTTACGTATTAGTGGGAATTGGTACTTCTGTTGAGAGCTTGTTATGTTGCTATTTAAAGTTCCAAACAAGTCAGCTCTTCTACATTTGAGCCGCGACACGACAAAACCAACAATGTGGTTGTGCGCCCAGCGCAGACTCAGATAGGCCTGGGCATCCGCCCAGTCTGATCAGAGTCTTCGCTGTCGGCATGAAGGTAGCTTAGACCCTTAGCTACCCTTTGAGTTCTTAACAAAGAGTCTGATCAAACTAGGCAGATACCCAGGCTGATCTAAGTCTGAGCTGGGCGCACAACCACATTGTTGGTTTTGTCGTGTCGCGGCTCATTTACAGTATCCATTGTCCTGTAGTGGATGAATTCTCACCAGAATTCCATACCAGGCTTTGTATTATTGAAGCACTACACAATGACCATTAAACTTATTTGTTTATCATGGATTACTCCTGGCATGACAACATTTGCAACTGCAGCTGTAATATCTATATTTGCAACTGCAGCTGTATATATTTATGTTTGCAACTGCAACTATATGGATCTATATTTTCAACTGCAATAATATAGATCTATATTTTCAACTGCAGCTTTTATTAGACTGCAGCCATAAAGATCTATATTTGTAACTGCAGCTGTGTAGATTTATATTTGCTACTGCAGCTGTAAAGATCTATATTTGCAACTGCAGTTGGTTGGTTGATTTGAGGCTTAACGTCCACGGTAAACAACTGAGGTCATGTCGGGACGGTCAGTTAACCTAACCACACTATTCCTGGGCAGGCTTAGACCTCCTAAGCGGTTAACCAGTACTAAGTGCACATACTTTCGCCAGTAACTGACAACTGCCCTTCTTGAATCAGCGGAAGGAGAAACGAAAGTATGTGGCCAGACCGGGATTCGAACCCAGGACCTCTGACTTACGAGTCAGGTGCCCTACCGATTGCGCTACCCGGCCCGGCCTTGCAACTGCAGATCTGTATTTCTGTATTTGCAACTGCATGTGTCAGACCACTCAAAAATGCTCCCTTATGATAAGTGATGAGAGATTAATAATATAATTTTGTTCATTGATAATGGTGACCGGGAACCCTGTATGAATTTGTCTATACATGTATGTGATCTGAATCTTTGTTAATATTGATGAATGAATATTATATACAAATTATTGTTGACAGATCTTTAGACCCACCATCTATACATTCCTGTGATCTTCCATTTTATTGTACAATCAACCTATACATAAAAAAGCTTGATACTGAATTATTTACTTTGATGAAATATGCATGAGCTTTTATGTCAACACTTAAAATTTTTCAAACATTGACTTTTTAAGTTTATATAGACTGGCTTCAGTCCCATGTTTAATGTCTGTTTCTGGCCATCTGGGACTGGTGAAATTTGGAGGGTATTTCCCAAAGAATGTCTTAGGAATTCCTGAGACAAATTCTCATTTATCAAATCAGTTGTCTCAGAGTCTATTCTGTAACCATAGGTCAGTTGTCTAAGCACTGGTTGGTTATCAGAATAAAGAGAGCCACATTTTTGAACGCATATAACCATTTAGCCTGGAAGCCAGGCTAAAGTTTATATTGCCTGGCTATTTTAGCTGTGCTAAATTTGTTTTAAATTAGTCCGGCTAAAATGTTTTGCATATAATTTTGTTCTGATTGTACTAAAATACATGATTACAATTCTGTATCATCATATGATATACATGTACACATATAAGTGTTTGCACTGCAGAAATTAAGGCCTAATAAATAACCCAAAAGAATGTAGCCTTTCATAGCAGTGCTTTATTTCCACTTGTATTGGTAATTATTGCAATGTTTCCAGTTCCTGACCAATTTATCATGTGACCAAGAACCTAATTGTCTAAGGAGCTAATCAGATTTCTCCAGGACACTCAATTACAGGCAATAAGATTGTCATATTAAGATAGACAGATTGCTCCATCCCTGATATAAAGAAATAAATAACTGGTCCAGGACTGACAGTTATTGAGCTAACTACTGTAAGATTATTAGAGAGAGAGAATGAAAGATTGTTCACATTAGGGGTGGGTGTAACTAGAAAAGCTTAATATTGTATATGGTAGTTTAAACTGTAAATACAAATAAATCTGTGAAGTACTGCAAAAATGAAAAGCTGTGTCAGGCTCAGAAGCGCAAGACAACAGTGGTGACTCTTGATCATGGCAATTACTAAAACATTTTGTCCTAAATTTGTCCAGTTTTGGCATGTTGCAAAAAGGTATTGAAATCATTTGGTTATAGATGGGGATTTCTTTTTTCAATCCAAAACAACCCCAAAAATAGATGGATGTTCGACTTGCTATTTTACTTCCTTTTTAACAGTATTTCAGTTTTATCAAGATGATGGGATGGTGATAATGAAAGGCTGTGTGCAATGAAACCCCATTTATGGTAGAAAAGATTCTCGCCTCAAGCGGAGCTCGATCCCAGTCTGCTACATCAGTAGGCCAGCGCTTAACCCTCTGAGCTACCAGGGCTCCAACAACAGCCCCAAAAAGCTAGATCTGTTTTGTAAGACTGATTTACACATTTGGTGACACTATGGAGGGGGAAAATTTGCAGTCTTATAGACAAATTAATAGGGTTCATCCAGTGCTTGCCATTCTTCCAACAGTGTGGGATACTGTGCAGGAATAGTAATTATAATAATACTAATTGCTTCACATGTTCAAACATGTAAGGTAACTTAAATGCTACGTTCAGATTGTTGGACATTGCAAAACTAATCAGCATGTCTGGCAGAGGCTTTAAGATACTGAGACTCCAGGAACTGAGATTGTTAAATTAGCCATAAATATCTGACAGAATTTTGTCAATGGCCCTGTCATACAACTCAAATATGATACATTTCTGATAATCAGCATATTGATCTTCTCTCTCAAGGAATTCTTTTGATTTCTTTCGCAAAGTTCTGTAAAAAATTCTTCAGAGTCCAGCCAAAGGAATCAAGATCTTGATTCCTTTGGCTGGACTTGGAAGAATTTTTTCGGAATTTTGTGAATTCTGACCTTTTCTGGTTCAGTTCAGTTCAGTTCAATTCTCCTAATGACGTTCCCCAAGTGGCTACCTTTTCTAGTGTCATGATATGTTATCATACATGCATTTCATTTCTAGAAAGGTTGGTGAGTGAAATGGTGGGGAACAAACTGGCCAGTCTACAAATGAGGCATGGGAAAACAGCTTCTGTTTACAGATCATAGTGTGAGGGGGCTTATGAAAATATTCTTGTTTGTGGAGTTAAATGGGCTGTATCAACATGAAAAGAATCTTTATTGCTTCAAAATACATGCATGAGGTGTGGTCTCTTCCAATTTGGTTTTGGAAGAGTATTCTCCCTTGGCAACTGGCTTATTATGTAAATTTATTAAAGTATCCCTGTAAATTCAGTGTTTTGTGTGACAATTGCATCATACAGTAATTATGAGATTAAATATTTACATAAAGTAATACCTTACTTTAAATTACATGTTAATGCAGTAAAATTTCCTTTAAAAGATATAAGATAATATAATTTTGTACTAACAGAAGTGGCCAAGTTTATTAAAGGGAGGTAGTAACTTTACTCACAGTCTGGTAAGCATATGAAGAAAGATACTGGCAGATTTCTGAGAAACTTTTTAAGAACAGCTTTTTACAAATATTTGCACACCTTCATCTCGTGGACTGTGCTTGAGTGTCTTTCTTTAGCCGCATTATGCTTTTTCACCTTTTATTGTGTCCATCACCAGTAAAGATGAACCAAATAGACTAACAGAAGATTAAAGAGCTCATACACAGGATGATCCCTTCCTCTGGGTTGTCATGATTGTTCTGTTCTGTTCTGATTAATGCAGAACAAACAAACAATGTTCCCAATCTAAGCTGTGTAAAGTGTAGATTTCTATAAAAGTTATAAAAGTGTCATGCAATCACAGTGATTATCATGCAACCAGTCAAGAAGTTTGAAGTAGCTGATAAGCAGCACTTACCTGGTACTTCTGGGCTGATAGAGCCATCTTTATTGACAGATAGTTGTCTTTAATCCAATTTATTTATTGTTTAATTTACATAACAGGGAATTCTCTTCAGAGCCCCATATGAGATTATGGCTTTTGGTAATTTTTGGACATGTTTGTCTCACCAGTGGGACCAGCAATTTTAAGCAAGACAATAGGTAGTTCTTTAATGAATCCAGCTTCATCAGTATATTTATGGTAGCGCATGCAGGGCACTAATTTATGGTACGTTTTAGAGTGATAATGGCTCATAGATAATGCGTGTCGCTTTTTTTATCATACTAATTGCTGTTTTGTCCCAGTACTGCATTTAATACTCCAGGCTGAGTCTGGAAGCGTAGACTTGCTGGTTGGATAACCGTCTTCCTTGGCTCAGTGTGGGGTATTTAGGGGATGTAGTGCTGGTGCAGGACACAAGAACAGACACATTTTAGAGCGATCGTCTCTCATAGCTCAATATTGAGTCGCAATTTTACATCTTATATCGATTTTTTTTAACTCTGTTTATAGACATGTAAAATTGGTGAGACGTTAATAAAATTATCTTATCTTATCTTATCTTATGACCTGTGTTGGGTTGTCTGGTTTTAAGCTTTCTTTTGTGGCAATGCCCAGACAAGTGAGGCTCTGCCTTCTTAGGAACTTTTGTTTGAATTTTACAATATGGCCAGATTAAAGGGTAAATTTCAGCTCATGCAAGTTATCATCCATCTTTAGAACCAGTCTAGCTAGTGAGGGGTGGGTTACGTTACAGCATTTGGAATGTAATTTCATAAAGGAAGTAAACATGATTCTAAGGGAGGCAATTTAATTGCCTCCCTTTGCAACATAATAACTTCCCTCACTCTGCTGGTTTTCTCCCCTTTTGGACATAGTTATTTACCTTACCAAAACATGATTAAGGGGGACAACTCAGTGCTGTCTCGTATTACTATAATGCAAAATCTGTGGTGGATCATGTTTGACATGGTAATATATGAATATTTGATTATTTCTGTTTGAACATTAATCAGTGCCAAGCACAGGCACAATTTGCAATATATATCCATAAATCTCTGACTACATATTGGCAAATTGATCAGATAGCAAGAAACCTCAACAAATTAGATGAAGAAAAACTTCAGGTTGACAAGATGGGAGTCCAGGCCTGTCAAAAAGTGGGATTTTGAGGATAAATTGTGCTTAATTTCTGTTGTTTCTTCATAAAATCCTAAGTTATGGTCCCAATATAGAATGGCCTCAGAGAGACAGTAACATCCAGGGTCACAGCAATTGTTTTATAGAAAAATAAGAAATTTTGTCTCAGAGTGATACCAGTTGTCCATTTCCAACCTTTACAGACTCACTACTTGAGAAATCATATTGTGGCTAGCCGCATAATACAATATATGAGTACACTAATCTGCAAATGATACTTTTCCATGTAGACTGCCTGTAGGAAATGGTTTCCCTTTTTAGCTCACCTATGAAGATGTAATATTTCTCTGTGGCATCAAAACCCACAAAATTAATGTTAATGTTTTATAAATGATAGTTAAAATTTTTTTAGTAATAGAAATAGGAGTTCAAGCCAGCTGTCTTGACCACTGACAGATCTTGTTTCTTCAAATATGATCTCTCTGTACCTAATACAATCAGCACTACCTGGCTAAAAACAAATTTTACGATTTTCTGAAAAATCGTTTTCACATTAGTAACAGCTGCTGTTTGAATGTATTGACTTAATTGTGACTGAAATTTGCCTTCACTTTTGGATCATGGTCAGCAGAAAAAATTGACTGCACACATGACAATGTTGATGGGAAAATAATCTGGTGTAACAGCAGGTGATGAAAGTATTGAATAAAACAGTAGATAAGTAAATTATAGCAAAACATCATGATCAGTTTTCCAGAGTAGATCCCCATAGTGCTTACTGAAATCCTGTATTGTCAGCTTGCCTTGCTGAAATCTTGTATCTTCCACAATCTTATGTTTGTTTCAAAAATCAAATTGACTTTATAAAAATAGAAAAATTTAATGTCTTTCAGAAAGTGCAATAAAATAGTCATTTCTGAAAATTACATATGATTGAAACTGATTTTATCTGGTTAAAGCTTTATTTATAACAGTTTCATAAAATTGTCATCAAATTCTGGGGTGTGTTTGACTTCATAATTACTTGTTGCATTTATTTGTCATTTATGGAAATAGTTTTTTTTTTCTTTTTTTTTCATATTCTACAAATATTTATTGTTCAGGAGGGCTCCAGAGAAGGGGCATATTTTGTGATTATTTTCTGACAGTAATGTGCCTAAATTTTGGGACACCTTAGATAATTAATTTGCCATTTGGGACAAATGGAAAATTAATTATTTTAGGTGTCCTCCAATACTTAAGCACACATTACAAGACCTTCTAATTTCTCCACTTTATGTCACCTGTGTGTGACCTGACATGTTACCTTTGTGAATAAAGTTTTGTTCTGGTCTATTCTGTTCGTAACAATTACGTTACTGCCATTAGAACCAGCTCGGTGAGGCAGTTCTAATGAATGATCAAAACAAAAAACAAAACAAACCCCCCCCCCCAGCAAAATCTGATTCCAGAGTTATCAAGATAAATCCTCCCTTTATCATGAGCATTGGGGTTATAGCCTGAAAATCAGATGTGTCAAAAATTCAGATTGTCTTTTGAATTATTCATAAGAATAATGCCATTTAGGCCAAAAAATTTGGTGAAATGAGAAAAACAACAACTTTTGTTCTTATTATTTCTCCAAACAAAAAGAAGAAAAAGGTTGATTTGGGGTCTCAGTAGAATGCCATAAACAAAGTAGAGCTCATGAGATTCAAAAATAAGTCTGATTATTTTTATTGAAACTAGGAAAACTATTAAAAATAATAATGACCCCAAAACTTTTTGTATATATAGGGCTCTGGTAAGTATTATTGATCAGATCAGACGAAAAACAAAAGCATTGATTGTTCAATTAACATTGCTTCAGATAAGGAAAATTCTAATGCACTTACAAATATAACGCGTCATCTGATTGGATAACAGCAAAACTTTGCAACAGTATATCCTGCGATATACTGTCGCAAACCAGATGTCATTATAAAACGTCGCTTCTCATTGGCTTATGTTTGGTTTTACGCTGCTGAAAGCACTTGCATTGGGTGCAAAGAAGTACACTTTGAAAGGTGAAAATGTGAATATGTGCATTAGAATGGGGATAACTATATTGAAAATTGTTATTTGGGGAGGTAAATCATCGTTTTCATGGTCGCAAACTCTGTTTTACGGCTCCGGTGGCACATTGCTGTAAAACGAAATTTCCGACCATAAAACCGACGATTTACCGCCCCTAATGACAATTTTGAATACAGTTATCCCTTAATTTTCGATCACAAAATATGTTTCATCATTAATCTCAGAATTATAAACGAAAGTCCTTTCCATCGATATTTGGATTTACAGACATATTACACCAAAGATGGAAATTTTCGTGATGAGTTTATCCTAGATTAGCATAATCTGGAATTAAATTTATATGTCTATACTGTCCCTAGTTGAGAAATTGACAGTTTCTTTGCATGCAATCAGTCTGGGTCATTCCCAAGTTTGTTACAATAAGCAAATTTCTGTCAAGATTACCATGAAATCTTATTTCCTTCAGTTTTATCTAATATGGGAAAAACTTGGGGTTTAGACTAATTGCCATAAAAATTCTATTACCGGAATTACCCTAAATATTTGGGCAGAGCAAACATTGTAGACCAAGATCAAACTTCAGGAGCAGTTTGATCAGGATATTAACGTTTGCCATTCACTAAGGGTCATTTGGATGTATTATTGTGTATAAAATCCACTTTCTAAGAATTTTCAAACAATAATTGTCTGACTTACGGATGTTCAAAATTTTAGGGTCATTACAGTAGATCTTGACTGCTAGGCATATATTGATGGTGGAAATCCCTTAAAGGCAACACTTTTTTTCTGCATCTCTGTTTATTTATACAAAACACTGGCATCCCAGCCATTTGGTGTATTTTTCTCTTTTATCTAATAGCAGTGAGAATTAAAAAAGTAATGGCATTCAAAATTTGGGAAATTGCAAGTTGCAGTTTCTTTACAACTTGTTTTATGACAGATGTTCGTGGGATTATTTACAAATCCCTGATCAAAGAGGCTTGTTGCAAAGCTCCTATTAGTTTCTATAATATTTTTTAGGTGCGACATGACAAAACCAACAAAGTGGCATGTGCTCCCCAGCAAAGGCATCCGCCCAGTCTGATCAGAGCATTGCCTGAGTGCTTAGAGGGTCGCAAAGGGTCTATTAAGCTACCTCTATGCCAACAGTAAATACCCTGATCTGAGCTAGGAATAGTTCTAGCTACTGAAGGTTGGAATTCTGTATGAGGGACTCAGTAATTAGTTCTTGGTGTTAACCATGGTGAACGAGTTACACGAGTTTGAGCCATCAAAGTTTCACTGTACATAGTGTTGACTTAAGCAATGTTTGTTTTTTAATTTCACCATTTTGACTGTAGTGATGTTTGAAACAAAAACGAATCGTTAGGAATCCTTTAAAGCAAACTTGGGTGCCATTTGTTCGGATTAATAGTGTGACTGTCAGTTTTGTCCATGTTGAAGGCGAGATTTTTCTAAATATGGACAGGTTCTGCCAATTAGCAGGGTTAGCTAAGTGGACTTGAATTGAAAAGTTTTATTGTTACCTACTGAAGTATGTGACACAATACTTTTTCCTTTCATTTTTGCAAAATTCTGTTACATCGTAATCTGCTTAAGAGATTAAATTAAACTGGGATGTGAAAGGTGTTATTATTAACCATAATAACCGTCATATTTTTGTCATGTATAAACCTTAAAAGCAAGAGGTGCGCTGAAATGTATAAATTGATCATAACTTGTTCAGACTGACATCCATACTAAGCGTTGTAATGCAACAATATCACTTTGCTCTGGACAGAGTTATCTATCAATTACTTCATCCTTCCAAACTTTCTCTCTTGATAAATATTCAGCAATAACTCCGGCCCTCAGACAAGCAATTACTTTTGTCATACAAAGCATATCACTGGCGCTAATATCTTGTACTATTGTTTTTTTTTGTTTTGGTTTTTTTAAGTGTCTACGTCGGTTCCCGCTGGTATCATGTGACACCCAAATATGGCAGGTCACTTGACCTTGGTAACTTCCGGAAAATGGCAGCTCAAACATCGGCCATATCGAGTGAAAATTTCAAGCAAATCGACCAGAGTGTGTGCAAGTTATGGCCTCTGAGATACCCCTACCCCCATTTTAGGGTCAGGTGAATTAATTTTTCAGCAGTCTAAGGGTTAAAAGGAAGAGGTGCGCTGAAATGTACATTTTGATCATAACTTGTTCTGACTGACATCCATTATAGCTAGAGGATTGTGACTGACGACATGGGCCAGGCGCTCCTCGGTCTTGCTCATGCTGGTTCATGGCTTTCTTTCGCAATTTTCCTAACTAGTTTCTTCCAATAATATGGATTTCTTCAGAGGATTGTCACGATTCTGGCGAGCTGTGTTTTTTGCGCTGTTTATATACCATATCGGGGGGCCGGTGAACCGGCCCTTTTGGCGCCATTGCGCCTGCGTGGACGGCCATTGTTGTACCGGCCCTCGGGGGCCGGTGGGCGTGTTTTGCGCCTCTCCACTCACTTTCACAATGACATCCATTATAGGGTTGTAATGCAACAATCACTTTGCTCTGGACAGTGTTATCTATCGATAGGTGCAAATGCTCTCCTTAAGAAGATCGATCCCCCGCTTCTCTGGTCTTTCGAATGAGACTTTAAACTGAGGTCCCGTCTTCATATGACCTCGTTGTTGGTGGGACGTTAAACCTGAGTTCACTCACTCACTCTCCTTTAAGAGGTCCCCTCTTTGGAAGGAGCAAACTGGAAGTCTCAAAAGTTGATTCCCTTTGTAGCAATGGCAGAGTAACATGGAGGTTTGCCCACTCACCTTTCCTGTGTTTTATAATCATGAATAGTTCTAGTTACTGAATACCATATTTATTCGGCTATAAGATGGGGTTTGTAAAATTCTCTAGAATGACCCCAAATATCCCAAATTCTGTTGTAAGAAGGAATTTTCCCTTCCAAAACAATTCCAAAAATCTAGATCCATCTTATAAGATGGATCTAGATTTTTTGGATTGTTATGGCAAGAAAAAACCTGTCTTATAGCTGAGAAAATATGGTACTAACAGTAAATAGGGTAAAATGATTTAAGTTAATTTCCTTGGATTCTGTTTCATTAGGATTCTCTGTGTTTTTGCAGAGAACCTAGAGAGTGTTAATAGTATGTAATAAAAAAAGCTGGGAAAATATCATAAGCCACCGAGAACACTAAATTCTTTTATATTGAATTAGCAACCTTCTTTGAAGACAAAAGAAGAAGCATTTTTTTCTTTTTATACGTAATGCAGTGGATTATATAGCTGTTTTCACCATCTATTAAAGAAATTACTGTGCAGATTCTCTGAAACTGGCTGTTAAAGGGAGGTGGTTATAAAAGGGAGGTGTTTGTTAAAGGGAGATGGTTGATGTAGAGGCTTGTAAGAGCTGTTTGATGAGGTCAGCAACCACTCTGGCATACAGACATAACTGGGGGTCTGATTGAACTAAAGATGGTGCTCTAAATGAATCAAAAGTTTTCTGAGTTGCGAGGTATACTAAGGCAAGTTTAATAATGTAGGTGCTTGTCGAGTCTCAAGTCATTGTTGATTGTACACAAAATGTGTACTGCATGGTACCAGTATGGCCAGTGCTCTATGAGGGCCCTGGTTGATTGTACACAAAATGTGTAGGGCTTGATACCAGTATCAACTGACAGTGAGGGCGGGATGAGGGCCCTGGTTGATTGTACACAAAATGTGTACAGCTTGATACCAGTATCAACTGACAGTGAGGGCGGGATGAGGGCCCTGGTTGATTGTACACAAAATGTGTACAGCTTGATACCAGTATCAACTGACAGTGAGGGCGCGATGAGGGCCCTGGTTGATTGTACACAAAATGTGTACAGCTTGATACATGTATCAACTGACAGTGAGTGTGCGATGAGCGCCCATCTTGTTGAACATGCATCAGGATTATCCTTATATGTTATAGCCTTTTGCTTCATCTTTCCCTTTGTTTTGCATATCATATTATACTTTTTTCCTGTCTCTATTTTCAGGCTACCATTAAGGTACTTGATGAAAATGATACCCCACCCAGGTTCTCCCAGCGCTACTACACCAAGAACATACCAGAGGATGTGGAACTGGCATCGACTGTTGCCAAGGTTACAGTGACAGATGATGACACCACTGGCAGTCTCCAACTCACCATTAGTGAGGGAAGTGAGGGAAACTTCAGGATACATCAAGATGGTGAGTGGAACCAGGGTTTGAGGTTATAAAATATGAGTATAATCTCAAACTCAAAATAAAGCACACTGATTGGCTGCTTCTGAGCATGTGCTCGGAAGCAGCCAATCGGTGTGTTTTATTTGAGTTTGAAAATGTACTCATTAGTTTTATAACCTCTGGGCCAGACCAAAATCATTCTGTACCAAATTCAGACATGGCAGTCTCAAACCCAGATTTTATACATTCTTCAGAATCCAAAAGTAAAAAATGCCATTATAACTACAGTCAACTCCCGATATCTTGAACATTGATATCTCAGAGTATCCACTTATATGAAAGAATATAGTTTGGACAAATTTCCTTTATTTATTTACATTTCAGCCCCTTTTATCTGAAACTACTGATAGCTCAAAGTAAATTTTCTGGGACCAGAAAATTTACTTTGAGATATCAGTAGTTTGGGATGAAACTCGACTTTGAGATATCGAGAGTTGACTAATATATGGAGCTAAACACTTTGAAAATTTTAATAAAAAAAGGTTGAACTTTTAAATTAAACATGATGACCAAATAAGTTGCAATCTGACAGGAACAATCTGAAGTTAATACAGCAGTTTAGAACAGTCAAAATCGAGGTTTCCTATGGACATACATGGACAACTAATTTCTGACTATGGATGGATGGATGGATGGATGGATGACTTGCGATTTTATGTCCCTATCAACAGTATTTCAGTCATATCAGGACTATGGGAGGTTGATGATGAAAGGTTGTGTGCAGTGAAACCCTTTTACAGTTGAAAAGATTTCAGCCTCAAGAGGGGCTGGAACCCAAGATTGCTAGCTCAGCAGGCCAGCATTTAACCTATTGAGCCACCTATTGAAAATGTTAGCATTATAGCACAACCATAAAAAATTACCATATTTTGATAAAATGTGATTATGTTTGTAAATAGGTTCAGTTGTTACCACAAGTACCCTGGATAGGGAGAGATCATCCCAGTATACCCTCAAAGTCATGGCAACCGATGGCGTCCAGTCATCTTTCTGTTATATCCGCCTCAACATTGATGATGTGAACGATAATGCTCCTGTGTTTGGCCAGGCAATTTACTCTTTTGATGTGTCGGAGGAGACGCCCATTGGTACGACACTAGGTGGCGTAAGTGCTCATGACCCAGATACTGGTGCCAGCGGAGAGGTCACGTACAGTCTGAAGTCTGCCTGGGGCAATGACACATTCCAACTTGACCCTGTGATAGGAACATTTAAGCTTCTGAGAGTCTTAGATTTTGAAGAGGTAGGTTCGCACCGGGTAGGCGGCAATCGAAAACGCTGGTGCAATCGACGTACGCTGATCAAAAAACGTTGGAAACTGCATTTTCTGTTGCAAATTGGCGACTTTTTGCAAACGAAAACCCTGTTTCTAACAGTTTTTGATCAACGTTAATCTATTGTTATGAGCGTTTTCAATTTCCACCTACCCGGTGTGAGGTTTATCACTATGTTTTATGAAGTGCACAGTTTTGGTCTGTCAGTAGCGGAGCCACATACCATTGACTTCTTATTTATGCAAACTAACCTTTTCTTCAAAAGTGCAAAAATTCATTAATAGTCAAGTTATAATCATACAGCAATTCTAGTAAGATTTAGCTGGAAATTCGGATGAATTATGTTTCTTTTATGCTGCATGTTTTACAATTAGTATCGTAATAGATTCCATATTCTGGTCCTGAATAGGAATCTCATTCTTAACTCTTTAGGCACCAGTGACGAAAATAGCAGAATTTGCAAACAGCGTAGATCCTGATGAGGCGGCTCATGATGAGCCACCTCATCAAGATCTACACTGTTTGCCCTCTAGTCTTTGAACTCTCAATATGAAATGTCTTGGACAGGGCATTTTTTTAATTTTTGCAGACGTAAATTTTGTCGTCTGCTTTTTGGTACTTAAAGAGTTAATATCCTGAAATTGCTGATGAGCTGCTTTTCTATGATTACAGTGCTCCAGAAAAGAAGTAACATGGATAAATTCTGGATAAATTTCCATAATTCTCCCTAAAAACATACGTTGTGACCCCTCATTAGAACCATCTCGCAGAGAGACAGTTCTGATGATGGGTCATAATATATGTTTCCGTTGAGAAATAAGAAAATTCTCTCTTAATTATCCCTGTTACCCTTTCTTACATGGAGCTGTGTTGTTTGCGAAATTTCACGAAACTCGACGTATATCGTTTTAATAATGAAGTAATTTGTATGGAAATGCTACAGCAACCATGTTGGTGTTAATTTCCTAATTTAGTTAGTGGCTTCTCCGTGATAACAAACAATGTATTTTTGATCCCAAAGGTATTGCTTGGAAATATAACAATTTGTTACAATTTTTGATTACCACGGATCTCATTTAATTCGGAATTTTATTATCGAATTTTATTATCGTTTCTTCTTTTGAGTTGATGTTTTAATCAATATAGACAAAATATCTAAACAGAGCCCCAGCTAAACATGAATTTTAGGATAAAAATTTGTTTATTTGTCATATTTCTGAAAAATAAAAAAATGAAGAATAAAATTGACATGGTTTGGAATTTTATTAGCATATTCTGACTGTGTCTATTACTTTTCAATCCAAAAGACTAGTAGCATAAATGTTAATCCAGCATTCTGTTTTGGCAACAATGAAAAACAGTGGGAACATTGCATTTGCATTTTTTTTTTGTATTTTATGAACCAAAAAACATTGAATTTTCTGCGTCTCTCCATAAAAACCTGGGATTTGAGAAATAAGGGTTATCTCATTATGTTTATGGAATTTGTTTATAAAGATTTTCATGATAAATGATGATGAATTTATCATTTCTAAGTGTTTGCCGAATTTAACTTGATTAATTGGCCACTTCAAACATTTCTGTCATGGGACTGTCACATTTTCAAATTTGAGCAGATCCCTGTGATCATAAAACAATTGGCAAACAGTGTACGCCCTGATCAGACTGCTCCTGAGGAGCAGTCTGATTAGGGTGTACACTGTTAGCATTATTAGCATTGCTGTCTGAAAATAAAGGGTACAGTAAAAGCATTATAAGAAAAACAGTTTATACAAATGTATATTTGTAAAAATTAATGAAACACGTAAAACATATCAAATTAAACCTTGAAAAATAAACTAAATAAACTTCAAATGCTTTTTTGATGGCCCTTATGATGACAGTGATAACTGATAAGATACAGCATCAGGAAGATGTAAACATACTGTGCATTCAAATATTTTATTATTTGGCTTGGGGTGGGTGGGGGTGGGGATAGCAATGTTCAGATTTAAAACTTTCGCTAACAATTTATATGAAGTATATAAACCTGAAAGAACAGTGGATGTCAAACTATATAACAATGACATCCATTGAAAATATTGTAGATTGCTTTGGCTGCATCCAAGTAAGGATGGGGGGGAGGGGGGGGGAATGGTTTGGGAGAGGGTTGGAGAGTTCAGTGATTATCATTTATATACATGTATAATATATTATTTCCGTTTATGTCCATAAAGTACAAACAAAATTGTTGCCCCTTTCAAACCCCCTCCCCATGCTGCTTATTGTTGTGTATTGATCAGTTCGTTGATGCAATTTTGAGTCCAAGTTGCAAATGCAATGAATGAGTACCATGTGGGTGATATCTTGTATGTGAAATTCATTTTATGAACATGTCACCAAGTTTTGCAGGTCACATGATGCATAAACAAGATTAGGCTTTCATTACTTTCTTCTTAACTAGATTCATGTAGTAATGCAATGTAGTCTGACAAAAAAATAATGAAATAGATTCTCCTTTGTTTTGTTTTAATGCACTTTGCAATAAGCTGCAGAATAAGTGAATGCATCACTCTATGAGCTGCGGCAATTCAGATTTTTTGCTGGTAATGAAAAAGAAACATGGTTTTGAACAGAGCTCTAGATAAGAGGGGTATTTGATGATAATGGAAGGATAATTTTCTTTATTTCTCACTGAAACCATGTGTTGTGACCCCTCATCTGAACCGTCTCGATGAGACGGTTCAGATGAGGGGTCACAACATATGTTTTTATCCAGAATTAACAAAAATTATCCCTAATTATCACCAAATACTCCCTCTTATCTAGGGCTCTGAGTTTTGAATGCCCACTCATTCATTTGTCAACTCATACTAACTTCCTACATATCTGCAATATTTTTCATGACAAAAAAGAAATGTAAATTCCTTTGAATAATTATGTTGACAATGATTGCGTTAATTTACACCATTTGGATAATAATTTTGAGGGTTTTAAATGTAATATGCCACAATATGTGTCCAGTGATATATTTCTCCGACAAAATACCTGCACATTTTGACACGAGAATGCTACCGCTTCACAGGTTTTGCCGCAAGTTGTTATATTAATTTTATATTATAAATCATAAAAAGCATTTTGTCTGGGGCAACATGTTTGTTGGCTGCTGTGGTAGATATATGTAGTCCTGCATTGTGGGCATTTATATATGGTCATACACTGTAGAGAAAGATCTGGGTCTTCACTGTTTACTCTGTTTTGGATGAGTGTCATTTTCTGAAACACAATACAGTTGACCCTCTCTCTCTTGTTCTCAAACATAGTACTCAAACACTCAAAGTACCTTTATATGTTACGGAATATAGTTTGGACACGTTTCCTATTTTGCTAAACATTTCATTTTCTGTTATCTCAAACCTCTGGTATCTTGAAGTAAATTTTCTGGGACCAGAAAACTTACTTTGAATATCACTAGTTTGAGACACACTTTGACTTTGAGAAATCAGGATTTGACTGTGTATCTCAAAATTTTACTTTGAAATAACACTAGTTTAAGACACACTTTGACTTTGAGAAATCGGGATTTGACTGTGTATCTCAAAATAAAAACTTGCTTAAGTCACATATTGGATACTCACAGGGTATAATCGATTCCGCCAATTTTCGCTTCCTGCAGAGACTGTCTGTCATATTTGGCTTCCGCCGAGACTGTCCGCGAACTCTTGCTTCCTGCAGAGACTACTGTACATGATAAATGGCTTCCTGCAGAGACTGTCCGTGTGATTCTGCTTCCTGCCGAGGCTCTCGGCAGGAAGCAGAATCACGCGGACAGTCTCGGCAGGAAGCCATTTCTCGAGGACAGTATTCTCTGCAGGAAGCAAGAGTTTGCGGACAGTCTCGGCGGAAGCCAAATATGACGGACAGTCTCTGCAGGAAGCGAAAATTGGCGGAATCGATTATACCCTGTGATACTTCACTGCTATGAACTTGCCCAGATGAATTGTTTGTTGTTGTTTTTTTAGTTTATATTTCACTTCATTTAAGTGTAGTCAACACAGATGAGAGAATGCAAGTTTTTTTCTTGAAGGACTGTTTTGGTGGAATCTCCTTTCAGTTCTTTGTGTTTCAACTCCTTTTATCTCAATCTACTTTCAACGCAAAGTATTTGGTTTCCTGGACATTGAGATATCACTTGGTTTCCTGGACATTGAGGTATCACTTAGAATTTTCAAGTTTTCTTGTACTCAGTAGACAATGACATTGATTCCTTATTAGTTTGTTGTCAGCAGAAATTGTCAGACCAGACTTATAGCAAACTGCTGTCAGCACATTAATGAATTTCTAAATCAGAGATATTGACATGTTGTCAAAGTGTAGACTGAAATTATTTATCTTAAATATCAATATGCTACAGAAGTCAGTAATAGTAACACCATCCATCATGGTTTGTCCCACTGTATACGGAGATAATACACAAACTTTAGCGAATGAATTGTCAACTGTTCAATCCTATTTGCTTCCCAGAATGATGTTTCCCTTCAACAGTAAGACATACTTCTAGAGGAGCAAATTCTTCCTTTCAGAGTTGAACCTTATTGAGAAGGGAGGCAAAAATGAAAATGCAGAGTTGCTTCCCCTGAAATAGAACCCACACACCTTAAATTAAAACAGTGTAGACCCTGATTGGACTGCTCTTTTGAGCAGTCTGATCCGGATCAACACTGTTAACTGACATTAAGGGCTGATTGATGCTCAGTACTTACTTTAATATTTAAACTTATTGACCGGAGATACCAGTTATTGACCGGCATTGACAGTTTCCTTGTTTTGCCTATATGTTTTGGCAACAAAAACATCAAACAAATACGGGCCGTAACCTAAAATTTCTTTTTTTGTAAATGATAATACTTCCCTATTGTATTTTAGGTGGATTTTTTTTCTTCTTTAAACACACAAGTGCCACTGCAAATAAATAGATCCTAGTATGTTTGTAATCTTTTCGAATTTGCATTCTTTAAAAAGAATATTGCTTTGAAAATTGGTCGTTCAAAAATAGTCCTGCCCATTGTGTTTTATATCGTGATTTGAAAATATAGTAATTTCTTAAATTTGTTGAGTGAAAAATTGAAAGCTTTCCAACAGTGCATAATTTTGTGCAAAGTTTAACTCTTTCACTACCAAAAAGCAGACGACAAAATTAAAGTCTGCAAAACTTAAAAAATTGCCTTGTCCAAGACTTTTTATATTGAGAATTCAAAGACTAGAGGGCAAACAGTGTAGATCTAGATGAGGCGGCTCATTATGAGCCGCCTCATCAGGATCTACGCTGTTTGCAAATTTTACTAATTGCGTCACTGGGGCTTAACGTTTAAGATCCTTTTTTAGTGCACAATTTAACTACCATGATTTTTCTGTAATTGAAATACAAGCAGATAATTGGTATAATTTTGAAATTTTGGCTTGTTTAAGTTTTGACAATTGAATTAAAATAATTTTATCATTTTCGCTTGACTTATCTGCATGAATATATAATCCAGAGGCTCAAAAAAAAAAAAAATCCATGTACTGCTTTATTTGATTTAAAAGTTTCTAAAATGTAATATTTTAAGGACTTGCTTGCCATGCCAGATTCATCATAACATGACCAGACCTCCATTTATATGGGGGTGCAGGAGAGGGTGAGAGCTCTGGGATAATTTTTATTATTTCTCTGTGAATGCATTTTAATGTTATGAACACATCTTGCAATACAGTTCTAACAGAGGACTGAAACCATGGCATTGAGCTGCAACACAACTAAACCAACAAGTGTGCCCAGCAAAGACTGATCAGCCTGGGCATCAGAGTCTTTGCTGTCGACATGGAGGTAGCCTAGACCCTTAGTACTATAAGTGCACTGGGAAGACTGTGATTAGACTGGACAGATGTCCAGGCTGATCTGAGTCTTTGCATGGTGCACATGCCATTTTGATGGTTTTGTTGTGCCACAGTTCAAGTATATTTTATAGAGACTAAACAGGTTCTGAATTGTCGAAAAGTTATCATTAAAAAAACAACAGAAAGAAATTTATATTGACATCACACTTTACAAAGTTTAATTCTATTCTGAAGTCGGAGAATCAAATCAGAATCCTTGGTTATGCTCACGTCATATTCTTTTTCTCCTTTTTCAGATCTCGTTGTATACACTACGAATCAAGGCTGAAGATAGCGGCAATCCTGTACAGTCTAGTGAAGTACTCGTCTATTTCAATGTCAAGGACGCCAATGACAACACGCCACTCTTTGAGCCAGCATCATATGATAGTGCTGTGTTTGAGAATGTTACCATAGGAACAAGTCTGCTCCAAGTTTTTGCAACTGACA
The DNA here is from genome assembly GCA_963989385.1 of Ctena decussata. Lineage (NCBI taxonomy): Eukaryota > Metazoa > Mollusca > Bivalvia > Lucinida > Lucinidae > Ctena > Ctena decussata. The sequence continues at coordinate 11,762,926 of OZ022506.1, forward strand.
TAGATTCAGGTAAATATTTCCATTTTGTGCAGTCTGAGACTAGCAAAATTGGGACAGAGGTATTACTTTTCATGCATTGTGTCAATGGCGTAAACTTTGCATAGTATAATGGTTTAGCTCTGTTTTGGGTGAGTGGGCAGACAGACAAGATGTAGCATTTGGTGGCTTGTGATTGTTGTTGCTCAGTTTTGTTGGAGAGGTTCCTTGGAACAAATTCATATCAGGCATTGCTTGGCATCCATGTGACTGTACATCATCAGTCATTTTGGTCAGACCTGCTCTTTGGGGTTCTACAGCTGAAATGCATTTGTGCTGATATTAAGTACATTGACAGGGTCCTGGATTTCCGTTTTGAATCCTTATCAGCAACACATGTAGACCATGATCTGAGATCCCTGGACTTACAATGGCAGATCTTACAAGCTTAACGGTAAATGGGTACACCTCTGCATTTTTCTGCCATTTGTACAAAGGGAAACAACTTCCATGACCTCTTGTTTGCTTCCCTGGACAACGGAACCCTTCTAAAAGGAGGTTTACTTTGAAAAAAGAGAATTTGCTGCTCTAGGAGCAAATTCTTACCTTTAAGAGTTGACCCCTATTAAGAATGGAGAAAAATTGAAAATACCCAGATTTGCTTCCCCTGAAAGTGCTCCGTTCACCTTAATAGCAATCAACCATATGATGAGCTCTGCGAGTTCAATGTTTTATTTAATATTTAATCGGACATATCAAGGTAAAGTTAAGCTCATAAAGGATCAAACAGAAGCTTGACATTTGATCCCGCTCCGTGTGTTATTGTTGTAGGGGGACATAAAACATGCACCTAGACTAGACCTCGCTTTAACAAAGCGAAACAATTTAACATCTAGTCAAAACATACTTTCGCCAGAGATTATCGCAAGGATAAGAAGCAAAAATTGAAAGTATGGACGATAAATTGTAATAATTGCTTTTATAGTACGAAATCATTAGATCTTAACTCTGATAGGTATTAATATCAAAGCATATTGTATTACAAGACAGGCGCATCGAAATGAAATTGTTGAAAACTCAAGGTCTCACTGCTTTAAAGCACACCACAGAATCAAGAGAAATACTGATATATTTTATGCAAGTCAGTGGCACTCAGTCGGCACTCACTCGCATCTTGAGAAAGCCACTGAAATGACAATGCTATTTTACTCATATGTACATATAGCATATTTGGGCATAATGTTTCCCTTTATGTAAAAGAATGGGTGGAGTTCATGGCCCAGTTGCTCATAGCATCATTAGCCTAATGATCTCTGTAAGAGGTCAACAAGTTAAGTGTTTAATGACTTTATAACACCAAATACACCGACATTTTTTGTTGAAAAAATGTGAGCAGCTTTTGCAGTGCAAAAGCTTCTCACATTTTTTTAGCAAAAATATTGCCATATTAGAGATATTACTGTTTGAAATTTTAACGAAACGTTAACTAATGATGTTGTTAGTTTTGAACAACTGGGCCCAGGGCAACATCTATGTTTACCACATATTATGAGGTCTGACTCTTCCAACAAAGTTTTGTTTTAAGTCCACTCTAAAATTGTCAATGTAAGATTTATTTCATGTTTCTAACAACGTTCAGGACATTGATTGATAGCTTTTGCAGTCTGCTTTTTGAACATCTCTTTTGAATTTAGGCCATAAATGTACGTTTATCATAACTTTGTTACGTGCTTATGTAAACACGCTTTTAAAAGCATTCATAACTTACTCTTAATGGCCGTTAATAAAAATTCAGCACAAGATGTTATGCGGTTATGGCGTTATGTCTTATTAATGCATATCCCATTAAAGTAACATAATTCATGAAGATATGACAATGTAATATTTAGATTTTTTTGGTGAAATTTTAGACTTTTATTCAGTAATAAGTTGAACAGCGCCACAAAATGGGAACACGTTATCTGTCCTCATCTGTCTGAAATTACCATGAAAATAGATTTTTGTACTTTAAACGTTAATTTGCAAACAGGGTAGATCCAGATGAGGCGGCTCATTATGAGCCGCCTCATCCGGATCTATGCTGTTTACCCTCTAGGCTTTGAAGTCTCACTATGATATAGCTTGGATGTAGCATCTTTTGAAATTTTGCAGACATAAATTTTGCTGTCTTCTTTTTGGTGCTTATAAAGGATTAAAGACACTTTGTGGAACAAGCCTACATTTGTCTCTAATGATTGTTGAAAGAATATGGGCGACGCCAGCCTAAAATAACTGTGATACTGTTTAAAGGGTCATTAATTAAAAAACAACAAGTTATACACCTATCTATAGATCTGTGCTGTCTTCATGTCTTTGTCAGTTTGAAATGAATGAAATATTGTATGTCCCCCGCCCATATGGGGTAGACTAACTTCTACCTCTGCAGCAGAGCTGCTAGTAGCTATATAAAGGCAGGACCCAAGTTCATCATTCTTCTGGACTCCCCACTTCAAATTGGAGAGGGAATAGACAGACAGACTCAGTACCAGGAGTGGGCAACCATGGATTCCGTTGAGCCTTCTGGGGAATATCATTACGAGAACTGGACAAAATAGATCATTCTTCTTAGGAGCACTAATTAATGGTGGTGTCTCAACATAACTGAAATATTGTTAATTGGAATAAATACTGTTAATATAAGAGCTGTAAAATGCCAGATTGTCCATTTATAGTCATGCCTGCGACTAGCAGAAGTGAGACATAGGTATTACATTTCCTATGTTGGGGTTGGTGGCATAAACTTTTGTCCGGTTTCCTGTATTAGCTGTGTTTAGCATCAATACTTAGAAAAGCGAGACACTAGCTTCTACAGAGGTCTTGTTCAGTCCCCATTCTCATTCAGTTGTACAGTTCTTTTCATTCTAACAATGTCTCAGAATGACAGAAATACTGTTTAAAGTCCATAAAATTCCTATATACTTCCCATATGACTGAGGCATTCTGTAGAAGTAGCTGAGCGGTACCTATCTGATTACATAGATATATCTACCTAGGGTGGCTCCACAGGAAAAGGGGTCTAACTTCATGAATCATGTCATATTGACACTGACTAATCAGAGTCTGCTTTTGCATTAGGCACATGGCTCAGATCAGTAAAGTTATTATGCATAAAATGAAGAATCTGAACAGACTGCGCATATGTGCAGTCTGTTCAGAGTCTTCTCTTTTTGCATTCCTTTCGTTACTTTTTTTCCGCATCTCAGCTCAAATTATAAAGTGGAAAATTTGAAAAGAGAATCATAAATCTAAAAATTTCAGTAATAATGCTGTTGTAAAGTTTCAATTGAAAATTCGCTTTCATATATCAGCCATTATTGATAACGATTTTATGCACATATTTAGCTGAAATGCTGTCTTTCAAGCATATTGGAGCCGAATTTTTGGGTCGTAAAATTTGAAATTTCTGTTCTTTCTTGATGGTGGATATTTTAAATAAAATAATTACATTAGCATCGGCTTTCTGAGGTGAATCAGACATTCTATCATATTGCCGCGCCACAACATATGTTTTAGAAAAATTTATGTAACTATCTTTAAAGCACCAAAAAAGGCAGACATTAACAAAGTTTATGTCGGCAAAATTTTAAGAAATTGTTTTATCCAAACTTGTGTATCAAGACTTGAGGGCAAAATAAAGTGGCTCATTATGAGCCGCTTAATCTGGATCTACACTGTTTTCAAAGTCAACTATTTTCATTTTTGGTGTTTCAAATGTAAAAGTTTTGGCGTATGTGAAGCCCTGCATGCTGCGAAGCTGAAAAGAATGAGCGAAAAGACCTTTGAATATATTCAATGTTATTCAACCCTGATCAATAACTTTCTAGTTTACGTAATGGAAGTTTTTATTCTTTATAAATGCCTCGCACTCAAACAGCAGAAAAAATGATATGTAGTACAGTTATGTTTTATTATGTTATTTCATACAAACTATAACTCCCGAGTTAAATATGCCTTTGATGCATAATTCATTCTTTGGTCCATGAATTTTGATACGCACTGTAGAAATCAGGGGGGTTTAGTTCAGATATTAAGACTGGTGACAGAGCTCTAAATAACGTGATGGTCTGTTTATGGGTCCCTGCCCACAAAATAGATGTCCACTTGATGCCTCTATGTCAATTTCATCTTCAGTTTGGAAAAGTTCCTCAAATTAGATCTAGGCAGTGTCTGAACTGTTTTTGACGTGAATATTCTCTTCTAGAACTTTACCATAGCCTTCAAATTGGCAGTTCTGAGCAAACATTGTAGACCCAGATCAAACTGCTCCTGAAGGAGCAGTTTGATCAGGGTCTGCAATGTTTGCATTTCACTTAAAGCATCATCTGGATGCATTAACGTGTATAAAATCCATTTTCTGAAAATTTTCAATCAATAACTGTCCGACTTTTGGGTGACAGAAATTTTTGGGTCATTATGGTGTATCATCAAAATCAGGTGAGATTTTGTCACACTTATACGCTGTTTAGACGATAACTGTTTCGATTCGGAACAGATTGCTCCGCAGTAAGGTAATCCGGAGCGAACCCACTTTTCTGTTTAGACTATACCGTTTTCGATTCAGTGCAAGTTACTTCGCAGTAAGGTAAATGCAGCATGCTCAAATGTAAACATGGCTTAAATATACTCGAGGTCGGTCCAAAAATAAATTTTAATGCGGATTCGCTTCGGTTTGCTGTTGAGACACGACTTTTAATCCGAAGTAAAAGTTAATTCGGTTTCGATCCAAGGTGCTCCGTAGGATTAGTTTACTCCGAATTAGTTTTTACTTCGAATTAGATTTGCTAGTGTAAACAGTTAATTCGAAGCGAATTCGGATTCGATTCGGATTAAAACTCTAGTTTAAACAGGGTATTAGTGAGACTTAATATGTATTACCATGCACTAATACAGTAGCAGTGGCACCCACTTGACCTCCTCTCATATTTTCTGGAAGCAGACAGCAGCTGGAATCTGTAAACTGCTTCTTCAGTACATATGGAAACCATCAAACTTTCACAGAATTTCACAGTTTGGCATTTTATACACAATTTTCAGCTTAGCTTCAAACACTGGAAAACCTCTCTGGTGATAGAAAGATTATGTCTTGACATCTTGAGAAAAAATATCAGACCTCCAGATGCACAGAAATTTTTGGGGCTGCTGATTTTTACCTGTCATACGACATAATATTATGTTGTGGAATCCCATAAGATCCAGCTTGCCAACCATTCTGAGGAGTGAGGAAGGCCATCAGCATTTATTGTTGTTTTTTTCGGGAAACAAAGAAAACAATGGCAACAACAAAAAAAAAAAAAAAAAAAAAAAAAAATACAGAACTGTCAAGGAATCGTTTAAAACATGGAATGGAATCAATTAGACTGGAATAGCCTTCTTATCCACTTGGTTCCACTGATTTCAGATGGCACTTGTACAGAAAAAATAGTGCCCTCAGTGAGGATACAGATTCCTCAGTGGGCACATGATGTCTAAATGACATCGTACTGATGTCAATGCGACATCATTACATCACATCAATGTCAGTCCAATGTCATTTAGACGTCATGTGCTTTTCCAATGGAGGAGGCGTTGGCGGCCTAAACTTTTGTCAAGTTTTCTGGTTATGCTCTGTTTCTCAGGAACTGTAAGTGTTAGAGTCTTGAAACTTGGTAGATGTTTACACTTAGAGGAGGGAAGCTGAACACAACCATCATAATTAGGTCATTGGTAGATGAACACAACCATCATAATTAGGTCATGACCTATAATTTACGCTTCAATGACTTTGCAAATTTGCGTCAAGTTTTCTGGTTAAGCTCTGTTTCTCAGGATCTATAATGGCTAGAGTCTTGAAACTTGGTACATGTTTACACCTAGAGGAGGAAAGCTGAACACAACCATCATAATTAGGTCATGACCTATATTTTACGCCTCAAGGACTTTGCAAATTTGCGTCAAGTTTTCTTGTTAAGCTCTGTTTCTCAGGAACTATAAGGGCTAGAGTCTTGAAACTTGGTAGATGTTTACATCTAGAAGAGGGAAGCTGAACACAACCATCATAATTAGGTCATGACCTATATTTTACGCTTTAATGACTTTACAAATTTTTGTCAAGATTTCTGGTTAAACTCCATTTCTCAAGAACTACAAGGGTTAGATTCATGAAACTTGGTTCAAGTTTACATCAAGAAGAGGGAGGCTGAATGAAACCATCATAATTAGGTCATGACCTATATTTTATGCTTTGATGACTTCACAAAATTTCATCAAATTTCTGGTTAAGCTCAAATTTGCAGGAACTACAAGGGCTAGGTTTGTGATCATTATTAGATCATGACCTATATTTTACACTTCATTGGCTTAGCTCCATTTCTCAGAAACTATAAGGGCTAGGTTCATGAAACTTGGTACATTTTTACATCTTGGAGTTCCAGGGAAGCTGAACCCAGCCATCTTTATTAGGTCATGACCTATATCTGATGCTTCACTGACTTCACAAATTTGTGTCAACTTTTCTGATTCAGCTCTGTTTTGTGACAGTGCGCTAGCAGGCGAGACACCCCATTCCATGGAATTCTTGTTGTCTTATAAATGCCACAAAAACTTTGTTCTTCATATGCTTGCAACATTGGTATGAAGAGATTGGGTAATGGCATGTTGTCGGAATGGCACTATGTCATTCCAGGACTATGTCATAAATGTTTCAAGATTCTTCTTACATAGCAGACATTTAAGTCATATCTCTGGTGTCTGTTTGTAGCTCTTTCCATCATTTTATTGTCAACCAACTCTGGTAATGTGTTCACAAGATGTTCTTTGTTTTCAAATGTCTAGTTTTGAGGGCCTCTTGGAAATTTTAGCTCATTGCTAATTTGCAACCCTCACAAATTAAGTCTTTCCTACACTATTATAGGGCTTAGAAAGTAGATGATATCTAAAACTTCAAAAAACTGTTTCATTCAAAGACTTGAGGGCAAACAGCATAGATCCAGATGAGGCTGCTCATAATAAAAAAGACTTTGGTTGTTGGGCTTTAGATTCAGTAACTGTTGTGCTGATCGTGAGATTTCTTAAGTTCCTGATAGACGTTCCTGAGAGGGAGAAGGGTTGATGACAATTAAAATAGGATAGAAGTTCCTGAGAGGGAGAAGGGTTGATGACTATTAAAATAGGATAGACGTTCCTGAGAGGGAGAAGGGTTGATGACTATTAAAATAGGATAGACGTTCCTGAGAGGGAGAAGGGTTGATGACAATTAAAATAGGATAGACATTCCTGAGAGGGAGAAGGGTTGATGACAATTAAAATAGGATAGACGTTCCTGAGAGGGAGAAGGGTTGATGACTATTAAAATAGGACAGACGTTCCTGAGAGGGAGAAGGGTTGATGACTATTAAAATAGGATAGACGTTCCTGAGAGGGAGAAGGGTTGATTTCTATTAAAATAGGATAGACGTTCCTGAGAGGGAGAAGGGTTGATGACAATTAAAATAGGATAGACATTCCTGAGAGGGAGAAGGGTTGATGACAATTAAAATAGGATAGACGTTCCTGAGAGGGAGAAGGGTTGATGACAATTAAAATAGGATAGACGTTCCTGAGAGGGAGAAGGGTTGATGACAATTAAAATAGGATAGACGTTCCTGAGAGGGAGAAGGGTTGATGACAATTAAAATAGGATAGACATTCCTGAGAGGGAGAAGGGTTGATGACAATTAAAATAGGATAGACGTTCCTGAGAGGGAGAAGGGTTGATGACTATTAAAATAGGATAGACGTTCCTGAGAGGGAGAAGGGTTGATGACAATTAAAATAGGATAGACGTTCCTGAGAGGGAGAAGGGTTGATGACAATTAAAATAGGATAGACGTTCCTGAGAGGGAGAAGGGTTGATGACAATTAAAATAGGATAGACGTTCCTGAGAGGCAGAAGGGTTGATGACAATTAAAATAGGATAGATGTTTCTGAGAAGGAGAAGGGTTGATAACAATTAAAATAGGATAGACGTTTCTTGGACCTACGTCATTGACTTCTGATATTTGATTTACCACATAGAGCTTGTTGATATTACTCTAACAGTGTTCAGTCCTATGTATTTTTGAAAAAATTGACTTGATTTCATCTGTATACCAATCAAATGGTATTTTTCTAACTTCTTTGGTTCATGTTCGGTTTGGATTATATCAATTTTCATTCTCTCATTGAGGTCAGATATAATTATATATACAGAAAATACAAGTTTGAGTGGGCAGGGATGATAGGAGGAATCATGTCTTTAGCTCTGTCACACATATTTGATACCATTGAAAATGAAAACTAGCTTTCTATTTTCTGAAACAACATGCAACACATGCTTCAAACTTTAATTATAATTACTCAGCATGTCTTTAGCCTAAGGGACATTCTTTAATTGGCTGTAATTGAGCCACAACACCACAAAACCAACAAACTGGCATGAGAGCCCAGTGAGGACTCAGATCAGCCTGGGCTTCTGCCCAGTCTGATCAGAGCCTTCGCTGTCAGCATAGAGCTGAGCTTAGACCCTTAGCTACCCTTGAAGGGCACAGGAAAGACTCTGATCAGACTGAGCGGATGTTCAGGCTGATCTGAGTCTTTGCTGGGTGCACATGCCACTTTGTTGGTTTTGTTGTGTCATGACTCAATTACGTAAAAGTAAAGATAAAAGGCATTTCAAATGTAGCAGCTTTTTCATGTGTCACCTAACGAGGGTTTGGTGGACATACCTAGGAAAACAGATTACAAAATTATGTGAGATATTGCTGATTGATTACCTTAATAAGACAAGATAAAGTTTGTCACGCAGAAAACTTCTTAGGCAAGTATTTCAGCCTCTGGCTAGTAAAATGTTCGACCAGTGAAAGCTTAGATCATCAGTAGGATGTAGATTTTAGGATAATTGTATCCCCGTGTCATGTGACCTTGAAAATGGGGTCAGGGTCATCTAATCATAGCTCTTTGGCATGTCCAAATGATGTATATAGCTATGTAAGTTGGGTGAAAGTTTACCCACTTGTTCAAGAGATTTTGTCTACATATTTTTTTTTTTTTTTTAATTAGGTCGATTGACTTCTCCTGTGACCATGAAAACGAGGCCAATTTCACTATACACTGTTCAGCACATTCGTTTGTCCCAGTGATATATTCAAGCAATTTTGATGAAAATCAACCCACTGGATTGATTTGATATCATGCAAATATGAATATTGTGATTGTGAGACTTTAAACCCAAGTTCACTTTCTGCACATATGGAAATATTCACATATGGAAATGTATGTTTCAAGACATTTGTGGTGCAAATGATACCTTGGGAAACATGACATTTAGCTGTCGATTATTCACCACTAGTCATCATATCCATCAAACAAAAAAATAAAATCTACATAAGGTCATGATTTGTGTACATATTTGGAAGTAAAGGTGGCCATCTTCCTGTCATTGCGGTGATCGACAGGTGATTGATGGTGTGTTTTATACCTTGATTTACGTGAAAGTACACAATTACACCTAATGTACGTCTTGTTATACACTTTTTTGCACAGGTCAAGAAAATTGTAACAATCATTCAGGTGCATAAGATACACTGCCTTTTTTGTACCATTTTTAGAGAGGGAAACAATAAAACAACTTTTGTGACTTTCTGTTTAGTTCCACGGACCATGTAACCCATCCAGAATGGGGTCATATGGTCTACTCTTAAAGAAAAAATTTGCTCGAGTTGACCCCTATTAAAAAGGGAGGTAAAAATGAAAACAATGGCTGAGTTACTTCCCCTGAAAGATTCCCATTCACCTTCAGTGTTTGGCCTATCTTCATACTCCCTGTTATATTCAGTATACATTACACTCTCGATATCTCAAACACTGATATCTCAAAGTGCCCTCATATCAAGAATACACTGTCCCTTTCTTTATTCACCTTTCAACTCCTTTTATCTCAAACTACTGATATCTCAAAGTAAATTTTTTCTGGAACCAGAAAATTTACATTGAGATATCAGTGATGATGCAGTTTCATTCGGAACATGACACTGATATGACATTATATCAGCATCCGTTTTAAAATCTTTTGGAGCTCAGTTGGGAACCACATTTACTCTATCACTCTGTTTTTTGTTGTTGTTTTTTTGCCCGCATCATAGTTTATGTAAAACTCAGCAATTTTTCTCAAGTCAGCGTGTTTATACTTCTTGGAGATCATTATCATGTTTCATAATAATTTTGTAAATTGTTTATTTTCCCTTCTCACAGTCTGCCAAAACTCTATTATGTTATAATGAATTTGACACATTCTTGTGTTTATTCTTTTCTTTCTTGGAGCCTGGCTCTAATTATTTCTAATACTTTTGAGGCGGTTATGCATAATTGCTTTTTTCTGCAGCTTCTGGTACTCACAGATCTGATGTTCTGTTTTGGGAAAAATAACCTCAACAATCAGTTTACTGTTTAGTGATTCATTCATAGTATCAGAGCCACAGTATTTTCAGAAACAATGTTTCCAGTATTTGCTCATCTGTATGACACTACATTAAGGTCTCATGTGTATGACACTACAAGAAGGGCTCACCCTCACCTGTATGACACTGCAGGTTGGTCTCACCTGTATGACACAACAAGGAAGTCTAACATGACACTGCAGGAAGGTCTCACTGGTATGATACTTCATGAAGGTCACACCTGTATGACACTTCAGGAAGGACTCACCTATTAGACCTTACACGAAGGTCTCACCTGAATGACACTACAGGAAGGTCTCACCTGTATGACACTACATGAAGGTCTCACATGCATGATCCTACAAGAAGGGCTCACCTGTATGATTGTGCAGGAGGGTCTCACCTGTAGGACACTACTGGAAGGTCTCTTCTGTATGATCCTACAGGAAGGTCTTACCTGTATGACACTGCAAGAAAGGGTCTCTGTATGATCTACATGAATGTCTCATCTAGAAGGTTTCACCTGTTTGACATTGCAGGAAAAACTCACCTGTATGATCCTACATAAGGTCTCACCTGTATGACACTGCATGAAGGTCTCATCAGTATAACACTACAGGAAGTTCTCGCCTTTATGACACTGCAAGAAGGGCTCACCTATATGATGCTACAGGAAGGTCTCTCCTGTATGACACTACATGGAGGTCTATCCTGTATGACACTTAATATAAAGGTCTCACCTGTATGACACTACAGGAAGCTCTCACACATAACATGTATGACACTTAACATGAAGGTCTCACCTGTATTATGCTCCAGGAAGGGCTCTTCAGTATGACACTACGGTAAAGGCTCATTTGTATGACACCACAGGAAGCCAAGATGTTTTGCTTGTTTTCATAATTTTTCCAGGACTCAAGGCACTTTTACTTTGACTTGCTAACCCATCAGAAATGGCTTGTTAGTTTTGGCAGCGTTTCCCAGTAGTCATAAAACTGCAGTCATTTTGCAATTGAAATTTCGGTGTTTTACCACTTAGAAGAGTTACCTTCTCGCTATTCCACAAGTTTAATTGGCAGGAGGTGCGATTATGAGGCGTTTGATTTCGAGAGTCTGGCTTAAAAAGTAATCACTGTCAGATCTTAATCAATAAGGATGTTGGATTATGCAGGTGAAAAAGTTGAAAGAGTCCCTTGAGGCTGCCTGTCATAAACATGTAGCAAAGCACAGTTTGGAGTAAGTGGGTGGGGGGATTCTGAGATTATTAATTCATTTCTGCCAAAACATATGTCAAGGACCCTTATTTAAGAAAAGTTTGTGAAAGATGTGAATTCCATTACAAAATCAGAATTTATAGATATAACATGGACACCCAGTATCTTGTCAGTTTATATAGCTTCTTTCAGTATACTGCAAGTTTATAGTGGACTGGGGGCAAGAAAATAAGTACCACTCACTAGATCTTACTCATTTATCAGCCACTAAGTGCTAACATAATCAAAGGAATTTGAGAGCTTTATGGCGCCTCATGACTTTGAATTTAATTTTGTGATTTTAGAATTTGATTCGATTTTAATATAATTCCAAATGTTGCCAGGATTAGTTAGCATGAAAAGGGGCAGGTCCTCTGTGAATAGAGATACCTGAGTTAGTGAAAATTGATTGTTTGTTAATTATGGGCAATCTGACATTGATTTATACCAGTGAGCCTTGATAGTATGTCTGCATCAAAGTTGCCTTTTCCAGGGATATTGGGGCACATAATTTTCCTGAAAAAAAAAATAATAAAGCAAGTGTTATGTTGTCCTCCAATGTTTTAAAAATTGCTGATGGAATGGCAAACAGTGCAGAACCGGATCAGACTGCTCCTGAGGAGCAGTCTGATCTGGGTTCGTACTGCTTGCATCTGTATTTCAGTCTAAAGGTTTTTCAGACTATGAAGTTAAAAGGTGGATTTAAGATTTAATGGATAGAATGTTTGAGTTGAAAGTTAGTGACAAGCGCTAGATAAAGAATGATAAATTTTGTAAAGGTTTGAAGACTGAAGTGTAAAAGATCTAAAGATTTACATCTTTGAATTTCTATAAAAGCTATCAGTCCAACTATAAAGTTTTCAAAGATAAAAATGTTTACAGCAATACATAAATTTACATTGATTTTGTAATCAACTCATACAGCTTGGAATTTGGACTAGTTCATTTTCCTATCAGATAATGTTTTAAAACATTGTTAGCTAAAGACACAAAACCCACACTGCCAGTTATTGGCTGCAAAACATGTAAACAGCTTTTGTTTTTTTTGCAATTTCACAATTCTTTTCTTTCACCTCCTTCCCCCCCCCCCCCCCCCCCCCCCCCCCCCCCCCCCCTCCCCGAAAAAAATATTTACCTTTGAGAGTTGATCCCTACTAAAAAGGGTTGCAAAAGATGGTAGAATTGCTTCTTTTGGAGTCACTATCACATTTATATTGACCATTACAGATATTTTGGCAGTGACTGATTTACTACTTTTTAGGCTCTAAATAACACTGCCCTTTCGCAAAATGCAATGCCCCGGGTCGTTTAATTTGATTAATATGGTATATCGTAGTGCCATTGATGTTTCATTTGGTTTCAGTTCATTGTCAAAAAAAAAATCATTTATTGGCAAGGTAGTCAATCTAGATTGATTTTTGTGAAAGCCTCTCTTTTTGATTTAACTTAAGATAGAAGAATAATGTTACATGATTAATTGACTTTGTTTAATAAACCGAGAAATTTAAGAAAATTGCGTTAAAATACAGTCATGGCTGTTAGCGTTTCGACTGGTACTTTGTTTCTCTTGAAAATTTGAACAGAGAGAAAAAAATTGCGCAAAGTGAACACAGGCTTAACGTCCCACCAACAAATGATAGGTCATACTGAGATGGGGACCTCAGTTTCATGTCTGATCTGAAAGACAGGAGGATTGGGGGATCAGTCTTTTCCACTAACTTACTGTTTTCAGAAAAATAGTTGACAAGTTTTTTCTGAGGGCTGAGATGTACAAGATATTTGAACATTTACTGTATGTGGAGTAAAGAGACCTAATAGCTTAATGGGTAAAGTGCTGGCCTGCTTGAAACAAACAGCCCATGTTTGAGTCAGGCTGACTGAAATTTTTTCATCAATAAACAGGGTACCATTGCGCACAGTCTGTCAGTATCACCCTGACTCCTGCCATCATCCTGATATGACTGAAATATTGTTGAAAAGGACGTAAAATTGCAAGTCATCCATCCATCTCTGTCCCAGTATTCAGTATGAGTAAGTAAGTAGCAATGGAGATTGTGTAGCTTAAATTACAACCGAAGCTTGGATACTTGAAATTTTGCAGATACAAAAGAAAGCCAGTTTCATCAGGAAATAAGGATTTTGAATTTTCCCCATGGCACACTTTTGTTCTTTATGATTAAATCAGTAAAAAGGCCTGTAATTACTGTTTCCAGTTTCTTTGAAGTGAGAATAACAAGACATAATCCTGCATATGTCTCCACTTGAAATTTAAGATGCTGCAAGCTTCTCCAATTTGACACATCAGCTTGATTTGATCAAATGCCCTCAAATTTCTCATACAGACAAGTTTTGTTCTTCTATGATAAAATCAGATGACTTGTGTTTAATGTCATTTCCAAATATTTTAAAGAGATTGATGACAAGATTAAAGAGCATGAAGGGACGATTTTAAAAAGGGGTATGAGGTGGGGAAGTTGTTGTTATAATGTACGCACTGGAGAAAAATATGAGAGTTGTCTGACTCCATATGATTGTAACACCCTAAAAAGTAGACTAAATCTTGTATGGCACAGTCAGATGTGAGTGAACGAGGGGTACGGTGGGACAGACCAGGGAGCAGAGGGTAAATTTGTCTTAATGATTTCCTTACCCATTAAGGCATTATTTTTTTATGGAGCAAGATGGGGAAAAAACTCAGATTTTGGGATTTCCTTTTTTGTCCATGAAAGCATATGTTTTGACCCCTCATAAAAACTGTCTCGAGGAGATAATTCTAATGAGGGGCACAACATAATATTTTCAGTGAGAAATAAGAAAAATTATCTTTGAATTATCCTCAGTACCCCCTCTTATCTCACTCACTCAGGAGCTCTGTTACAGAGGTCCACCTTCACTGATATCAGCATCTGGTTCAAGACCAAATGTACAGACTGGAACTCCATGTTTTATATGTACATGTTTACCTTCTGTAGATGTAATTAGCAGTAACCAGTCTGTGTTTACAATTATCTCAGAAATAACATGGGAACTGTTTAGATTAGGCTGAAATAACATATTACAATGGATGGCATTTACATTTGGGACAAAAACACTGCCATAAAAAATCTGAGATCTCATCTGAGATGGAAAACATTTTAATTGAGCTGCCAAATGTCTGTAATAATTTAATTCCAAGTTTTTATTCTTTTTTTCCCCCATATACATATTTTTAAATGTTAAGCATTTAAACAGACCTTTGCATGTTTTACATACAGTCAAAGTCGATATCGCAATGTCGATGTTTGTCCCAAACTACTGATACTTCAAAGAAAATTTCTGGTCCCAGAAAATTTACTTTGAGATATCAGTAGTTTGAGATAAATGGAGTTGAAATGAAAATAAAAAATAGGAAGTGTGACCAAACTTTATTGTTTGAGCTAAGAGTTGAAATGTAAATAAAAAATAGGAAGTGTGACCAAACTTTATTGTTTGAGCTTAAAGAGTTACCTTGAGATATAAGTGTTCGTGATATCGAGAGCTCACTGTATTATCCTTTTATCATGGCAAAGTTTCTTGTAGGATTTCTGTATGGGAGCCACAGCTATTCAGACGGAGCAGTCTGATCAGTCTCACTGTTTCCCTCTCTATCTGCAGCTTTTAGATGCATTGAAAAATCAAACTGCTCAATTTTTGGACTGGTACGTACAGTATCCTGGCGGCAGCATTAATATCTTCTAATGGACAGATTTTATCTTGTAAGAGAACGACTGGGTTTTTAAGGACTGTTTTCAGATATGTCTTTTATGGTGCCCGAGTCTAAGCTGTGTAAACTGTGCAGAAGCTTGGGACACTAGAATCAAGAGGGCTCCACGCTTGGTATGTTTGTATAACAAAAGCTCTGACCAGACTGCATGGATGTATAAGTCACCCCAGTCTTTGCTGATTGGGTATTCACTTCACACACATTTCGTATGTCGAGGCACATATAACTTTTATTCTTTTCTCTGAAAGTGTTCAGGTTTATTTATTACCTTGTCTGCCTTGTATTTTTGTTGGTCTTGAAAGTTTTATACCCTGCTAATAACCCTCTAAGACCATTTCTTCTAACTTGTTATTCACAACATGAACCACTTAACATCGTTTTTATACCTGATAATCTGAAGAAACCCTGATTATGGCCACTGTGGGCAGGTTTTATTGTTAGCCAGCCTGTTCTTGTTGGAAAGCAGTTATATGTGCAAGAGTTTGGCTTCTAGCTACTACCTCTATTCTATTCTGCCCCATAACCTTGCAGGGGCGTTGGAGCACCATGGATGACTTTGCAACAATCCTATTGCCCTAACCAGACTGTGAATTTTACAATCTATAAGGTTCAGTTACTCAAGGAGAACTCACTCACACAGCTAGAAGAGGGGCTTAGCATAGACAGGCAACATTATGTGCTTTAATTCCAGGTTTCTCACAATGCTGATCTTATGCATTTCTCAGAAAGTATAATTGCCATCAGATTTAGTTTGATTTCCAAGTCAGGTCTGGGAGAATATTAATAGATTAATTAATTTTCATGATGATAATAATTTAATCAGAAGCCTTCAAATCATTATTCAAATTAATCTAATTGAAAACTTGAATTATTTGCCAGATTTCTAGTCAAGCTATGAGAGACTGAAAGAGGATTAGTAAACCTTGCAAAGTGCTTGTCTCTATGATCTTTCTGGAGACCAAGGTTGTGTATTAACCCTTTTAGACCAGATACCCATTTTGGAGGTATATGCAAACAGTGCAGACCCAATTAAGATGCTGCAAGATGAAACGTCTGATAAGTCTGCACTGTTTGCTTACAGGAATTTCAATGGAAAATACAGTAAAAGTGAAAATTTGCACCAGAAACCCCTAAAACTACAAATGGACTCATCCAAATAATAAGGATGGGCAAGTCCATTGGTCAAAAAAGGGTGAATAGATGTGTGTATATATAGCTTGGCGAAGATTATTTAACCTTGGAGCTTTTAAGGTTTAGATACCTAAGTTCATTTTGATGTCAGAATGTTATTTGACAACCTTTGTCCATACCCTCTATAAGCAGAACAGGAAGACAAAATAACCCCTTAATTGTCTCCAAACTAATGTTGCATCTGATTACCTTATTCTTAAGGCTAAAGCTATTAAACTTTAAGGAATTTTATTACAAATGTATTCCATAATGAAAGACTTGGGCTCTGATTTGTGTTGAATAACAATATTTACCTCTTGTTAATGACAGAAGTATGCAAATTAGGTTGACAGGTAGATTATAGGGTGTTCCGAAGAGCTGAGTAAGAATTCTTTAATGGGTGTTGATCTAAACAAAGTAATCATATAGAACATTAAATTAAGGCAGTCACATATGACACTTGATAGTCTAGGACATCTTTTTATAGTTTAAGATCTTCAGCCCCTACAGACCTAAATATGCATAGCCAAATTATTTTGCGACAAGTGTTTCAAGTCTGTACAGTGCACGGCTGGAAAAGATAGTCTTGAAAAAAGGAGTACAGCTCTTAGTACACTATTTAAAGAGACTAGAACTGACTGCATTTCAAAGTTAATCTCCAGATATGTTGAACTAAATTAATCTGTTAGTCTCCTCATATGCTGAACTTATTTTTAGCATTTGACATGTGCCATTAACAACATTCTGTCTGAACCTGCACTGTTACAGTAGGTGAGGTTTGAAGATGTAAGACTGTAATGTCATCATCATTTTTTGCATGCAAATGATCTTGCGACATGCAGTTTATGTAATGTAACATACAGGTAAGGTTATGTAATATGAACAGCATGGGATATAAAGTTGAAAGATAAATGATGGGAGTAAAGGTAGATATGTAACTGCCGCCAGTCTGATAGTATTAAAATTAATGTTTCGTGTTTTCTTTCTCCACTGAAGAAAATGTACATGAAATGAAAAAATCTTGATAGAATTTTTGATAACTTTAAGATAAATTGCGCCAGAGTGTTGCTATCTTCATTCCTTGATATGAGGGAAATGCTACCTGAATCTGTTTTATAATACATCATAGTTCTAGATAAGGGTTGGTTTTGTTAATGATTTTAGATAATCTTGTTTGATTCTTTAAATTTTGCTTCAGCCTCCATCATATCTGTTCATACATTTTGGGTGCCTAATTATCAGTTTTTGTGCAAATCAGTGCCAAGGGTTGGCCGCAGCATGTTTCTTAAGCGTTTAATATTGGAGAGCCCCAGCCATTTAATGTTTCCCAATTCAGTCTTTCAATGATAGAATTTGACAGTGGATGATATGATGCAGTTTTCATGTATTTTATCTCTCATTCTGTGAATTTGAGATAAGCAAAAGTCTTATAAAGGCAACACCTTGAAAAAAAGATTGATCAAGTTACTCTAAATCAGTAATATTTATATGAACATGAAGACTAAAACTACTGTGAAGAACTGTACCAGTCCTCTGCCTGTATACATGAATGTTGCAATCCACAACATATTCTGCTTTTCTTGAAAAGGGAATCATGGACAGAATATAAGATATTCATAATATCAAACTGAATATTGCCTTCATCAGTCCAAAGAAGCATTAAAAGCAAACAATTTGCTAAAATGATTATTGTAAAAATTTCCTAGCTGACAGTTAAATATTGAATACTGGCATGCCAGAATAGATAAGAAAGATGCAATAAATAAACATTGCAAAAATGATAAACTTCCTTGGCAAAAATAATAAATTAGCTCTTGACAAGATGTAAATTCTGGCTTCTGTATGTTGTTTACATTAGACATTGCATTAGGGTGGATTGATTTCAGTTTAATGGGAGATGTGTGGTTTGGGATGCTGCAGCTGAAATAAGTTTGATAAGTTATGTAAACTTCCTAGATAAGAGAATCAGTTTTACAGAGGTTCACAACTTTCATGTAGTTGTACATGTCAAGCTATCAGTGAAGAACATTTTGATTCTTTGAAGGGACCGTTGAATTACCAGAGCAAATATTTTTGTTCACTCACTGCTTGCCTCTGTAAGGTTCTAATGCAAATTTAATGCATACAGGTAGAGTAGGGCATAGAAGAGGAAAAAGCACAAATTGGTCTTGGTACAACAGAGGAGATTCACCTTTAGCTTTTAAATTTTCCAGGTTTGGAATAGTCCACCCATCAATTTAGGGATGTATTACAGAAATGGAACTGGCTTGTGTATAGTGTAGCATTTAAGCAGACTGCTCTGCAAAAGCTAGTTCTGTGCACCTTTTTTGAAACAGAAAAACTTAAACAATATTATGCTGTTGTTGCATCTAAAAGAGATTGAATATAATGTGTTTGTAAGGGCAATTCAGGGAGTTATTTGTCAACTGAAATGTTTTGAAACCAAATTTCTTTAGAAGTTACAAAGTTTACCACTTCTAATGAAGGCAAAAAGTGTTTAGAAAGTTTTTTTACAAAATATGCAAATTGTTTGAGCTATTTATCACCTTGTGTGCCTTAAATACTGTAAGATTAATGAGTATTTTACTGTTTGGTGTCACCCTTACAAAGTTTGTGGTGTTTTTACATTGTAACAACCTGTCTAATTTCCAAAACCACACCATGCTGGATCTTATTAGTGGGGTATCTTACCGCTACTGGTGTTAGATTAGGGTAAATTGCTGGCTAAATCAATTTGCTTTCAAGATGAGGTTTATGTTGGAACATGATCTACAACAAATTGACTTCTGATAGTTACAAGTTGATCTATGATCTTGATTTAATACTAAACAGCTACCGGTTTCTTCTGGGTAGATGGTAAAATTTACCTTAAAATTGCAACACTTGTTGATGGACAAAGCCAAAATGAGACAAAAAGAAGAAAGAATATATTATGCAATATGTAAAATTAATGCTAAGGACTGTAAAGGAATTTTGAAATTTAAACTTTATTAAGAAACATCAGTTGACAGATTGAACTTTGTAAGCAATAATATTGTCCTCTTTTGCCTATCTGTGTACGGTTTTGTTGCCACATATATAGCGGTTTTGTTGTTACATTGTTGCCAATAATTGGCACAGTGTGCACATACACAGTAACTGTTGTCCGAAATGATTCAGCAACAAGAAACAATCATATGGATTTGCCCCAAACTGGCTATTCAAGATTTTCTCCATCAAATCTGACAGGATAACATGATACTAAAACATTTATTTCAGCTTTCTGAGTCAGTTGAAGATAACCATACTACTCAATTAGGTAATGAATGGAGGTTAATGATAATGTATAGTGATCAATAAAAAAAAAAGAGCCAAGCCATACTAAAAAGGTGCTTACTGAATATAAAATCTAGACTAGCTAGCCTGTTGGTCTAAACACATGCTGGTCAGAGGCTTTATTGATCATTCACTAAGGAATCTATAGCTTTAGTTAGACTACATGGAGATATAGCAGTTTGATCAAAATGAGTTACCCTATCCATTCAGTTATAAAGCGGATGTTTCACTTCAAAACAACCCAAAAATCTAGATCCATCTTATAAGATTTTGAAGAGAAAACCCATCTTCCTGCAGAATTACACAGTATTAGTTTAAATACTTTAGGCTATTATGGAATAGAAAAAAACACATGTCTTATAGCCAAATATTATGTAATATATTAAGCCCCCTTTTGCCTGTCAGGACTTAGTTAAAATACTCTTTAACCAAGAACTTTCAAATTTTTTTATGGCTTTTGATCTTACTTAATTGACTTGAACTTTCCATCTTTTTAAGCATTTTATGAAGTAAATTTTAAATGGTGACTGAATATTGATTGTTGCCAGAATCAAAGATTGGAGAGTTGAAGATGCAGCTTCCTGTGAAAGATGCAGCTTCCTGTGTGTTGTGGAGAAAGGCACATTATTTTATCTGTTGACCCACAGGCTCTTCAGGTTTACAGATTGATATCTCATTGTTGCCTTTTATATGTACTGAGATTTCAATATATTTAAAGTATTCCGTTATAAGATGGGAGTTTATCCATCCAGAATTACTGCTACCATATACGCAGTAATTTTCGCAGGTTCAAATTTTCGCGGTTAAGGGTCAAAAACATAAATATTAATTTTCGCGATTTTTAATTTTCGCGGTTAGCAACATGCTCGAGAAGCAAAACCATTTCTTTTTCACTTGAGACATTTCTTTCATTAACCTGCGGCAGGGCTGCCGCAGGTTAATGAAAGAACTGGCTCAAGTGAAAAGTAGCAGCAACTACCGAAGCAACTACAAACAAAATATATGAACACTGTGTCTACAGAAGACACTTTGTAAGAAACAGGAAATTATTCGCGATTTTAATATTCACGGTTTCTAAGTGACCGTGAAATACCGCAAAAAATGGAACACCACGAAAATTACCATGTATACGGTATGTAAATCAGTATTGTGTTAGTCAGCTATTAATGGAGTTTTCTCTTCCAATCTTGGCTCATCTTACAAGATGGATCTACATCTTCGAGATTCTTTGGTGTGCATAGAGGCTGTTGACTGAGGGTTCTGTTGACAACAGAGCAAGAGAATGTAATGACTGTCAATCAAGCTGATACTGAATGGTCTTTCATGTGGTCAGAGTGAAACTGAAAATGCTGATGAAAATGTTTTGAACTTACAATAAGCAGCAGCACAGTCCACAGATTCTGTCGGCACCCTATGGCTGGCATTGATTTTGAAACAAAACTTTGATAGAATGCCATATGCCATCATGGTATTGTGGTATTATGATTTCGTGTTATAAATGAGCCGCGACACGACAAAACCAACAATGTGGTTGTGCGGCCAGCGCAGACTCAGATCAGCCTGGGCATCCGCCCAGTCTGATCAGAGTCTTCGCCGTTCGCATGGAGGTAGCATAGGCCCTTAGCTACCCTTTGGGCACTTAGCGAAGAGTCTGATCAAACAGGGCGGATGCCCAGGCTGATCTGAATCTGTGCTTGGCGCGCAACCACATTGTTGTTTTTGTCATGTCGCGGCTCAAATATATTCTAAAATGTCATTTCAGGTGATAATGGACTGGTGCAGTACTTCATCATTGATGGTGACAAAGACAGTCAGTTCAGAATTGATTCAGATGATGGAACAATCTACAGTACCAGTCTACTTGACAGGGAGACAACTCCAGCTTACAATCTGGTGGTCATGGCAACAGATATGGCCTATTCTCTTAATGACAGACTTTCTTCCACTGCTGAGGTTTGTATTTGCATGTTTCGATCATAGATTAATGGCTGAATTGCTGCTTTGTTACCTGCCAAAATTATTAAATATTAGTAATGTTGTAGTTTACCAAATATTATCATATCGGCTAAAATTACTGAATGCTGCAAACTTGGCATTGGAAGCAGCTGCTGTGTATGCTCAAAACTATGAGTATTTCAGTATATTAAAAATTAACAGAAACTATTACATTGTCATTATAATTACTACTGGGAATAATAGTTCACGGTGGATGATCAGGTGGTTTTCACGTCACAGGAAATACTGGGAATTCCTGCACAACGATTGTTTCGTGGTTACCATTTCTCAAAATAGCTTCATTGTTGCCGAATGCAGTCTTATAGAATATAGCGCAGTGAATGCATGCTTGTAAGTACCTTAAACTGGTATTCTTGTTTTTACTGAGAATTTACTTGTTTTCACGTTTAAACCTCCCCCAGTTTTAGAGCGGCAACATCATTCACGTGCTACAGCCTACTTTCGGTTTTGGATGTTTGGGAGACGATTTAATACAAAAACTATGAAACCCATGATAAAATCGCGAATATCATATGAAAGTCCTCATAATTACACATTCACTGCGCTGCATTTTGAAAGAATGCATACAGAAACAATGAAATTATAAACTAAAACGTGAAGAATTCCCAGGGTTTCCTCGTTGAGAATGACGTAAGAAAATGACGCAAGAAAACGTGATCATCCACCCTGGTAGTTGAGGACATCATATTATATTCTTCTCAAAACACTTTCATTCCTTTTCATAAGCACACTTTAAAATTGAAGATTTATTACTTAATTGCTAACATGTTATATTGAAGAAAATGAAACCTTAATTCTTATTCCACCCTTGCCAATTTAAAATCCAAACTTACCAGTAAGCACAAATCTTTTGTAACATTGATGAGGATGGTATAAAGTAATTATACCGTGGTTTTCTGCCTGTACAGGGGAGATAATCCATTCTGTAACTCTTGTAGATTATCTTGCACAGGCAAACAAACCATGGTATACATGGAAGAGGTTGCTTAATTATCTCCCTTATGAACATAAGGGAAGTAATAATTTTGGGAAGGGAGGCAATTGCCTCCGTGCCAAAATATTTACTTCCCTTTACAGAATATGACTCTCAATTACCATCTGTCCATGTATGGGTTATGGTAGAGAACTCACTATTGTTTTCTTTCGATATTCTACAGGTTTTAATCACACTGAAGGATGTTAATGACTACAGACCAGAATTTATCTCCCCTAGAGTGATATATGTGATGGAAAATACTCCTCTGAACACTGAAGTCCACACAGTTCTTACACGAGACCTTGATGAGGGAGCAAACAGCCAGATTGAGTATAGAATCATTTCATCGAACTTTCCATTTTCACTGGGTACTGTAGATGGAAAACTTAGAGTGAACACAAATTTAGATCGGGAAACCATACAGAATTACACCATGGTAATCACTGCCACTGATAAAGGGGAACCAGCCTTGACTGCTACTCAGACTCTTGTCATTAAAATTGAAGATGATAATGATCACAGTCCAGTATTTGACCCAGCTTCATATAATAAACAGGTCAGGGAGGATGTGAAGATTGGAACCGTCCTCCTGCAAGTTTCTGCTACTGATGTGGATATAGGATTAAACGGGGTTGTTAGGTATTATGTGATTGGTGGGGATAAAAATTTTGATTTCAGTTTGGATCAAAGTAGTGGTGTTTTGAGAGTTCAGAAAAATCTTGATTTTGAAAGAGTGCGGAGTTACAGTCTCATTATTCAGGCGGAAGATAGTGGAGAAAACAAGCAGTACGCCACTACGACAGTGTCCATATCAGTGCTGGATGTAAATGATAACACGCCAGTGTTCTTAAATTCTCCTTATATTGGATTTGTACGTGAAAATATGGATGTGTTACCTGTGTATGTTTTACAAGTGCAGGCACAGGATGGTGACCAGAATACCCAGCTGCACTACCGCATCAGAGAAGGTGCCGATGAGATCTTCCATATGAACAGCTCTACTGGAGAGATTACGGCCTTGGTGACCTTGAACAGAGAACAGAGGGCAGAGTATATGCTTACTGTCATAGCAACAGATTCAGGTGCGTACCCATGTTAACTGTCATACAAAAATTGAGGTCTTAGACCCATATTGACGAATGTATGTCTTCAGTCATTAACAAACTGAAATGTTGTATTCTTCTGTCATTGCTACAGTTAAAACGAGGATACTTCTGGGATAATTCTCAGTACTTTTGCATGTTTTGACCCCTCATTAGAACATCTTGATGAGAAGCTTTTAATGAGGGATCATAACATATGCTTTCATTGAGAAAGAAGAAAAAGTATCATCCTTAAAATGCCGCCTTATCTGGAGCTCTGTTCCCGTTACCAATATGGTGTCAGAATATGAGGGTTGTCCGTGTAAGGCAGTACTGTGTCTAAACTCTTAAAAGTAACATTGAGTAACAAGTATGAGTACACTTTCTAGGGGAGCAACTCTGCCATTTTCATTTTTAGCTTGCCTGTACGAATATATGTAGGAAGAGCTATTGCACTGGTGTTGGCGGCGGCGTTAGCAAAATATTAAAGTTTTACGTTGGAAGTTTTTTATGTGATGGGCCAGGCACTGTCAGGCAAGCTATCCTGTACAGGTACAGGTATTGTTGTCTTGCTTCTCAATGGGATCAACTCTTAATTGAAAGAATTTGCTCCTGCTTTTTGCAAGGGCTACATTGCCCATTGCAAAGTATTATCATACGGTAAACGGTGTAATGAAGCCTCAGATTTGAGAATGGCCACAAAAATGCAATAAGTTTTCTGACTTAGTTTTCTTCAAACATATATTTTTATAGTGAAAACAGTTGTCATCTTTGAAATTTATCATGCATAGAAAACCTTAGGTAATATAATGTAATGTATGGAGACGAGTTGATGTGACTCAGTGGTACATGCTTGAACACCATATCATGCCGGTTTTCAATATAAATGTTTGATTTATATACGTGAATTAAATATAAATTATTTTCTATAGATAAGGTGTAAAACATATTGCTTAGCAAAGTGTAAAAATTGCTGCACTTACGAAAGTTATTTGACCCAGTTACCCAGACCTCGATAATCCTGAATATGCGTGATTTAAATTGAGATATTTTATAATTTTTCCACAAAATATATTTTAGGTAACTTTGTTGGTATTGCCTCTCTGTTAAAAACAAAAAAAAAAATAAAAATTTAATTATCAAAATTTAATGGTTCAGGTGAATGGGCAAACTTTCAGGGGAAGCAACTCTGCCATTTTCATTCTGCCTCCCTCCAATTGTGTGTTAACTCATGGAGGTTTGGCACTTATTTTTAGTGTGAACGGGTATGTATGACTTTAACACACACAAAAAAAGTGCCAAACCATTCTATGGGGTTTGGCACTTTTTTTGGTGTAAACAGATTTTTTTTTGGTGTGAACAGGTATGTATGACTATAGTCATACATACCTGTTCACAAAAAAAAAAAAAAAACAATAAAAAAAAACACACGCACAAAAAAAAACGTGTTAACCCTTAAAAGGAACAATATGCTCTCCTGGGTGCAAATTCTTCTCTTAAAGAGTAGATAGTGCAGGGAAGCAAACAAAAAGTCATTAAAGCTGTTCCCCTGATAATAAAAAATGCTGTAATAGCACAGAGATGTACCCAGACACATAAGAACTAAATTTTTGGCTTAATATTCTGTCCTCTTGAGGTACCCAAGTTCAGTACATTGATCACTGTAAATTATTCATAGCAAAGACTTACATCATAAACAAGTTTCTTTTTTCTTAATGTTCACGACATTCTAAGGTACAATATTTTAGTTTGTGTAAGGATTATAAACTGCACATGTTTCTAAAGCACCTGTGGATTTTCAGGTGTTTTTGATGTGACCTTATGCATTTTATCTTTATTTACTTATTTATTTAAACATTAATTTAAACCACGTATATTTGGGTTATTTGCATTGAAAATACCTTATTTATGCCAAATATTGAACTTGTACACAATTGCTAGACCAAACAGTGCAGATCAGATCAGACTGCTCATCCTGAGCAGTCTGATCTATGTCTGCACTGTTTTCTAGTTTTTCTGTTGAACTTTTTCGTATGTACATGTACCAGAAAAGTATCAAAATTTTCTTTTCCAAAATAAGGGCTTAATACTGAGCCTTAATAAAGAGACAAATTTTGAAGACCCTTTAAATATGCATGTAATGCAAACAGCAAATTTATTCTAAGCCGTCTTCACTGACAGGCAATATCATAAACCACAACCCTTCGCATCATCTTACGGACATAATCTCCATTCGGTGGTTAATTTAATTGAAGATCTGTCCAGATTTCTCGTAAATTAGGCTTACAATACCGGCTCCTGTTTTGGAATCTGCCTCTGATTAACGGGGATTAGAGAAAATTGAAGTTCGGAGTGCGAAACAAATGCAATTTTCCTGAGAGGAGCTTCTGAATTACGAAAAAAGGTCTTGCAAGTTAAACCCAGATGTCAAATTAACTTCACAAAATTGCCGATACCACTAAAAATGGAATGCAGGGTGAGGAACAAATGTATGCGTTTTATGCGGAGAAAAGGCTTTTAGATTTCGAAGCATTCCAACCAATAATTAAGTTCTTAACACAGTCGCAAAATTAAGTCGGTAAAGTTGCCCGTTAATGCCCAGGAGCTAGAAAAAATAAATGCATTTGGCCATAATGCATTCACTAATCAGACTGAATATAAAAATAACTGATGCATGTCCTAATTTCATTCTGTAGTTCCGAAAGCGATGCCTTTAGGTGGTAATTTTCCTCTATGAACTAATTCCCAAAATTGGTCACATCACTCCAACAAAATAATGTCGAAATGATGCTAAATATTGGGTAAAAAGTGCACGTGCAAAAAGTGCAGACCCAGATCAGACTGCTTCAAAAGAAGCAGTCTGAGCAGTGTCTACCTTTTTGCCATTGGACCAGCATTGTTTTACCGCATATTCGGTAGAAAAATTTACAGTAAATTACAGAGAGATGTAATTTTAAGCTGCCCGAATGTTAATGTAATTACGCTAATACTGCTGCAGCTTTTCTCGTTTCTCATTAAACGTAAACCATACAAAGCTATGGTGTGACAAACGGTCATTAGGTATTTAAGTGCCGGCTATTATATCTTCCCGGCTGGAGAGAATGGGATCAAAATTTCTGAAGGGACTGGACATCATCTAATTGGAAAGTACTGTGTTGCCGGCGGGCATTGAGGGGTCAGCCATTGTGGGGGTGTGTAAAGCTGTGCAAAGCCGCTTAGTGGGATGGCCAGTACCCAGGCTGCAGATTTTTCATAATTTTGGGTTGAAAGTACTTCTATTATTAGTATGGATGGATGGACAACTTGAGCTTTTATTTGTCTCTTTTTGGTATTTCTCGACAAAATAAAATGATGTTGTGAAACTTTGTCAGAATTGTTTACCATATACAGGCAGTGAGAACTCACTGGAATCTCCTTTGTTGAAGAAATTCTGATGAGATCTAAATGTCTGTGTGTTAAGGTGAATGGATGCACATTCAGGGGGATCAACTCTTTAAAGAAAGAATTTGCTCTTCTGGGAGCAAATTCTTTCCTTTAAGAGTAGACCCCCTTTTGGAAGGGTGTCATCGCCCAAGGAAGCAAACCGAAAGTCACAAAAGTTGTTTTCCTAAGTTGAAATGGTGTAAATTTTGGAAATGTATTCATAGACTGTAATGGAAAAAAAGTAGAAATTAAGCTGATCTTTGTCCACAAATTTTGGCATCTTTGGAGCTCCTCGATACATGACAAATATCGATGACCAGAAAAATCGGTGACATTACTAACATTTAACTGATGGTCAAGATAACCAGACATCAATTTTATTAGTCATTCTGGGGGATATTAGGAAGAATTGGTTAGTGAATAAGCAAAATACTAAATTTCATAAACAGTTAATTGGCATTATGGACGACACATTCTTGTTCTCTGATAATAATGAAACTTTAATAATCACTAAAAACCCTTTTGATGGAAGAGTAAAACTAAAAACAAAAAAAAAACTTTAAACGAAAACACACACAAGAATGAAAATCAACCTGGGTTTATGTCTGACCTGTGTCTAGCAGAAGCAAGACATATGGGTAAGTATTTTTCCAGCGGCAGCTTAAAACTTTGTGTTAAACTTTTCTGGTTTAGCTCTGTTTTGTGACATTAAGCAGGCGAGACATCATATTCCATTGAGCTGTTTTATTATCTGTGTATATCAGTTTTCATTTGAAAAGACTTCTTCTTCCGATGGGATTCAAACCCAGACTGCTAGCTTTATAGCATTTCAGCACTTAACACTTTAAGCCCCAGTGACGAAAATGGCAGAAATTGCAAACAGCATAGATCTTGATGAGGCGGCTCAAAATGAGCCGCCTCATCTAGATCTACACTGTTTGCCCTCTAGTCTTTGAATTCTCAATATGAAATTTCTTGGATAAGGCATTTTTTTTAATTTTTGCAGACGTAAATTTTGTTGTCTGGTTTTAACCTCGCCTGTACGAATGTACAGGAAGAGCTATTGCACCACCCATTGCGGTGGCGGCGTTAGCAAAAAGTTTTACATTAAAGTTTTTTTAGGTGATGGGCAAGGCGCAGTCTGGCGAGCTATCCTGTCCGGTTAACCTATTGAGCTACTGGGGCTCCAAGTAGAAATGAAAATGTCTTACTCTCATGACAATAGTTTTCAAGCCAGGTGTTAGACCATGCCACAAAAATGGTTTATTTTACTTCCTCAGTTCAGTATGTCTATAGTTTCAAAAATATTTAGTTTGTACATGTATAAACAAACGCAAAAATAGGTAAAATACCAATACAATTTTAATCTGCTTTTTATCCAGTTTAAGACGATTATGGAGACCGGTGTCCGGTTTTGAAATGACAATATTAAAGTTATGCCTATATTTACATGATGTACAAGAACTTTCTATAATTCAAACAAAATAATTTATCTCTTTGAGGTAGGATTGACCATGCCCGCAAGCTAACCAGGTGGAAATTAGCTGAAATTCA
Organism: Ctena decussata; assembly: GCA_963989385.1. Classification (NCBI taxonomy): domain Eukaryota; kingdom Metazoa; phylum Mollusca; class Bivalvia; order Lucinida; family Lucinidae; genus Ctena; species Ctena decussata. The sequence continues at coordinate 11,791,903 of OZ022506.1, forward strand.
TTCATCCAAAATTTTTGGACAGAAATTTATCCACAAACAGTGTAGACCCAGATCAGACTGCTCCATAAGAGCAGTCTGATCTGAGTCTACACTATTTGTTCCTTAAGAACAGCCTGTTCTTTGTCTATGCTGTTTGCCAACCAAATTTTTTTTAGCATTTTTCCAATACTTGATCCTGGGAACATCCAGTTTCAAAGTAAGATGGTTTGTTTGGTGTCCGAACTTTTATGACAAACACGTTGATAAAACACGTCCCTCCACCACCAGGTTCGCACACTTTGTGAATTTAAATACCTTAACTATCGAGTCATAAAAGAATTACTATTTCAGTTCATCATCGGTGATTGCCGCGGGCAAACAAGTCAAGTGAAAAATTGTCACAGTTACCTCAATCAAATTCAAACTCATAACAAGATCCCGGAAGGTTTCATAGATCGTATCGACATAACATCATTATTATACTGCTTCTTTTTGCTTCAAAAATCTAGTTTAGCAGAGCGAGAATAATATGTCTTTGGAGACACTGATTTAAATTTTTAACAGTTTTTCTCACAAATGTGAGAACACAGAATAGGGAGGTGCTATGGTTGAAGAGCTCAGGCACTATGGTCAAGTGGCTCCCTCACCACAGGGTATAAATCAGTCTGCCAATTTTCGCTTCCTGCAGAGACTGTCCATCATATTTGGCTTCTGCCAAGACTGTCCGCGATCTCTTGCTTCCTGCAGGGACTACCATCTTGGAAAAATGGCTTCGTGCCGAGACTGTCTGTGTGACTCTGCTTCCTGCCGAGAGCCTTGGCAGGAAGCAGAATCACGTGGACAGTCTCTGCAGGAAGCCATTTATCATGTACAGAAGTCTCAGCAAGAAGCAAGAGATCTTGGACAGTCTTGGCAGAGGCCAAATATGACGGACAGTCTCTGCAGAAAGCGAAAATTGGCAGACTGGTTTGTACCCTGTGCTCACAGGTCTTCAGCTGAAAAACTTTCGCTGTCAACCCAGCAGTAAATGGGTATACCTGAAAATCTGTAGGTGAAAGAGTGAAAGGAGAGGATTGGGCCCTGCCTTTCAGTGCCAGAGCCCTAGATAAGAAGGAGTATTTGGTGATAATTAGGGATAATTTTTGTTAATTCTGGATAAAAACCTATGTTGTGACCCCTCATCTGAACCGTCTCGACGAGACGGTTCAGATGAGGGGTCACAACATATGGTTTCAATGAGAAATAAAGAAATTATCCCTCAATTATCATCAAATACCCCTCTTATCTAGAGCTCTGAGTGCTGTGCCCAGGAAACTGTGGGCCTCTAACAACGGTCAGCTCCTATGGCTACAAGACTACGGGACGCTCATGCAAGAAATATATATTTACATATACATTAACTTCTTTTACTTACACTGGCAAAATGAGTGAACTCAACCAATGTGGCCAATCAGGACAAAAGTTCAATACAAATCAAGGTTCATCGTATTTAGTTAAGAAAAAAAATTGACAATGAATTATAATTGTCAGTCACAATGCCACAACATAAGTATTATATCTCTTTGTACTTATAATTAGTGTGATTTATGATATATACATGAATTTTGACGAAGGTCGTTTCTTTATTTTTTCAATTTTATTGTTACACGCTGATATCGTCAATCGCCAACCTGAGTAGAAGTTTTATCTTTCACATGGAGTCGATAAAGCTGATAAGACCTTTCATTCGCGACTGAGTATATCATATTTCCATTACGTTACTACAAAAGGTTGCTTGAATAGAAATTAAAGCTTTTCAAATTTCGAGAGAAGTAAATACGAAACTTTTTTTTCTCTGTAACCCAAAAATGCGTAATCTGAGGTTCGATCGTGACTGTATTGTGTTCGAAAACTGTAATCAGATTTTTGTATTCTTAAAACTCTCGTTAACTAACAAAAAGAACAAAAATTGTCCAACAAGATTTCCTCATCACAAAATAATTTCCGACAAGATAAATCTTTCATGACACAAACACAGCTGATATTTAAAATACTTTGATATAGAATAATATAGAAAAGTTAAGCATGCAGGCCAGCCCAAATTGCTAGATGCTAGGGAGCATTCCAAAGTTTGGAAAGAGCTGTTGTTGTATCAGAGCTCTAGATAAGTAGGGTATTGAATGATAATTGAGGGACAATTTTTTATTTCTAATTGAAACCATGTGTTGTGACCCCTCATCTGAACCGTCTCTACGAGACGGTTCTGGTAGAGACGGTTCTGATGAGGGGTCACAACATATATTTTTATGTAGAAATAACAAAAATTATCCTTAATTATCACCAAACACTCCCTCTTATCTAGGGCTCTGGTTATACAGTGGTTACTGCCCTAGACTACCAATCCAGGGACGGCTGGTTCGATCCCATGCTTTTCCAGTCTTTTGGGTTAGACTTAAAACTGAGGTCATGTCTATGTGTGACCTATGTGTTGGTGCCATGATAAACCTAGTTTACTCGCTCAGATTTTTGGTCAGAAGTTCTTTGCTTTCTGGATTTCTAGGGGCCTTAAATTTACCTTGTGTATAACAACGAGAGAACCTATGAATAGACTGTGCTTGGGGCACAACATGCTTGCATGGGCACATGTTGATCTGAGTCCTTGTTATTCATTTATTTGGCATACACCGGTTTTGGATGTCCTAGTTATTTACATCTCTTGAAATGATAGCTGAATCAGCATTAGTACCAGGTACCCTTAAGAGTTCAAAAGACGTGACAATTAATAGTCAGTAAAAAAAAGATGTCTGTTGCTGATGAACAGACAGACAGGGTTAGAACCTACTAAAATCTTAAATGTGCATTAAGTAGACGATAAATGCTACAGATTGTCGTATCTTTAAACATAAATTACACTAAATACCCGCAACTGCAATTATCCTAAATATGGAACAAATTTATTGTACTTTTCAGCAAAGTCTACAATTTTCTGCTAATATGGCAAACAGTGTAGACCCTGATCAGACTGCTCCTATGAGGAGCAGTCTGATCAGGGTCTGCTTTGTTTGCTCAGGCACTTATAGCCCAACATTTTGGGATATTTGTAATTCAAAGGAAAGAAAAATTGCCATTTTAAAGTGCCCACATTGAAATCTTAATCATACTTCATTTTGTGCTGTTTTACCTGACATCAAATGTACTGCTTTTGGACTCTGACCAAAATGGGCATTTTCAGTTTCTGAATGCACTTGCTTGCATCTTACTGTCAAAAGAAATTTACATTTTGGGATAAAAATATTTGAGCCGCGACGTGACAAAACCAACAGTGTGGTTGTGCGCCCAGCGCAGACTCAGATCAGCCTGGGCATCCGCCCAGTCTGATCAGAGTCTTCGCTGTCCGCATGGAGGTAGCTTAGACCCTTGGCTAACCTTTAAGCGCTTAGCGAAGAGTCTGGTAAGACTGTGCGGATGTCCAGGCTGATTTGAGTCTGCGCTTGGCGCACAACCACATTGTTGGTTTTCTCGTGTTGAGGCTCATTTTTGTACTTACTGGCAAGTACAAGATTTCTTAGATGTCAATTTCAGTATGTGCACTTGATTTTGATTATACCATTCAGTTTACTTGTGCTGCGAAACACATCATCTACCGGATATGAATATTAATGAGCATGGTACTGTCTTGTGTTAAAATCTCCTCTTCCTATCTACAGTTAGATTTTTTCTGTTCACACATTTGCCATGAAAACAAATGTAAGGGCCCCTCAATAGGACTGCCTTGGTGAGTTAGATCCTCACCTCAGCCAGCTTAAATTTTAACTACTGTTAGGGTTACAGTACCAACCTAGGAACTTTTTTGTGCCCTGTGAGCTTAACTTTTTCTAAAGGGCCACAAATACGTGCTATAAAGTTACTTTCTTATAAGTGCACATTTCAACAAATTATTATATATTAAAGGAAACAGGCATCGGAGAAAAGCTGCTTATGGTCATAGAAGTTAAGAGAAGTTAAAATAAAAGATTTGATAGCTAGAGGTGCAACGATTCACTTCGATGCATCGAAAATCCGGTTCACAAGGGCCGATTCGATTCCGATATTAACTCCACTAATTTCGATTCGATTCACAATCCCCCGCATGGGTCCTCAATTAAAACGGAAGTCCGTGTTTTAGACCCGCTCTTAATATTATAACGCTGTTTATAACATAACGTACGATTGGTCAGTAATAATTAGGTCATCCAATCAATACGGGTGTTTCGTTTCCTTATCGGTAGGGTTATCAAAATGGCGTCTAACGATGACTCGCAGAAACCCGTGCTCAAAGATGCACCCTAAGATAAATAGAAGTGTAAATATAACAAAATAAAGTGATAAACATGATGAATTAAGGTAGCATAAAATCAATCATGAATCGAATCGAATTAATCGAATCGAGGTGTCTGAAATCGAAATCGAATCGAATCGAATCGGTCGTTGGGTGAATCGTTGCAGCTCTATTGATAGCATCTTTCAACTCTTTTAATCAAGCAAACAGGTATAACCCGGTAAAAATATGTGTGCTTATAGTCATATGCCTGCGAAATTACCATGATATGCACTTATAGGGGCATGTGCACTAATTAGTTTGAATACAGTAGCCTTATAAATGAGGCTATGCTGTATATGTATGATATTTATGTATACCTCAAAAAAAACTTCTTCAGTTAACCAAATGCTTTCAAGAACTTCTTATCACAGATTTACATATTTCAGGAGAAAAAATATGACATAAACACTTAACTCATTCACTCAAGTCCCAGATTGTTTACATCTGCACCTCTTATCAAGTTTTGGCAGGATTAATGACATTTATGACACTTTCTTGCCTCCATAAATCATATTTCAAGCCTTATCTACATATTTTTTTCTTCTTTTTTTTTTTGCCCAGACATTATTGAAAATGTTTGTAACAAACTTTATTGAATATCGAAGTTGGGTGTATCAAACCATTGCAGACTGTTTAATATTATGCTGTGGTCTGCAATATTACCAAAAACATGAAAACTTTTAGATCAAATGAGACATCATAATTATTCTTATATAATGTCTATGACACAATACACAATTTCATTGGCTGATTTAACGCCTAGTGCCAGTCAATATTTAGCGATATTGACTGGTCTGTCAGTGATTATTACATTTACGCTGACGTCATTTGTATTTTCTTTATGTAATTTGCATGTACCTTAATGTTCATGGCATAATGTTGTGAGATAATACCATGTAGTAACATCAAAACTATCAAAGGAAACTGCAGTTAGCATTATCATATAATAAAACAATTATTGACCTTTATTTCCGTGAATATGCAGTCTTATTGACCTTAAACATAACATATTGACCATTGCTTTGCAACGGTCAATACTTTGCATTGGTCAATATGTTGTTTGCAGGTCAATAAAACTGCATGTTCACCTCGACAAAGGTCTATAATTGTTTAATGTTGCTCATAATTGTGTGCTTCTAGTGCAGGATGATCCCACCATGTTACATGAACTCCCCAGACAATGTGGCGTCATTTGCCAGCTGGGAAGGAACATGAACTCCCCAGACAATGTGGCGTCATTTGCCAGCTGGGAAGGAACATCCTAAAAACTTCTATAATGAACTTTTCCATTTTTGTCAAACCAAATATACAAGGTTCAGTATAGGTGCCTTTTGTCCATGTGTGCGTTAGTCCTTTTATCTGCTGGCCATTGTGAGTATCAGTGACCAGAGTTTAAGGTGCCTCATACATAGCGAACTTCCTTAAATTTGGACAAGTTCATCACCCCCACCCCTTCCCCTCCCCCTCCCCTCCCCCTCCCCTCTGCACATCTTTATGTTGATTTGCTGAGGAATATGATCTTCTGTCTGCTGTTTAGTAGTACTTAAGGTAAATATTTAAACAAAGTTTTTATCTGGACATATCTTGTATATAATCTGCATTTATCTGGATGTCCCAAATAATTGTAAAAGATTATTGTCAAGCGATATGATAAGAACTTTATTGTCCTTATTTGAGACACTGCAATTAAACAATATTCTTTAATAACTTATTCTTAAGACAAAGACCCCATTATTACAAAATATGTTACCGTAAATACCCGAAATATTATAGCATCTTAATAATCAACTCTTAATTATTCTAAAACCCGAATAAGTTGATCGTCAGCCTGTACTGGTGTTGGAAATTTAACTAGATGAAGACAAACAGTGCAGACCCTGATCTGACCGCTCCTTTTGGAGCAGTCAGATCAAGGTCTGCACTGTTTGCTCAGAGACGTGGTCCAAGATTTAGGGTCTTTACAGCATATGATGGATCATGATACAGTCTGATATTGTCCGTTAACATAGTTTACAGCCGAAATAAATAGGTTAGATTGATATGTATCATTAAAATTCATGTTTCCAAGTATTTATTCTTGTAGAAAAAATGCAGTCGAGCAAAAAAACAGAATTTAAAAAAAAATCCTAAGACAAGGAAGGTTTTGAGTAGCTATATTTGCATCAGATCTTATGTTGTAATACAAGATTTTTTCTCTGTGTGTGTGTGTGTGTGTGTGTGTGTATGTGTTTGTTTGTGTCTTAAACAAACATTTCAAAGTTGCATTATTAAAAGACATAGAGCAGCTGTCTGATATTGGATGTTACATGTAACAAACACTGCCTGAAAAATATGTGGTCTAAATCATTATCTAATTATGATCAAGGGTACAAAATGAAAAAAAAATTCCAGTCCAGAAAAGCTTCAGGTAAATAATGATATGCATCAGATTAAATGAGATTAACTTCACTTGCTGAAAGTTTTGGTTACTTGAACTTCACTTGCTGAAGGTTTTGGTTACTTGAAAGATGGATGGATGACTTGTGATTTTACATCCTTTTCAACAGTATTTCAGTCATATCAGGACAATGGGAGTGTGAGTGTAGATAGGAACCTATTTACCATTGAAAGAAAAAAGCAATATGTAATTGTAATAATAGTGCCAGGCATGTTAATGTACTTCTAAATGCCAAGAAAAAACACTTGTGTCAAATATTCATGAATTTTTTATCCTTGTCAAAAATGTTAACAGTATCTGACAAGCTATCAGTGTTAATCTCAGACAGATTTGCAATTAGGATTGAAAATTCACTGCCTAAAAAAATGTCACATTAATGCATCATATTTTGATGTACCAGATTATGCATTTATAATTTGCCACCATAAAAAATGTCAAATGTATAATTTCCATATGTCAAAAATATTTATCATGACAACCATGAATATTGGTACAGATGTCCATGAATATTGGTACAGATGTGTGGGAGCAAACAGTGCAGATCCTGATCAGACTGCTCCCATGGAGCAGTCTGATCAGGATCTGCACTGATTGCCATTATGTTAGCAAGTTTCAAGTAAAGTTTTCAAAATTTGTAAAGATATAAAAACAATTGCTAGGGTAATATGGCTAAAGTGCTCTTGAAAATGGTAAGCGAAATTCCTTGAAAGTAGCAAAGAAAACAGCAGAGGATACTTTGCACCTGTGTCGATCAGTTAATGTGTCATAATTTGACATAATAGTGATACAGAGTTTAAAAGTCTTTAATTTTTTATAGGCTCAAAAGGGCCCTTGGGGCTGACACATTTGAAAGGCAGCTAGCATTTTTGAAGAAGCTGATTTTATGTGAAAACCATTGAGCTAGCATGTCGGAGGCCGTACATCTTTAATAAGCAGTGAAAAAATATAAATAATAATAATGATAATAATTACTTCGTGTCTTGCATAAATGTAATACCAGAGTTATTTCTGACATTGACAAAAAAACTGATCAAGAGTTCAGAAAATTTGGTGACTAAATTTTGTTATCAGTAAAATATTTCCGTATTATGACTGTGAGTTTGAGATATGGCAAAACCAAGGGGAGGGAACACTTGAGCAATGAGCACACATGAAATTGGGTTGTAAAACTGCAGATTTTGAGACTGAAACACATTCTGATACCTGTCACGAATGTGAGATAGAAATGATGCGGCAGTTCTGTTCCTCAGGTGAACCAGTTCAGTTGAGACGTTATTAGTGTATTTTGAGATGACCCCCAAATAGTGAAAATTTCTATTTGCCTAACTTTAGATAGAGATTAGTGGTGCAACAGTCTGATTTTACCATAATGTGCCAAGTATTGGGATACTTAAAAATATGGGACAGTATTGGGACACCTAAAACCGTCAGTTGGGACAAATGGAATATTAATGGTTTTAGGTATCCCAATAATTAAGTACCATAGGGTATTGGTATTTTTTCTTTTTTTTCTCACAACTTTCATGCAGTGGAAGTGAAAAGAAAAAGTGACACATTCTTCTTTCAAAATAAAATAAAATAATAATAATAATAAAACTTATCAGGGAAAGGAATTCTGTCAGCATTAAATTTGTTTCGTTCCAGTCCCATTATTTGCTACGTGCCAGTGAAATTATGAATAAAATGTGTTCAAACTAAAGTTTAGGTTTTAGCAGTTGTCTCACTCATGTTTAATTACAATTAACATGTACAGTCAAACCTGTCTTAAGGGGTCACCCCATGGGACCCACAAAAATTGGCTGCTTAAGACAGGTGACCCCTTAATACAGGTTCATTTGCACAGTATTTTAGTCAAAGGGACCCCCAAAAAGTGGCTGCTAAAGACAGGTGACCCCTTAAGACAGGTTCGACTGTAATTTTTTTCATTTTCCACTTTTAGCCGTTTCATAATTAATAGTGTTGCCAATTCAAATTCAAACAGTCAACATGCTTTGAATGCAACAGAGGCTTATTTAATGGCATATTCAAGTTCTGAATGTACGTAATATAACGTTCTTATCTACCGATCAATACGTAAACTAACCATTTCATTTCCCATTGTACCAGATCAAAAAAACTTATTAATTTTTTGCAAGTCATTATTTGTAAAATTCAGGTTTGATTTCATGTTATCTACAATCTCACTGTGTGAGACTCAGAGCTGCAGATAGGATGGGGACGTTTTCAGAATAATTCTGGTTTTTGTTCTCCATAAAGATTTTTGCTGTGGCTCCTCATTAGAAAGCCTCAGCGATGCAGTGCTAATGAAGGGCTGTGACATATCCTTTTGATGGAGAAATAAGAAAAATTTCCTTTGTATTATACTCTCCAAACCCACCTTATCTGGAGCTGTATAACATATGAGACTGAAATTTTATGGTTTGAATTTCAATCTTGAGTTAATTGAAATTGTATTTCATGTACAATAAATTGATTTCTTCTTCACCTGCTGTTGTCTTGTCTTGTTTCCCCCCCCCCCCTCTCTCTCTCTCTCTCCTCTCTCTCTCTGTTTTGGTTATTGAATAAGAAACATGATACATATATCAGCATTTCCAGCCATTCACATGTAATTGTGTCCCTTAGAGATGAATGAAATAGGTTGACCAAAGCTATATTAAGAACCCATAAAAACCCTTTCTCTTGAATGCTTTGGGTTTTTGCAGCATATAGTTATTTCCCCTTTTACTTTATAGATTAAGGGGAGTGGGTACTCTGTCAGAGGAAAGAGCTTTTGCCTCCATCCTTCTAAATGGGTACCCTAATGTGCCTAAGTATTGAGACCCTAAAACCATTAATTTTCCATTTGTCCCAAATGGAAAATTAATGGTTATCAGGTGTCCCAATAGTTAAGCACCTGGTGGTTTTAGGGTCTTAATACTTAAGCACATTAGGTGCACATTAAACTTAAGCACATTAGGTGCACATTAAGGTGCTTTAATATTGGGACACCTAATAACCATTAATTTTCCATTTGTACCAAATGGAAAATTAATGGAATTTAGGTGTCCCAATATTTAAGCAGATTGGACCTATTTTGGAAAGGCTTTTCCAGGGAAGCAACCAGGAAGTCATGAAAGTTGTTCACCTTTGTAAAAATGGTGAAAAATGAAATCACAAAATATTTTTTAACCTGAAACTCTGTTTTCTTATTTTAGTGACTGGTAGAGGTCTGACGGGTACCGGCACAGTTTCCATCTTCGTTGAAGACACCAACGACAATTCACCAGTCTTTGAACATGATGGCACGTACATAGCACACATCACTGAGGAGAGTTCCGTGGACACAGAGGTCATTGTTGTCACGGCCACTGATGAAGATGAAGGTTCTAATGCTCAGATCATGTAAGTAGATGATACATGAAATAACATAACAACATCATGCAATTTAACGTTCTTTGAAAACAGAGGAGACCGTTCATTTGTGATTCAGCTGAAAAATGCTGGAGCAGACAAGGAAGAGCAAAGAAAATTACAACTATAATATGCATACATTTATAGAATCCCATTCATATACATGAAATATATACATAATGCACAATCAGTTGAGAATAGGGAATTTGATTTCCAATCTATTGGGTGTTCTCTCCAGTGGATAACACATTAGACTACCAATCCAGGGGTCACAGGTTTGATGGACGATACTTCTATCCCTGTATTTATAAGGTCAATGGATACGCTTTCCAGGGAAGCAATGGGGTCAACTCTGTAAGTGAAGACTTTGCTCTTCATTGTCCAGGGAGGCAAACAGAAAGTCACAAAATTTGTTTCCTTTGTTTTGCAAAATGATTCATCCACCGTAGAGTCTCTACATTTGATTTTACAATACCAAATGAATTCATGTCCAAATCTTTCAATTAGTTGAAACTCTTTTATTAATGGTAACAGTTTACATTAGCGTCATCTTTGCTGTTGCAGTTACAGCCTAACAGACACCATCAACAACAAGTTCAAAATCTTGCCAACTACCGGACTGATCTCAGTTGCCGGTAGATTAGACAGAGAAGACACTGACCAGTATACTCTAGAGGTTGTTGCTAGAGATGCCAGCGCTGTTCCTCTGAGTACGACAACTACGGTCATGGTTTATGTTGACGACATCAATGACAATGCGCCAGAATTTGACGAGGCAGAATATACAACGAGGGTGCTGCTGTCTGTTACATTAGGTAAAACATGAGAATTTGAAATAGGGGAGATCATAAATTGCAGACCAAACCTGGCTGGCATAGTCAGGGAATTTAACCCTTAATGCGCCAACAAGCAGACGACAAAATTTACTTCGGCAGAATTTAAAAAAATATCTCGTCCAAGCGATATCATATTGAGAATTCGAACACTAGAGGGCAAACAGTGTAGATTCAGATGAGGTGGCTCATTATGAGCCACCTCATCTGGATCTACACTGTTTCCAATTCAACAATTTTAATTTTTGGCGCTTTAAGGGTTAATAGAACTTTACAGTGGCTAATTTTGACTCGAACTTAATAACGGGGAGTCTTCATATCGCAAGTGAACAGGGCTGACTTGAGCTTAACAAGTGCCAGATAGTCAGCCACAAACAATCAGGCTTCAAAAATAGTTATTCCTTTACTGTGACTATGTTTGCTTCAGTTATTATGCTCATCAATAATGGAATCACAAAGCTAAATTCCAATGATTACATAGATTTTCCAAGGATTATTAAATAAATAGTATTAAACCACTGAGATATTGCCATTATACATGTATATGTATTCATTTATATTGATGAGCTTAGGAATTGTTAAATACTGGTAGTCCATTTGTATGTTTTACAATTCTATTTGGTGATTAACAAACAATATAGAGAATCGAGATGTGCTATATGAGGCTTTTATGGCAGTTTTTGTCTCGGGACTAGCAGAATCACTTTTCCAACAGCAGCACTTTCATTAAGTTTTGTGATTTAGCTCTATTATGTGACAGTGTGCAGCTGTTCCAACTCTACCCTCCTCTGAATTCTTGTCTTTATATGGTAATTGTATGTTTTTACCATAATTTTAAATTCATTTACAGGGTCCTTCATCACTGGTGTGACTGCAATAGATACTGACATAGGTGACAATGGACTGGTTTTCTACAGTTTACAACAGACTGGGTTCTTCCAGATAGACCCAGTGACAGGAGTAATTACTGCGACCCAGTCTTTGACAGGGGGTCAGACTTATCACATGGTGGTGCAAGCTGAAGATAAGGTCAGTTTTATTCTAAAAAACAAACAAAAGAAAAACAAGGACTTTGTGTCACTGGGCTGACAATATAGTCAGCTCTTGATATCTCAAAATCAAATTTCATCCCAAACTACTGATATCTAAAAGTAAATTTTCTGGTCTCAGAAAATTTACTTTGAGATATCTGTAGTTTGAGATAATTGTAGTTGTAAATAAAAATAGGAAATAAGTCCAAACTATATTCTTTGATATAAGAAGGTACGTTGAGATATCAGTGTTTGAGATATCGAGAGTTGACTGTATACCATAAACGCAAATATATTTCCCAAAAGTGTTAATGTGTATGGCATGGCATGCTTTTTTTTCGGCCATTTTTACAAGGAAAAACAATTTCTGTGACTTCCTGTTTTCTTCCATGGACAAAGAAACCCTACGATAATGGGGTCTAGTCTTAAAGGACAGAATATGCTCCAAGAAGAGCAAGTTCTTTCATTTAGGGAACAAATTCTTTCCTTTAAGACAACCCGATTAAGAAGGGAGGAAAAAAGGATAATGATATAATTACTTCCCCTAACATGCACTCATTCACCTTAAAATAAAACTATGGCAAAATGATCCTGGTTGTAAACCACCACTATGACCACCATCACTTCAAAACTTCGGGAATATTTTATTTTTCAAACTACATGTATGAGTTTTGAAAATAAGCAGTCATAAGAAATACTCTTACTCTAGAAAACTTTGTTAAATCACCGAATTGCATAATTTTGCAAGATATCTAAAAATAATAAAAAGTAAAAAAAAAAATCTATGCTTGTATGTATGGTACATAAGAAAAATTATCTGTGTTACAGCTTCTTATATGGAGCTCTGCTAGACTGACTTATATTCTGTTTTTCTTTTCAGGGCAATCCTCCAAAGTCTTCATCGGTATCACTAATGGCTGAAGTCTTAGCCACTATCCCTGGCACTGTCCCTGTATTTAACCCAGTACCATCCAATCTCAAGGTCACTGAAAATGCTGACCTTGACTTCACTATCACTACGGTTACTGCAAGTTCATCTAGTGGAGGTATCATAAAGTACTACATTGCTGGAGGAAACACGGCCCGAGGTTTCAGTATTGACGAGGTGACTGGCAGGATATATGTCTATGGTGTAATTGACTATGAGGTGGTGCAGCAGTACCATCTTTGGGTTGAAGCCCGTCTTTCCGAGACACTGTCAAGTTTTAAAGAGATCATCATCAGAGTTGAGGACAAAAATGACAACTGGCCAAGATTCACAGAAACTCTATACAATGTTTCTATTGACGAAGATGCTACATTCCGCTCTGAAGTTGTAACGGTAGAAGCCGAGGACATTGACTCAGGGGAAAATGGTCATGTGACTTTCACATTGTCAGGCCCAGATGCACAGGTTTTCAGGATTGATAGTGACTCAGGAAAGATAACAACATACTCCAGTCTTGACAGGGAAACAGTGGCTGTGTACAGTCTTACAGTGATTGCGGTAGATAATGTAAGTGATCAGAAATACCATAAAAATAATAAAAATTTGGACACCTTAAATACCGTAAAAGTTCTAAATATTGGGACACCTAAAGAAAATTCTGTAATTGTCCTAAATATGAAAAAAATTGGTTTTTCAGTGCAGCTATGCATTGAAAACATGTTGATGGAATGATAAATAGTGTAGACCCTGATCAGACTGCTCCTTCAGGAGCAGTCTGATTTGGGTCTGCACTGTTTGCCCAGACTTAACTGTCCCCACATTTAGGATTTTTATGGTAAAAATAATATCTCTAAGTATTAGGACCATACTCTTTGATATTGAAAACAGAACCTGTTGATTTTGCTGACCCTCATCAGATGCAGCTCTGCTGGAATCTCACTATCTGATGAAGCACTTTGTCCCATTATTTTAGGATCATTGTGGTTAGAGGCTTTTCATGTTGGCGTCGTCAACAAAGTTCAGATTGAATGTTGGTTTCATAGAAATAGATTGAATTCTAGGTTCACAAACAAAATTCATATAATTTCAGCTAACAAAAAATTCATTTCTTTCTTGTTTCACAGTAGAACTCAGATAATTATAGCTAAAAAAAATGAAATTCAAATTCTTGTTCACAGCTGAAATTTTCTTTTCACAAATAAAGTTCATTTAGAAATCTAGTATTACAAAAATTCGCAAACAAAATTTTGTTTGACAAAATTCAGATTGAATTCTTTGTGTGAATTCCTCATTTTCTCAAGATGTAGGTTGATTTTTCACCTATATGAGGTTGATTGTCAGCTAACTTGCATGCTTGTTTATTTTGCAGGGAAATCCTAGAGAAACATCAACAGCTTCAGTGCGAGTCAATGTCCTTGACGTCAACGACAATTCTCCAATCTTTACCCGACAGTTTAGTATCAAAATACCTGAAAACATGGGCGTTGGTAGCTTTGTAATTCAAGTCACCTCTTCTGATGCCGACACAGGGATCAATGCTGTTGCTATATATTCTCTTGCAAGTACTGACGGAACATTTGCCATTGATGCTGCAAGTGGTAACATTACACTTCAGAAGCCTCTTGATGCAGAAGTCAAAAACAGCTACACTTTAAGAGTCACTGCAAGTGATAAAGCACATGATATCGAGGGGAATGTCGAGATTGAAATAAGTGACGTCAATGATAACAGTCCTATACTCCATCAGCCATTCTTCTTTGACTTCCCGGAACAGCAGCCTGTCGGATCTTTTGTCGGAAAACTGAATGCTACAGATGCTGACATAAAATCTCCAAATAATCAGATCTACTTCTCACTAAAGCTGCCATCACCACTCTTTGAGTTAGACAGTGAAACAGGTGAAGTAACATCTCTGGAGATAATGGAGTTTGACGCAGCAGATGACAATTCTCTGGCCAACAGACATGAACTCGTTGTGATTGCAAAGGATCTTGGGACACCAGTGAGGTCTTCAGAAGAGACTGTATACATTAATATAGTTGACTTCAACAACCATCCTCCAATATTTGAGAAGTCCAGCTATTTCTCGGCAGTTCCGGATCACCTGCCACCTGACAGCAGTATTCTCACAGTGGTTGCTAGGTTAGTATGAGCCACAACACAGAGCTCTAGATAAGAGGGGTATTTGATGATAATTGAGGGATAATTTTTTTTATTTCTCATTGAAACCATATGTTGTGACCCCTCATCTGAACCGTCTCTTCGAGACGGTTCAGATGAGGGGTCACAACGTATGTTTTTATGCAGAATTAACAAACTTATCCCTAATTATCACCAAATACTCCCTCTTATCTAGGGCTCTGCAACATAGATCAAAAGGCTCTTTTACCAGGTCTATATGGGGAAAAGATGGCGGGTTTCCCCCTTGAAAACAATTCCCCCAAAATCTAATTCTGTCTTTCTAGACAGGTTTAAATTTTTGGATTGTTTTGGAATAGAAGAAAAGATCCTATAGCTGAATTACACAAGGTTGATGTACCTATCGTATTTATTTGATTATAAGATGGGAGTTTACTTTTTCAAAATAACCGCAAAAAAAAAAAAAAAAAAAAAAAAAAAGAACCCCAGTCTTGTGTAATGCATCTACAAAATGGGTTTTTCATTTCCAAATACAATCCCAAAGATATAGATCCATCTAACAAGATGGATCTAGGTCTGAGAGATTGTTTTGGAAGTTAAAAACCCTGTCTTATAAGCAAAATACTGTATTTAGAAGTTGCAACCCATCTTATAGCTGAATAAATATGGTAACTGTCCAGCTGGTCTGTTACATCTGGAATTTGTGTATGTACTTTTACATCTCTCAGCTTCGCTTATATTGTCCATCTATAACATTTGATTTGATAGTGAACAGTTTTATGAGCAACTGCCTTTTTGTCTCACCTGCGAAGCAGCAGCGAGACATATGTATTGCTTTTCCGGTGTCGGCGGCGGCAGCGTAAGCTTTGTTGAGTTTTTGCGTTTAGGTCAGTTTCACAAAGTGATGACAGGCGAGACACCGCATTCCACGGAATTCTTGTTATATCCCAGTCAGGGTCCATTATACTTATAACTTTGACATAAATAAAGGCAGGTAAAAGTGGATACATATAACAAATGCAATTAGCCATAAATACACATAAAAATGATTTAGCAGGGTTTGACAGAAACAGAGAAATAACTTTTGGAAAAAAACATAATTGGCAAAAATAACTTACTCCCGTAAATATCTGCAAAGGTTTCTTACTTGGTTTATTTTGACTAACTGATATGAGTGTCATGGAAAGAAGCAAATAACAGCCCCGAATCCAGGGGGTGGGCTTTGGGGCTTTAGCCCCGCCATTTGGGCCTCTGTGTTATTTATGATATAGGCCTCCAGATAATAAAAGAGAATCTGATGAAAGTTTGAGATAATTTATCCATGTAGATTAAAATAAATGTTGTGAGATATCATTAGAATTGCCAAGGCGATTCTAATGAGATGCCACAACATATATTACAAGACCAAAATAGACATTATCGAAAATTATTAATAAATGGATCCGTAATTATGTCATATATATTCAAGCCCATCTCCCAGCCCCGCTACACAAATATATCTCGGCACCGCCCAGCCCCACCAGTTATCCAGAGCCCCACCAGTACAGGGTGGTCTGGATCCGGCCCTGTGTAACCAGTTCATTTGAAACAAACAGTAATGTTCTCTTTATTCTTTTCCAGGGATGAGGCAGACTTTGGACAAAATGCACAGGTGGAATATTTCCTGACAGGCGGTAATGGCTCAGCCTTCTTCAATGTTGACAGATTTTCAGGTAGTTAACCTCAAGAGGAAATAATGAAGAATTCTCATCATCATCATCATCATATCCATTTTAAAGCCCTGTTTTCCTCTACCCGAGGGTTGGGCTTGTTGACAAGTTTCTTCGAAGGCATCCTCTCCACTCAGAACGATTCTGAGGGTCAGCAGAATCCATACATAGCTTCTTTCTGTCGTTCACAAGCACTTCATCCCATGTTTTCCTTGGCCTGCCCGGTCTTTTCTGTGCAACCACATTCAGCTTGCATACTTCTGCAATCCAGCCTGTGCTGCGCTCTACATGTCCAAACCATCTCATCCTACTTGTGTGGAGCACCACATCTAAGTCCTGGATGCCAAGCTTTGTGAGAAGGGAGTCTGAGCTAACTTTATCCTTTGCCTTGACATTGCAGATTCAACGGATCATGGCACGGTCATTACGCCGGAGACGGTTCAGTGTATCCATCTTCATGGCCCAAGTCTCTGCTGCATGCAGCATCACACTCCTCACGCATGTTGAGTACACCTGACCTCTGGTCAGAAGTGGCAATTCTGTTTATTTTAAAATGGTAAAAGGATAAAGTTTTCTTGAAGCCTTGTGGTCACAGGAGCAGTAGCTCCTATATCTTGCTATATCTTGGGCACAGCATATGAAAGACAGGGCCTTTCCTTTCGCTGCCTTTAACCTTCCTTGATTCCGATACATTTACCCATTTACTGCTGGGTTGATTGAGCAAATTTTCTATTGTTGGTTCAAGGGGGATTAGAACCTGTGACCTGTTGCACCAAAGCCAAGCACCTCTAATCACTTGGCCATGGAGCCTCACTTGAAAAAGGCGTATATGTTGTAAAACCTTAAACATCAAAACAGAGTTTGTTGAATGTCAAAAATCATTTTAATTTTTTTTTTTGTTGCTTCGTTTATTTCATGAATTTCTTATTTGGGAATACATGTAATAAGTTTGTATTAGAATTTTGATTACTAGTTGCTACTATTGAATAATAACATAGTGTTTGTAAATAAATATTACCGGTAAGTTGCTGTGTAAAAAAAGAACCTTCTGCATTTGCTAATAGTTCACTGTAGTTGATTATCTTAGCCATAGGTTCATGAGGCTTTTAGGATATAGGCAGGCACTGTCATCTTTGATGGTCCCGCCATCCATTTTTCCATCCATCCTTCAACATTTTTAAATGACCTCCCCTCTAAACCACTTGGCCAATTTGAAAAATAAAGTTATAGGATTTAAATTCTTTTTTTCCAGGCATTGTCAGTGTTTCAAACAGTTTATCAGGAAAGAGAGGTCAAGATTACCTTATAATAGTCAAAGCAGAAGATAAAGGCACAGTACCACAGAGTTCAAGTGTTACAATACAGTTCAGAATCACCGGGAGAAATAACTATGCACCAGTCTTTGTTGCTCCTGGAACAAGACAAATCACAATACCAGAAGATAAAGCTGTTAGATCTTTAATTGAAACATTCTCTGCAACAGACTCTGATACTGATCTTAATGCTAAAATAGTGTATGAAATAACTGGAGGAGATCCGGATAAACTATTTGAATTAAATGCAGATACTGGGAAACTGGTTGTTGGGAAAGAACTTGATTATGAAAAAGCTCATGATTATACCCTTACCATAACAGCCAGAGATCAGGCACTGCTTTCTAAGGAAACTTCCATTCTTTATCTTGTGAAATTAAGTGATGTTAATGATAATGATCCAGTGTTCCTGTATGAAAGTGATGAAGTATTTATCATGGAAAACTCCAGAATTGGAACATTTATCTATCAGGCCTCTGCAGAGGACAAAGATTCTGGTACTTTTGCTAATATTGAATATGCTATAGTTGATGATCCATCTGGACTTCAAAAATTTAGGATCAATGAAAATACGGGTATCATTACATCAAAAGGAACTCTTGATTATGAAACAAAAGATTCATACACTCTTACTCTGCTGGCAATGGATAGTGTAGATGCCTCTCGGAAGAGTACAATGAGGTTAACAGTAAGCTTGACTGGTGTCAACGAATATATTCCAAGATTTGAGCAAGACTCATACTACTTTAGTATTAGTGAATCAGCTGATCCAAATACTTCTGTTGGCAAAGTAACAGCAACGGACCATGACAGTGGGGAGGATGGTATTGTGTATTATTTCCTTGTCGGAGAAAGTAATCTGAAAGGATTTAAGATTAATCCAAGAAATGGGGAAATTATTGTATCGGGAAAACCAGATTATGAATCATCTCCTAGAATAACATTAACTGTTTTGGCAAAGAACTGGGGAAGTGTGAAAGGAAATGATACCAGTGTATGTACAGTTCATATCTCAATACAGGATGCTAACGATCCACCAGTGTTCACAATGGAGATCTACCAGGCACGTATCCCAGAAGGCTCTGGGGCAGGAACTTCAGTACTCCGGGTCACTGCTGAGGATTATGACTATGAGCCAACAGATCGTGACTTTACTTATGTGATACTTGAAGGGACTGGAAGTTACATGTTTAGAATCAACAGTCAGACAGGACTTATTGAAACTACTGGACAAGGAGAGCTAGACAGGGAGACGGTTCCTATCTACAATATCACTGTTGGTGCTGTTGATAGTGGTTCCCCTGCAGAAACTGGTAGGTTGACATTTTAATTATTCATTACAATAATTGTTTTGAATATTTAGGGCATCATTGCCATGCAGGCTCCTTGAGGGGAGTAAATTATTTCTTTTAAGAGTTGATCCCCGATCAGGGTTGTCAAAAAAATAAGTGAAAATGGCAGTGCTGTTTCTCCTGATTATGAGCCAACAGATAAGCATGCTTCACATTAAAATTTATTTTAAAATTTGCCAAAAATACAGTACATTTTCTTCATAGGTGATGTCATTCTGATGTCAAGGTAAATCAGTTTCAAATCTTTAGTTCACTTGGTTTTGGTAATGGCCACTACTTATTTGAACAGATAGTTTTGACTATCTTGCCAGGACTTCATTTGTCAAAGTTATCAAAAGTTCTACATTAATGGCAAACTATACCAATCTTCAGCAGACTGCTGTTGTAGGAGCAGTCTGATCTGGATCTTTGTTTTTGTTCAGCTAAGCCTGTCTCAATTATTAAGATATTAGCTCTCAAAACATCCCATATTTTTCTATTTCAGGCTCAGCTACTGTTCAGATAATTCTTGATGACATTAACGATAATGGTCCTGAGCTCATAAGCTTTACAGCGGAGGTAGCTGAAAACCAGCAAGCTGGTACCTTTGTTATATCGCTGAGGGAATACACCAGGGATCCAGATGGCCCAGGAAACCAACATCCATACACTTATAGCCTTGTACCTGGTTCACACATGGAGTACCAGTATTTTGACATCAATCAGCAAAGTGGCAATGTCACAACCAAGACAAGACTGGATCGTGAAGCTATCCCAACATTTGTGGTGCCTGTCATAGTGCAGGATGGTGGAAAGCAGCCAATGTCATCTACATTGTCTTTTACAGTTAGCGTTTTGGATGTAAATGATAATGCACCAACTCCACGTTATCTCACAGCATTTGTATCTCTGTATGAAGGAAGGACGCCTAAAAATGCCATCGCCAATGTAAAACCTGCTGACAAAGATAGTACTGGAACATATCAGTGTGATTTAGTAAAAGCCAATCCTATTTTCACCATTGCTCCATCTTCATGTGATTTGATATTGAATGGGAACCAGGCTACACAGACAGCATATACTCTGGAAGTTGAAGGCTCTGATGGTTCCCACCCATCTGTTCTATATGAGGTGTCTGTAAAAGTCTTTTTGTTTGATAACAAGACATTAGATAATTCCATCATCATCCAAGTTAATGACATGACAGCTGACTACTTCTTGGAGAATTCATACACAAATTTCTTACATTTGGTTCAAAAGAAGTTTGGTTCAAGTGATTTGGTATTACTTTATGGAGTTTCTGAGCTTCCCGATGGAGACCTGTTGCTGTTTGTGGCTGTAAGACGTGACAACAATGATTATTATAATTCCAACACAGTTAAAGCTAAAGTTATTGAAGCAAGAAGCGACATTCAGTCAGAAGCAGGAATTTTTATAGTGACAGTAGACTATAAAGATTGTTCATCAACGGCATGTAAGAATAATGGAGAATGCATAAGTCATGTGACAGTAACTTCAGCCAATCAGATTGCAGATTCTCCAACACAGTCTCTCTCAAGTCCTTCTCTTGATCTAATGTCCTATTGTCAGTGCCTTCCTCAGTACACAGGTCCAGATTGTAGCCAGGCAGCAAGTCCATGTGGTGACACGTATTGTCAGAATGGTGGTGACTGTGTCAATATAGGTAATGTCAACACTTGTCAGTGTCCCACCACATGGACTGGGAACAGCTGTGAATCAGACGTGAATGAATGTGACATTGGCATCTGTAGAAATGAAGCAAGATGTGAGAATCTCCAGGGATCCTTCATTTGTCACTGTCGAGATGGATTTTCTGGTGATTTCTGTGAAGAAGGGTTCGACTATTGTAAAAATCGCACCTGTGAACGAGGCACATGTACTAACAGAAATGATGGCTTCACCTGTCACTGTCCCTATGGTTACTGGGGAGACTTGTGTCAGCACAGCAGTTCAGGTTTTGGTGAGGGGTCATACATGGAGTTTGCAAGACTTACAGAGTTGAACAATGAAATTGAAGTCATTTTTGCTACCAACAAGCAGAATGCTTTACTTCTGTATAATCCAGCATCAGACACCAGCTCCAGTGTGTTTATAGCCCTGGAAATACTGGATGGGAAAGTTCGCTTCTCAGTTAACTTAGGATCAGGAGAAACGACCAGAGTAATAATCAACAAACAAGTTGCCAATGGAAACTGGTACAAGGTCAAGGTCAACAGGAATAATAATGTAAGTTCTAACATAATCATCCTGAATATTAGGATAGCAGTATCTCAGCAAGCAATGTAATACTTTCCAGACTGCTCCATTACCAGACTGCTTCTAAGGGAGCAGCTAGGAGCAGCCTGATTTGCAATCTTTGCCATGCTGGGACAAGTTGTTCAGAACTAACTATGTCGTTATTGAATGCGACGATAAAATTTCAAACATATAAGGAAAAACACTAGCCATGTTTTTGCTGAAAAAATGTGAGGAGCTTTTGCAGTGCAAAAGCTCCTTTCATTTTTTCAGCAAAAAATATAAGTACTCTTTATCTTATGTGTACTGGAAGACTTACTAAATCCTTGACTAATCCTTGACTAACAACTTCGTTAAGCTAACAATGTTTTGAACAATCGGGCCTAGGTCTTTCAAAAAGTTACCATGGTGTTAAATGCATTGTACATAAAAGCTCAGACTTTGTCTGCGGAAAAACTGTGAGAAGCACATTTTTCAGCAAAAAAGATATTAGTACAAACTAGACGACTTAATGAATCCTTGATCAAAGGACTTTGAACAACTTGGTTCTGACTGTGAAATCAACTTGTTCACATTTTTAAGTTGGATGAATGAATTGCAATTTTAGTCCTTTTCAACAGTATTTCTGTCATATCAGGATGTAGAAGGGCATTAGAGAAAGGCTGTGTGCAGTGGAACCCTCTGTTTATGCTTGAAAAGATTTTTGCCTACTTCAGGAATTGAACCCAGGGCCACATACTAGATCAGCAGGCCAGCGCTTAACCCACTGAGCTACTGGGGCTCCTAAATTTTATGATTATAATGTGATTTGATTAAAGTGTCCTGATATCAAGGGGCACTATTGTATTGGTAAGATATCTCTTCATATAATGGTCGACAAGTACTCTCAGACTGTGTCAAGTGCTTAGCAGCCTTACTGTATGATTGAGCATATTCTGTAAATATTAACATTATATAACAACTATTATGATCAAAATTTTATCTCTATTATCGGATAATTGTTTGCTATGTATTACACTAGATTTCCTTAAAGCAAGTTGTAAAAGTGACAATAATAAAATGTACTGAGCAGAACTATTAAGGATACACATCAGCAATAATTTTTTCTTTACCTAAAAACATATTTTATGTCTTGCCTGTTGAACTGCCTCAGTGAGATGCTTCTAATGAGAAGCCAAAGCTTGTTTTATGTGAAGAAGTAACACATTAACATATAAATGTGTAGCATTCCAAAGAAGGGCAATAGTCAAACAGAGTAGGCCCAGATCAGATGCCGCATAATGCGGCATGTGATCAGTGCCTAAACTGTTAGCATGCCAGAAAAGCAAAATTATGAAAAAAAAAATTATTTACATGCTATTTCTCTAACTTTATGCCTTACAGATGTCCAGGGTGTGGGTGGAGGATTGTCCTGAAGATGGGGGAGAGTGTGAGGAATGCCAGATTGGAACAGCATGCTATGGACAGGGAACCAGACAAACAAACCAGTAAGTGGTACAGACTATGTGACATGTTTAAATTCATATTTCCCTTGTACATGTAGTTTGGTGACTAGTAAGAAAGATTGACAAGTTCATTCCATCAGTTATATAGATGTGAATGAATATATATGCTGTAGATATAAAGGAAGTTATTATTGTGCAATGGGAAGCAACTAAATTGCTTCCCATTGGATAATATTTACTTCTCTTTGCCTCTCATTGCAAAGTATTATTGATAAAGGGAAAGAAATAGATAAGCTGTAGATATAAAGGAAGTTATTATTTTGCAATGGGAAGCAATTAAATTGCTTCCCTTTGCAAAATATTTACTTCCCTTTGCCTCTCTTTGCAAAGTGTTATTGATAGAGGAAAAATAATTTGATTGCTTCCCATTGCAAAATGTTAACTTCCCTTTGCCTCTCATTGCAAAGTGTTATTGATAGAGGAAAATAATTTGATAGCTTCCCATTGCAAAATATTTACTTCCCTTTGCCTTTCATTGCAAAGTATTGTTGATAAAGGGAAATAATTTGTTTGCTTCCCATTGCAAAATATTTACTTCCCTTTGCCTTTCATTGCAAAGTATTGTTGTTAAAGGGAAATAATTTGGTTGCTTCCTATTGCAAAATATTTACATGTAATTCCCTTTGCCTCTCATTGCAAAATATTGTTGATAAAGGGAAATAATTTGGTTGCTTCCCATTGCAAAGTATTTTGCCTCTCATTGCAAAGTATTATTGGTAAAGTGAAGTAAGTCAGTCTCTCTTGAGCTATATTTTAGTCATTTGAGGTAAGCAAAAATATGTGTCTGTTAAAAGGTTCTTACAGTCTATCACTCTCTACAGAGTTACTTCCAAGTTGTGGAATTAACTGTTTGTATTTGATATGTGTATCTATCAGATTATAACAGCTGTTTGCTGGGGAAAGTGAAGTACCTCTTACAGCTTCCCTGTTGCATTTCAAGGATACAGGTTTGAAGCCTGCTGAAACTTCAACTCTCTGTTACTGTTGCAAATGCCACTAAAATTGTTGATAGAGGCCGAAAAATAAACTATATACTGTTGAAAGAATCAAGTTTCGTCTCAACAACAGTGCATTAGTTCAAGTAGCACCCCAGATATAACCTTTCCTTTTGATTACATGTGTTACTGAAGGGGAACAGTTGCAATTATTGCCCAATTTCAAAGTTTATGGTGCACAGCAACAATTTTCACTTAAATGATATGATTTACTTTGCTGTAGAAATAACAGCTTTGTAAGAGAAAAAAACTTTTCTAAAGCTCGAAGTATTATGAACCTTTATACTGATCAAAATTTTTGGGACACTAATAGTTTTCTTTAATTGGTGTCTAGAAATGTCTTATAAAATGTCTTGCAAACTGTGCTGAACCTGATCAGACTGCTCCTAAGGAGCAGTCTGATCTGGGTCTACACAGTTTGCTGGACATGGGACAGACATGTCTGTAATGTAATCATGACACGTGAAAAGTGCATGAAAAAATAAACCAAGCTGGTGTTTTATCATGGTTTACCAGCCCATAATCCTTTTGAGACACCCTTCTTATGATAAAAATGTTTTCCATTATACTTAGGGATTTGGACGATGCATTTTAAGACAGAAAACACTAGTTTGTGCACCTGATGTAATTTTTGTGGTTAAGGAGATATACAATAGGCTTATTTACTTTGGATGTAATAATAAACAGGATAATTTGTCATCTGGAATTGTTTTAAGGTTCATTCTATCGTCGAAACTGTATTAACTGTGAAACATGTTTTTGCAAAACCAAATACCATATACGCGGTAATTTTCGCGGGTTCAAATGTTTTGCGGTTAAGGGGCAAAAGCATAAATATTAATTTTCGCGGTTAGCAACATGCGCAAATATCAAAATTGCTTGATTTTCATTTGAGCCAGTTCTTTCATTAACCTGCGGCCGCAGGTTAATGAAAGAACTGGCTCAAATGAAAAGTACCAGACTTTACCGAAGCAAACAGAAACAAAATACATGGACGCTGTGTCTACTGATGATACTTTGTAAGAAACAGGAAATTATTTCGCGATTTTAATATTCGCAGTTTCTAAGTGACCACGAAATACCATGAAAAATCGAACACCGCAAAAATTATCGCGTATACGGTATTTGCACTTGAGGACCATCAAATGCTTTTAAAGTTTGAAGTCTTGCATATCTGTAATAGCTGTTATTAAATCATGCTTGGTTTTCCATATTATGAGTACTTTTAAAATATAACTCATTTTTGTGAATTTTCTGATTTAGCTGTTTGAAATATGAAAATGTGCTTGCTCACAGGGGCAGGATCGGCTGAATTCTTGTTTTCCTTATCAACAGTATTGTAGAGTTGATCAAAATTGTTCTTAGGGAAATAAGTTCAATAATTGTGTCTCTTTGATAAACATAAACCATACACTATTGAAAATTAAAAATTTATCAACACAGGGTATGACCTATGATAAGTAACTTTCCTTGATTTTGTTTGGTAATGATAAGGTGTTGAATGAATGATTATGGTATTTACCCAAAAAATTCAGTCATTTCAACCATTTCTGTTATTGACGCTTTGGTCTGTCTGTGAACTTGATCAAATATGTTGACACTTCCAAGAAATGTCTTAAAACACACATGGCAAACAGTGTAGACCCAGATCAGACTGCTCCTTAGGAGCAGTGTGATCTGGGTCTGTACTGTTTGCTCTTACTAGCTGTGCAGATATTTAGGGATAATATGGAACCCCTTATTGAACTTACATACTTATGTGAGGTAATTATTTTCGGTGACTCAGTTCATGTTCCGATATGGTCAGTCCGATATTTGTGTGACCAGTATTTTGATAAGCTTGCCATATCAAGTGGGGCTTAATGATCATAAGGACTGAAATTCCACGTTTTATTTGATTGATAATCCTGCTATCTTTTGCACTGAAAACTTTCAAGTTGACATTTAAAAGTAAGTCCATAAGTGGTCTTACGTTAAAATGGCGAGGATAAAAACTTTTAAAAATATTTTCAAATAATTGACCTATGTTGACTCAGAACAGCAAGCGGGTAGCTCATTTTGTTGATCCTTCTCCTGAATGAAGACAAGAATCTTATTAGCTGACAAGAGTGTTCTTAATATGCTCGCTGTGCTTACATATCTAGAGTAAAGGTGACACATTGTATACAATGTCATAGCAGATTTCTCTTGGTTATGAGGGTCGGTAAGCTTGGGTGAAGACAGTGTGAAACCTTCAGCATGGGGACATTCTTTTTATTTTGGCCTAAAGTAGGGAAAGGCAAGGGCCTTCTGTGCTTACAGTACTTGCGGCTGGGGGCTATCTGGGTATTTTTCGCCCTTTCTTTGGGAGACAATGTTCTACATTGACTGAAATACTGTCTCAAAGGGATGTTAAATCCAAAACGAGCAACCAGGCAATACATCCTTATATGAGTCTATGTAGTTTGATTTAAATACAATTTTTTTCTCTGTTGTGTAGCAAACTGGAAATTGGTACCCAGCCCCTGACTATTGGTGGGGTCCAGGACATCAGCACTATTCTGAACAGAACAGGCCAGGTGATGTCACATGATTTCGTGGGTTGTGTTCAGAGTTTTGTTATCAACGGACAAGACAAGTTGAAGGAGCTGCCCCAGGCCCAGGCTGGTATTAGTGACAAATGTCCACGAACAAGCTCAAAGGATGTCTGCCAAAGCTGGAATTGTAAAAATAGTGGGACCTGCATTAGGGAGTGGTCAGGGCCGGTGTGTAGGTGTACATCACAGTATACTGGAGTGAAATGTGGACAAGGTATGGACTGAGTTCAAAATTGTAGATCCTTCAATCAAGTTGAATTTAAACAAAAGTACTTACTTGTATTAGTCTTCAGTTGTAAAGATTTTGATTTATACATTAGCACTCTTTTGCAGAGCAAAGGACTGCATATGTGGTACCTTTTGTGCAAGCTTATGCTGGAGATTAAAAGTTAACTCTTTAAGCACCAAAATGCAGACAACAAAATTTACATCTGCAAAAATTGAAAAAATGCATTGTCCAAGACATTTCATATTGAGAATTCAAAGACTAGAGGGCAAACAGTGTAGATCTAGATGAGGCAGCTCATTATGAGCCACCTCATCTAGATCAACGCTGTTTGCAAATTTTGTCACTGGGGCTTAACGTGTTAACCTGTAGCATTTAGTAGCCACTTTGTCTTTATCTCTTTGAAAGCAAGCTCCCACAAGACATAATCTGTTCATTTATGTATAGGGATTTTTTTTTACCACACAGTAACTTTAATGAAATCACTTTTAAATCAGGGCAGCAGATACATGTACTTGCTGAATCCATTGAGGGAATTTGTCTCATGCTTTTTTTCACACCTGTTTTAATGGGCAGATGTTTGTAAATACACGTAGTGTTCCAGGTTACCGTCCATTTGTCAGTAGCAGTGCTTCAGATAAGAAGGGGGTAACAGGGATAATTTAGGGATAATTACCCATATTTTTCATAAAAAATGTATATTGTATGCCCTCTTTAGAACCCTCTCAAAGACAGTTCTAATGGGGGGTCACAGTGTATATTTTTGTTTAGAGCTAAGAAAATTTATCTCAGCATTATCGTCAAATCCTCATCATAAAATCCAGCCACGCAGTAATTATATCATATTCTGGTATTTTTACAGAGGTACTACCATACGGTTTCTCACCAGACACCATGGTTATTATCAAGCCGAGGGAAAGTTATCGTAGAGATCAGCTGATAGCTCAGGCCAGTACTCGACGTCGCAGGGCCACATCAGACTCCAGTGTATTTATTCGGTTCAGAACACAGAAGAGTCAGGGTCTACTACTGTTCACCAGTGTTACAGGAGGATCCAAGTATAATGTGATAGCTGTGAGTTTTTCAGATAACATTCTGCAAATATTATTGCATTGATACATTATAATATACCATATGAACATAATGCTTGTGCATTTGATGTGCAGTCTGATCTAAGGGGCCCCAGTAGTTCAGTGGCTTAAGTGCTGACCTCCTAGGCATGCAGTCCAGGTTAGCTTTTTGGCCGGAAGTGAATATTTCTACAGTAAATGGGGTTCGATTGCATACAGCCTTCCATTATCACCGCTCCATGCCTGCTGACCCACCCCCAACCTACCACCACCAACACACACACCCCACAATCATCCTGACATGACTGGAATACTGTTGAAGAGGACATAAAATTGCAAGCTGTCTATCCATCCATCAGCAGTCTGGTCAGATCATGTGTAATGTCCCATGAAATGATTCCAATATTGAATACCGGTAGTGTAATTAAAATGAAAACGTGTACACTACTTTCATTGGAATTTCACTGGAATCTTTAGTGCATCTGCATAAATCTTCTCAGTGAGGAAAGAAAAACTGACAGGTTACTATCAGAGCTCCAGATAAGAGTGGGTATTGAGGATAATTCAAAGATAATTTTTCTTATTTCTCAACGAAAACATATGTTGTGACCCCTCATTAGAACCGTCTCGATGAGACGGTTCTAATGATGGGTCACAAAATATGTTTTTGTTGAGAAATATGGATAATTATCCCTAAATTATCTGTGTTACCCCTTCTTATCTGGAGCACTGACTATCATTTGATTTCAGGTGGTTGATGGACAACTACATTTCTCTGTGAGTCAGTATGGCAGAATCAGTACAGTGGTGATATCATCTCGTAAGGTGTCTGATGGAGAATGGCATAATGTCACAGTTACCGTTATTAACTAGTTTCTATATTTAATTTCAGGTTGTTGATGGACAGTTACATTTCTCTGTGAGTCAGTATGGCAGAATCAGTACATTGGTGGTATCTAGTAAGGTGTCTGATGGAGAATGGCATAATGTCACAGTTACAATTACAGGTTTGTATGATGACTTCTGTGATAATACACGCACTAAAATATAGCTGGTTTTCTCCCTTCTTAAATTATCTGAAATGTCAGTTTCTTATGTATCAAAATGACAATACCTACCTAGCAGTCAAAGTACATGCAGATGAGGCAGCAATGAACAAGCAACACTTTACCACATCCTGCCCTAAACACAAAAATGGGAAAGGAATACAATAAAGATGCCACACAAAACAGGCAGTGTTGCATATTCTTTATGGGTGCTTTAAATTTTAGAAGCCTGCATACTTATCAGTTTAAATATCCATTGCAGGGAACACATAAAAAACAATGATTTTGTCTGTTATAACTGTTATAATATGAAAAAAATTCTTAAAAAGTCTTTCTACAGACCTGTAACATTGCATGTTCTGTATTTATTTTTTCATCTCTTTCAGCCACAGAAGTCATTCTAAATTTGGATGGAAACCATGAGCAGAAACTGGCCCTGTCTACTTTTGCATTTACCTCCCTTGATGTGAACCAGCTGTCTCTAGGTGGCGCTAATGGCTCCATCATGGTCAGTGGGAAGTCACTGAAAGATTTTCATGGCTGTATTTCAAAGTTAAAACTGGATGGAGCAGACATTCCCATGAATGGATCAACAGATCAGTTTGTCGTCACGGCTACCAAGGGAGTTGAGAATGGTTGCTCAGATCTGTGTGCTGGTAATCCTTGTGATGGGCGGCAGTGTACGGTGGTTGGTGAGGCAAGAGTGTGTGCTCCTAAGGATGAAGAGGGACCACTCAGTGTAGGAATTATAGTGGTGATCGTATTCTTTATTGTGCTAATTATAGTTATCATCATTGTGTTCTTAGTGTTCCGGTATCGGCGGCAGCACTGCATGAAAGGGAAGAAATATGCAAGTGAAAACGGAAATACACTGTGTAAAAGTGCTAATAGCAGTGGAAGTCATCCAGATTCAGGTTTTGGGGAGAATCGCCTCGATGAATTATACATTAGGAATCATATTAATCAGGAGTTAAATTCGACTAAAATTAGACAAAATGGTAATCTTAATAGACCTGATATTATAGAATCAGATAAGATTCACTCGCCACTTCCATTTGAAATGGTGGATGGTACTGTGATAATAGACAATGCGAGTGATGTAACAAATCTAAGAGATTTAAATGGTGATATACCGGAGCATTATGACCTAGAAAATGCCAGTAGTATTGCACCATCAGACATTGATGTCGTAGATCACTATAGACACTTCCATAATCCGAACAGACATCGGAAGAAAGGAAGTAAGCCAAACTCCCAGCATTCCTCCCACCAGTCTCATCATTCCGCTCACACGAGAGACAATCCCGGTATGTTATCTAGTGTTCCATTTATGAATGACTTGACTAGAAGTAGTCCAAATCCTCGCCAGAGTCCTATGAATCAGCTGTCTCGGCACAGTCCAAATGTGAGAAATAGTCCCTTAACACATGTAAATATGCGTGGAATGCCAGTGACAGACTTGAATGGGGGTGGGGGTAGTCGCCCCACCTCTGAGCACAGTCTTGCCAGTCATAGGAGTAAAAATTCTAGTTCAGCACCACATAAACCTAAAAGACAAATGCTTCCAAATGGGCATCCACCCAATTCCAATCTTAACACTGCTGTTCCATTAAAGCCATTAAAACATAATTATGAAAAGAAACAGTTTTTGACTTTAGAAGAAGTAGACAGGCTGAACTCACGGCCAAGAGAGAGTCCAGCCAGTTTAATGGAAGCTTTTTCATCGTCAAGTGAAAATAATACACGAAAAGTGAAAAGACCATTCCAGCAGTATCCGGACACTAGTGGGCTTCTTGAACCGCCGGAATCTAGCTCAGAGGATAGTGCAAATGATTCTTTTACTTGCTCAGAGTTTGAAGACGATAAGCCCAGGAATGACTTTGATCCACATCATCGAATATTCTCTAATCTAGCAGAAGTGGAGAATGAAAACGATGATGCAGCATATAATAATAAGTCTTTCAGAACTGATGGTTTAGATTCTGCAGGGAATTCATTCTCAAGTAATGTGGTTTCTTCCGATGAAGGGCAAGCAAAACCTTCAAATATGGCATTTAACTGGGATGATTTGTTAAACTGGGGACCCAAGTTTGAAAAACTGGTAGGGGTTTTTACCGATATAGCATTACTACCTGATGGGGAGGATGGGGCATTTGAAGAAACGGCTGGTAAATTGCCTGATAAGGAAGAATATGTGTGATAACACTCAGGAATTTCATGCCACTATAGTACAGCAGTGGCCCAGAACAGCAAAAATTTTGGTAAAAATTCTTTTGTACTTATATCTCTATAGAAACATGTAGTGGAACTTCGTTAAAGGTGATGCTATTAAATGGGAAACTGCAACTGTATGTTTTTATGGAAAAATAAGAACACTATAAGAATTGTTTCTTTGCCAAAATTTTAGCTGAGCTGGAGATATGTAAAGGTGTGTTCAGGTGGGCAAGATTTCTTTGTCACAGTTCACATGCCCTATAATCTGTTTTCTCAAGATCTTTTCATTTCATGACAGATGTCTATATTATGATAGCTAATCAGTCTCATTGACATCATGGCTTGACATGATGTCACAGTTTAAGTTAGATGAAAATATGGAAACATGTCATGAAATGAAATTTTGCAACAGGCAATTGTATCACAGGAAAATTTGATACATTCTCAAACTCAAAATAAAGCACACTGATTGGCTGCTTCTGAGCACATGCTCATGCTCAGAAGCAGCCAATCAGTGTGCTTTATTTTGAGCTTGAGATTATTCTTAAGTTTTATAATCTCAAACCCAGATTACAGGGTATGTGATGTGGCAAAGGAACTTTGCTTCTCTGAATACACATTAATACTGTGGAAAGATCATTGTAATATAAAAATCAAATCTAATGAATGCTCAAGCAAAGATTTTTCATTCAGAGCCCTATAGAAGGCAGGGTTTTGATGATTATTTAAGGATAGTTTTTCTTGTATTTCTCCACAAATTTATACTGTTTCCATTTACAGAACTGGCTGGGTAAGCCAGTACAAATGATGTTTTCTAAGAGAAATATTGAGCTACCCGAGAATTATCATTATCACCCAGTCTTTTCTAGGGCTCTGTTTATGATGTGGTTATAGTACTAGATCTTAAGATGTACAGTGAAAATGCTTGCAATATTATAAAAAAAAATCTATATTTTCATCTTCAGGTGTAAACTAAAATTTTTGCAGTTTTGGATTTACTTCTTGAGCAATAACAAACACTAAAGGAAACTATATGTTGCGATGATGCTGATGGTATCCCATGTTATGGTATCCCATGTTTGATGGAAAATTTGAAAAAAATTATATTTTATCAAACCAAAAGTGAGTTTTGCAATGATTACCATTGAAATGTGTATTGAAAAGATATATAGAAAAATTTAAAGATAAATATTTTTTTTCTTTTCTTTGCAAACAGAGTTTTAGAGGTTTTTTTTTTTTCTTAAATAAGAAATTTTATCATATGACGTCGCATCTGGGAGTGTAATAAAGCCATGCATTAAAAACGATAATCCACTAGTGGATTAAATATGCAAATTACGTCGTAACGTTATACGCTGACGTCCATTAAAACGTCGCGTTTTCTAATGGCGAAATCGTGACATTCTAGAGCAAATTTTGCTAATAAAATGCGATTTTAGTGTCATATAATAAATAGAATCTTGCATTCGTGCTCCTGTATTATTGAATTTATTAAACTCGTTGGGGAAAACCGATAAGATGCTCGGCAAAGCCTCGCATCTTATCTTTTTCCCCAACTTGTTTAATAAATTCAATAATACATGAGCACTTATGTAAGATCCTCTATTTAGTAGATTATTTATTAGATCTGACACTTTTTATTCTTGCCTTCCCATTTTGATGTCATTGTATATATAGTTGAATAAACTGTTAAGAATTATACCATCTGATTGTAAAATACTTTTAGCCCAAGGCTGTTTAGTTTTAAATGCCACGAAATATTGTTTTTGAAACAAACGCTGTTTACTTTTATATTTTGTTTTAAATGTATTTTCCCCCTTCTAACTAGTTAACTAAGGTTTTAAAGCATCAATATTTTTATTTTCTATTTTTTTCAACCATGAGAGCTCCAGTTTAGTGGATTTTAACCAGTTCATAGTCAAACTTATCAGAAATGTATCAGAGCTCTAGATAAGAGGGAGTATTTAGTGATAATTAGGGACAATTTTTGCGAACTCTGCATAAAAATATATGCTGTGACCCGTCATCTGAACCGTCTCATTGAGACGGTTCAGATGAGGGGTCACAACATATGGTTTCAGTGAGAAATAAATTATCATCAAATACTCCCTCTTATCTAGAGCTCGGATGTATGAACTGCAAAAGGCCAGATACATATACAAAATTCAAAAATAGTGCAATGCCCATGTCTCATTTGAAGGACTTATACAAGGGGAAATGCAAATAGTGCAAACCCATATCAGGCTTCACCTCCAGAAGGTAAAAAAAAAGGTCAAACCAGAATTTTGATGATTCTGAATCACCCAGAAAGAGAAACAACTCCAGATTACCCAATAGTCAGTAGACTGGCGTGGATTTTTTTTTTTATTGATATTTTTATGGTCCCCATACAGACGTGACATTATTGCCCTTTATTAGAACTGTCTTATTGAGGCAGTTTTAATGAGAGGCCACAGTGGATAGTCTTTAATGGAGACGAAACACAAATTACTGAAATATTTTCGTAACATATCCTACAGTAAATGGAGCTCTTTGTGTAATATAGGTGCTTTTTATATTCATTTTTTGGTGCTAGTCTCAGACTACTAACCAATAATTATATGATGTTAGTATAGAAATCAGAGGACCATTAAGGTGAAGTTTTTGTGATAATTTTGAGATAGTTTATGTTCGTTGGTCATGAAAATTATTGTTGTGACTACCCATTATAAACTTAGAATCACTTTGCCACAGCAGTTTTATTGCTTGGTCACAGTGTATGTTTTCACAGAGAAATAAAAAATTCTGCTCACTCAACATATTTTATCATAAAACCCATCCCTAAATGGACCTCTGCTTTCAAAGTAGATATAATATGACAAATAATTACAGATGTTTGCTTGTCATTTTACAAACTTACAGTTTCATAAAAAGCAAGTCCCTTTCTTATTCCATTCTGTATTTTATGCATATCGAATTAAATTGATATTATCAGTATCTATGCCATGTGAAATAAGTTTATTACGAAGCTGGCTTATGCCTGGTGCAGGTCAGTGAATAAAAATAGCATGTTATATGTTTTCAAATAAAAGATATTTTTATGCAATATAAATGTGAAAGAATGAAAGTTTAGAGTTTGGAATAGTTTAAAAAGTTTTATACATTCAAAGCTCGGATCAGTGTATGTCTGTTATGAAAAATTGCATTTTGTGACTTGATGTTAACTTCCAAGGTGCAACAGAACCTTTCAAAAAAAGTGTCTTCTCTTACAGGAAAGAGTTTGTAGTCCAGCAAATTCTTTTAAGAAGTGACCTCCCATCATTTTCGGAGGGTTTTGGCCTCCAGAGAAGCAAACAGTCAAAAGTGTTGTTTGCCTTTCTAGAAATGGCAGAAAAATGGAAAGGTGAATTCATAAACTGTAAGAGAAGATAGTTTACTGACATAGAGGCAAATTCTTTTAGATTACAATCAACTCTTGATATCTCGAACACTGATATCTCAGTGACTCGTATATCATAAAATATAGTTTGGACTCAGTTCCAGTTTTTATTTACATTTCATCTCAACTACTGATATCTCAAAGTAAATTTTCTGGGACCGGAAAATTTACTTAGAATTATCAGTATTTTGGTGAACTTGTAGTTTGAGATATTGAGAGTTGACTGTAGTTGCATCATGAATTCTAGCAGCTTCATACATATAGCTTTTCCATACCTTTGACTTTCATTCTATAAATGTAAATGTTTTAATAAAATAGATAGTCCCTACAGTATTAAACATAGATTGTCATTGTTAATATGTTTGTAATTATATGTCTGTCTGTGCTTGTAATAGTAAAAATTTCAAAGCTGTAGTTAAGGGGAGTTACTGATGACCATGCTAGAAAAAAATGGTGAAACGGAAACTTACAACAAAATTATCATCAGAAATCCCTCCTTATCCACAGCTTTGTTGATATTAGTATCTTCATTTACA
This sequence comes from Ctena decussata, assembly GCA_963989385.1. NCBI lineage: Eukaryota > Metazoa > Mollusca > Bivalvia > Lucinida > Lucinidae > Ctena > Ctena decussata. The sequence continues at coordinate 11,827,174 of OZ022506.1, forward strand.
GAAGTCAGGTGAAGTTGAAAGATCTGATTTTCTTTGTTTTTAAAGGTATTTATAAAAGGCTCCGGCTACACTTAATTTGGGGATGATACATGAGATTTCTTATTGATACATATCCAGGCTTTGGACACCAGTTTTACAATGTAAAACTTTTAACAAACGAGTACATGTTTTCCTGGAAAATGAATTTCTTCTCTAATAAATGCTAGTGTTAAAGGAAAGAATTTGCACTTTAGCTACACAAATTTTTCCATTAAAATTACAGCCTTGTGAAAAGGGTGGCAAATATCAGGGTTATCCAAACACCTCAAGCTGTCTTTTTCCTTAAAATAAACAAATATATGGCATTTAAGTAGAATTACCACTCAAGGTGATTCTGATGAAATCTACATGACTGTGTTTTCAAGAACAAATATTTTGCATCCCAAGATTTCGTATGTTGGCAGATCTGGAATTTTTATATATTTTTTTTACTGTACATGTATTATATTTACTTATGCATCTGAGTAAATTGCTTTGCAAATGAAAACCAAGTATGCAATGTGAAAAATTCTTACGATTCACATATATATGTAATAACAAAACATGTAAACCTCAGCAATAACTTTTGGAATTTTTAAGTTAGGTAAGAACAACATCTTAATTTAAATGCTTTTAACTGATAGAATTATTTTTATATCTACTGCAATGCCTGTGAAAAACATTTTTTTCTTCGGAATGCAAGGTTGAAATAAAATTTTTGACAAAATTTACATTTTTACATGTGTCAAAAGGTTAAAAGTGGAAATCAGTGAAATGTCATTATGTTGTTCATAAAACAGTTGTTTTGTTGAAGTGGGTTATTTAGCAGCATGCATTTATATTTATTTTGACTGAAATGTTTTGAGAATGATTTACACTGTATACTGTATCCTGGTTAACTATGTATATACAAGGGCTGTTACGAAACGAAAAAAAGCTGTTACCAAACGAAAAAAAGATAGTTACAAAAGGACCTAATGAAAAGGTTGTTTGGTAACTATGACTCTTTTTCGTTTCATGACAGCTCTGTTTTGTTTCGTAACATCCTTGAAAACATAGTTAACAGCTCTGTTTTGTTTCGTAACATCCTTGAAAACATAGTTAACATGACTGCTGTATGAATTGGCATTTCGTTACCATTAATATGTTAATACAGATTTTAGTGTTTTTCATGACACAGTTTATCATTAACGGGATCATGAGGGTTTTCTTTGTAAAACAGGGTTTTATAAAAGGGTATATCTCTGTAAATCCTTTCAACTAAGTCTTAGAAACCTTGAAAGAGTGCAGGTTGGTCCTCTGTCCTTCACTGTATGCGCAGTTACTAAGGTGAATGGATGCAGCTTCATGTTTTTCTGCCATTTTTACAAAGGGAGATAAATATTGACTTCCTTTTTACTTCCCTGGCAGATGAAGCCCTTCCAAAGTGGGAACTACTCTTAAAGGGAAGAATTGGCTCCTAGGAAAGCAAATTCTTTGCTTTAAGAGTTGATCCCTATTGAGAAGGGAGCAGAATGAAACTGGCAGAGTTGCTTCCCTTGAAAGTGTACCCATTCTCCTTAATTTTTGGATTTCATATAATTAGTAGATATAACATGTATGCAATAAACTAATTTTTGAATGCACAAATTTATCCTGCCAGTGATATATAGACTTCTTCAGTCATTGCTTTACAGATTTAGGTATTTCATTTTGTTTGACTCCATAAACATTCCTTTCATTGCACAAGAATATGCATGCTGGATATTATGCAAAATTTAAAATAAGTCATTGTCATATCATTCCACTTAAAACCCCACAAACTTATAACTTCCAAGCTAAACAGAGATAAAAAAATATATGCTTTTGCAAACTCCTATAGTTTCCAAAAGAAATTTGATTTATCAGTGACCATTTCCTCAATGTCAAATTTATTAGGTTACCCTTGTCATTTTGATAATCATCATCAGTTCCATCTGAAAGTCAAAATTTTGTGAATGCTACTTTGACATTTTCCTTATTTTTTTTTTTCGCCACAAAACTACCATTAGAAATGCTAAATGAAGTTTATATCTGCATCATTGATGTGATTCTAATGATATTCTAATGTAACTACAGGCCAACTTCGATATATTGAATTCCAAGGGAATGGAGAACCCACTTCGAGTTTTCCGAAGTTCGAGATAAGCAAATTGTGACGTCACCAAAATTTTTGTTCTATACATGTACAATACATGTATCTTAACTTTCATCGAGTCAGTATTTCTACAAACTTTAACGTGTGCAGCACGAAAGTAGTAAAACTGTTTCTACTGAAAACCGGATTGACATTTTATGACACTAATTATGAGACGATTTGGGACAGCTTAAAGAATGTTACTAATAGCCCGCATCAAAGAGGGCCCTTCAGTACTGTTCAGTCAATTAAATTTCGAAGGCGCCTAATTGACCGAACTTTCCAATTGAACACACCTGACCTGTGTGGCGAATACGTGGTTCAAGAGGCAAAACCAGCTGATGAACAAAACAATGTCTGCATCGTTTCACGCAATCATTGGATAATTATTGGATAATTTGGGATAATTGATTGAACTGCGATCAATTAAAGACAATTGTTCTGTAAATTGTTCTTTTTCATTGTTATTGTTCGATGTTTGTACCAATTTGCTGAAAGACAAAAATATGCAGGTTTTTCATTACCGCAAAATGTCTACACAAAATGGCCGTCATTTTCTTTCCGTCGTTTCGGCGATCTTTTTCTGAATACAAATTTTGACTTCGACACAAACAGTGGTAAAACACATGGAAAGTGTCCGAGGGGAATCAAAAATCACTTCAGCAGTGTTTTTTTTATAAGCGAGTTCGACACAACGGAGGTGGAAATGCAATATTATATAGGGGGGAATGTTCGGGAATGGGGGATCACTTCGACACTAGCAGGGTTTTCGAGATAAGCAAGTTTGACACAACGAAGTTGGCCTGTATCAGGAGAGTAGAATTTCACTTGCCCACTCACATAAGCAAAATTGTATTGAGGGCAAATAAGAGTTTTCGAAAGTTCTTTACTTTCTCTCCAATTCTAGCATCTAGCAATAAAATCTGGACAGTAAGGGTTAGTGCTGTCCATAGTGATTCACATTCATTCATATTTTCCTACAAGAAACAGAAAATATTTCAGTCCCAAAGTTTTCACCTACACAGAGTCTGGTTCATGTGGATGCAAAGGGTACGACAAAACCTGCAAAAAAGCATGTGCGCCCAGCGAAGACTCAGTGCAGAGTTCTTATCAGTCTTGGCTGTTGGCATGGAAGTAGCTTAGAGTCTGAGCTACCCTTCAAGTGCACAGCAAAGACTCTGATCAGACTGGGTGAATGCCCAGGCTGATCTGAGTCTTTGCGTGGCACACATGCCACTTTGTTGGTTTTATTGTATCCCTGCCCATGTCTCTTATTTTAATTTCATTGTAATTTTATAAAGTGAAATTACACAGAAGCTTTTATACCATGTTGAATATAGATCTGCTGAAAGTTGTACTTATATTTGATGTTATTATTTCAAATGTGACTTTATACAAACATAAAATGAATGAAACAATTAAAACATAAAAATTATACTGTGTTGTTTCTTTATTTTTTTACCCTATTCCTGTACAATGAATGTCACAACATAAAACAGGGAGCTTTCATGTCTCCAGAAACTGCAAAAACTCACATCAAATGCATGACATTTTGATGTTTTGACTTGTTGAGTACTTGATGCGTAGCTTGTCTGACAGGCTCTCAAACCAGGATATATCCGGGTTCAACACGACAATGGTTAACTCTTTCAGCTCCACTGACAAAATTAGCAGAATTTGCAAACAGCGTAGATCCTGATGAGGTGGCTCATCTAGATCTACACTGTTTTACCCTCTGGTCTTTGAATTCTCAATATGATTCAGCTTGAATGAATCATTTTTGAAATTTTTGCAGACGTAAAAATGTCGTCTGCTTTTTGGTACTTAAAGGGTTAACAGCATCTGAATCAACCCTATCAATTCTGAATGTATGCAGTTACGAACAATGCTCAAGTTCTAAGGACTAATAAATACAAAGAAAAACAAACAAGTTATTATAAATATGTACATTTTTACTCCTTTTTTTCATAGGCACATATTTATCCAGGATTCTATTTATACTCTTAACCAGACCAATCTATATTCAGAACACTATTGCATCTTGGTTAGAAATGCTAAATGATGTAAGGACTCAAAATATGCCAAATATGGATGAAATTTTCAGTTTTTCAGAGCAACAGATAGGTGGGGTTGCCTCTGTGAGGCAGTTCTAATAAAAACAAAATGAGCCGCAACACCAGAAAACCAACGAAGTGGTTGTTCGCCCAGGCAGACTCAGATCAGCCTGGGCATCCGCCCAGTCTGAACAGAGTCTTCGCTGTCTGCATGGAAGTATCCTTAGCAACACTTTAAACACTTTTTGTCCAATCTGATCAGAGTCTGCTTAGCGTTTAAAGGGTAGCTAAGGGTACCTCCATGCGGACAGTGAAGACTGAGCAGACTGGGCAGATGCCCAGGCTGATCTGAGTCTACGCTGGGCGCACAACCACTTTGTTAGTTTTCTTGTGTCGTGGCTCAAATGTTTTCATAGAGAACATGCTGTGGTAAGTCACCTGAATAACCTTGGCAACAAGGACTGTGTATGACATCCCCAAATTTTTGAATATTTTAAACATAAGGTCTTGTTTCATTCCCCAACCTATTGACTTATCTTGAGTTCCTCATAAGTGAAATCATGCATTATCAACTGATGTATTTTGAAGAAATTCTACTGACTGTTATGAATATGTTATAAATATACATGCACATGAAATGTTTTCGAATACTACATACTGCGAAAAATACATGCTCAATTATGACAATAGTAGGAAAAAATTTTAAGGGCCGAAACAGAACATTTTTGTTATTTCTCCACAAGTGGGATCTCATTTACCTGCCTCGGCATGGCCATGCAAATGAAATCATGAGAATACCACACTTCTGTGATCAGATAACAGAAATATCCTAAATTTAAGCCCTGAAAAATTGTATTTGCAGCAGCTAATCTTTGACTAGATTCTACAAGCACTTCATCTCACTGTACAAGCTGTGTCATGAAAAAATTTCTTCTGCCATGAAAATGGTAAAGACATTAACCAGCCTCCATAACCTGTTTCATCAGCCAATCCCAAAGAATGGAAAACTGCAAAGAATTATACAAACTGGGCTGATCATAGATTTCATAGGTTGTATGAAGCATTTTTTTTACATACATAGTCAAAATACATGTATGCCAATATTTTATTCTTGAGGCAAACAGGTTTATGTATAGGGGAAGCCACTGCTATGCTATTTTCATTTTTATTCCCTTCTCAATGTGGGTCAACTGTTAAAGGAAAGAAATTGCTCCCAAAGGAGTAAATTATTTTAAGAGTAGATCTAATTTTGGAAGAGCTTTGTCTTCCAGGAAGCAAACAGGGTCCGAGGTTATAAAACTTGAGTATAATCTCAAACTCAAAATAAAGCACACTGATTGGCTCGGAAGCAGCCAATCAGTGTGCTTTATTTTGAGTTTGAGAATCCTCCCGGCCAGTTCACGAAAGTTGCTCTCTTTTATGCATGATGACAGTAAAACATGGAGGCATACCTATACACCTTAACAACTCAAAAGAATGACCCTGACCTTGATTCAACCACAGGTTTTTTCAGGAGAAACTCTCCCAGAAAGTATGTGTACTTTCTGAGAGAGTTTCTCCTGAAAAGAACCCATGCTTGAATCATCGTAACAATACTGTATCAACTTGTATATCACATATCAACATCTAGGCATTGTGATGATGACACAGTGAAACAACATAGTTATGGTGACAGGTGTTGCATACAAGTTGATACACATATGACGGCACGAAATCCTTTTGATATGTGCTTGCTGGGCTATTTTCATTCCCAAAATTTACTCAGAGGGAGCTCAGTGACACACTTCAGACCCTTTTTAACGCATATAGGTACACCATGTTTTGTGCCATTTTTACAAAGGAAAACTTTTTGTGAATTCCTGTTTGCTTCTCTGGACCACAAAATCTTTTTAAAAAGAGATCTACTGTTAAGGGCACAAATTTGCTTCTACAGGAGCAATCTCTGTCCTTTAATTTAAGACTGACCCGCTTGGCAAAGACAGAACAAAAATGAAAGTGGCAGACTTGCCTCTCCAAAATGAGTACACATTCATCTTAATTAAATAATTTGTTGTGGTAAATCTTCATCTACATATTTCATTAGCACAATATATACAAATTGCAACAAAAATCTGATGAAAAGTGTACAAAAATTTCATACATAACAGACCATAACCTTTTGCAAATATAGACAGTCTATTGCATTGTCTGCATTCATAAAATTCATCATATAAGTTTTTTTCATTCTTACCCTATCAATTTTTTTTTCCATACATACACTATTCATTTGAACTACACAAGCTATGCCATGCAAAAAAAGCCCTTAAAGAAACCAGATACACTATCCTGTTTTTTCTGCCACGTTCACCAAGGGAAACAACTTTGTGACTTCCTGTTGCTTCACGGGACTGCAAAATGGGGGCTACTCTTACAAGAAAGAATTTGCTCCTTTGGGGAGCAAATTCTTTCCTGTAAGGAAAGCCCTCAATGCAATGGAAAACCAATTCTTCTTGGTAAAACTTACTTAAGACAAATGAAAAAATAATGCCTTTACGTGTCCCAATACTGAAGCACAATAGAGAACCTTATGGCATGTGTGAAAAAATAGCCATCAGAGGAGATGGCAAATCCCCCGACCAAAGGCCCCTTCTGCCTTGGTAAACAGGATGCACTTCAAAACATATATAAGTAATATAATGTCATTCTACTATGCTTCTGATTGACATTATCTGTTTAACAGATGCATGATTATCTAACACTCAGACCAAAACAGTATGCCAGACTGCTAAAAAGAGGTAAAATCTCAAACAGCCACCATGTACACAATGTATAGCATATGATACATTCAACATCTCAAAATGCGTGAAGAACTTCTAAAGTACAAGCCATACAAATCTAATTTTGAGCTCTCTAGTGAGTGAATTTGGACAAAGAATCCAAATCTGGAAAAAAAAAATTTTTTTTTTTTTGGGGTGGGTGGGGGGGGTGGGGGGGGGGGGGGGGGGGGGGGGGGGGGGGGTGGGTGGGGTGGGGGGGGGGGGGGGGGGGGGGAGTTGTCATTCTTGTTCGCGACACATTGTCATGACCTTGTCTACATATCTGTGAAGTATCATGAAAATATTTCAAAAGGTATTCAAGTTAAAGGGCCGACAGGAAATCACACCTAAAACCATCAAGGGGAAATAACACAAAAAGTAAGAAAGCAAGAGTTGTCATTCTTGTTCACGACACATCATCATGACCTGTTCTAAATATCTGTGAAGTATCATGAAAATATTTCAGAAGGTATTCAAGTTATAGAGCGGACACGAAACAACACAAAATCACAGCTAAAACCATCAAGGGGAAATAACTCAAAAAGTAAGAAAGCAAGAGTTGTCATTCTTGTTCGCGACACATCGTCATGACCTGTTCTACATATCTGTAAAGTATCATGAAAATATTTCAAAGGGTATTCAAGTTACAGAGCGGACACGAATCTGCCAAAAATTCACCAAAGGGAAGATAACTCAAAAAGTACAATAGCAAGAGTTACCATTCTTGTACGCGACACTTTGTCATGTCCTGTTCTACATAACTGTGAAGTACCATGAAAATATTCCAAAGGGTATTCAAGATATAGAGCGGACAAGAAAAATGTTTACGGACGGACAGACGGACGGACGGACGGACGGACGGACGGACGCCAGGCTCACCGCTATATCCCCCGAACCTTTCGGTCGGGGGATAAAAAGAATCAGATCAGCCTTCTCACTCATGCAGTCTGATCACTCTTCTCTTTCTGCATGTATGATCTATGAATTATGATGGATCTAAAATGTGAAATGTGAAGACTGATCAGTTTGTGCTAATGTTCATTCTGATTCCAGGGCCCGAGGTTATAAAACTTTTTACATGCTCAATCAGCTGAGCATGAAAGTTTACATGCTTATAAGCAGCAAATTACCGATAAGTACAGTTGTTTTCTTGCTCAGCTGTGCTGAGTATAAAATTTTCTCTGCTTATGAATATGAAAATGCCAATGTAAGTTGGCATTTTCATATTTATCAGCAGAGAAAATTTCATGCTCAGCTGAGTTGAGCACGAAAAAAATTTTATAACCTCGGGGCCAGTATTCATTGCATGGACATGGCTTAATGTCCTTTTTCACAGGATGTCACAAAGACAAAGCGGCAGATTCCTCAAGATCAGAAATAAGAAAAACATTGCTCAGACCAAGTGGACATCGAAAGTTCAAAGTCTCTGTTATTTGTAGGAAGTAAAGGCATCTTTCCTCACTGCCCAGCACCTACTCAACCGACCTGTCTCTAAGGTTGAACGTCCTAAAACTGTGTACAATAGCAAGGACTTGCCCACAGGTATAACAAATCACATACAAATTTAAGACCTACTCACAAACATGAATATGGCCACTTACTCAAAATGATGCAAATCATTCATACATCCTACAAATTAACATACATGAATCAATTAAAACTACCTTTTACCTATAGACAGACTTTCATACATTTCTTTTGATTTGAATGAGTAAAAATACCTCATGACATGAATTCTTATGATAGTAAATATCATTGCTCTAGTTATCCTTCTAACACTTAATATTTAATGTGAAAGGGTACATTTTCAAAAGGGCAGCAACTCTGCCATTTACATTCTGGCCTCTTTTCTCAGTTAAGGTTAACTCTTCAAGGAAAGAATTTGCTCCCGTTGGAGCAAATTCTTTCCCTGAAGAAGAGACCCTATTTCAAAAGGCTATGTCATCCAGGGAAGCTAATAGAAGTCACACAACTTGTTTCCCTTTGTTAGATTTTATCTAAATTTTCTCGAAGATCTTGATGATCTACTTCATTATGCACCTCAAATTTATCGTAATGTGAATTAATCATGCTAGTGTTTGTCCGCCACATTCTCAACTTCAGGAATGCAACCGTTAATGAAAACTGATCTTTTGTCCCTGATTAAACAACTGGATTCAGATCAACAGAGCACCCTCAAAGGGAGATAATGCAGAGCTCTACATAAGCCATTTTTTATCAAATTATTTCTCAATGAAAACATTGCTGCATCTTGTCAGAAATATCTTATGTCTTCATGGAGAAAATGGGAAAAGAAAACTTTACCCCACATACAAACGGGCCTGGCTGTTCAAAGCGTCGTTAGTGTAACAAGCTCGTTATGATGTCAACTCGTTCAGTGTTTTACAACTTTATAATCAAATACACTGATGTTTTCTGTTGAAAAAATGTGAGAAGCTTTTGCAGTGCAAAAGCTCTCACATTTTTTCAACAAAAAATATTGGCATATTTGAGACATTAACGTTTGAAATTTTAACGAAACGTTAACTAATGACATTGTTTGTTTTGAACTGGGCCCTGGCTTATATAAAGCTCTATTATTTACTTTACAATGTAATCAGATTTCCAGATTAGATGGGACTTCAAACATGATTTTAGGATAATTTTCTTATTTCTCACAAAATTATATGTTGTGATCCCTCATTTGGCTCAACCCACTGAATGGCTCCAATGAGGGGTCCCAATATATGGTTTTTGGGGTATAAACAGGATTATCTGATAATTTTACTCAAAGCCCACCATTACCTGGAACTCCATGTCCATGTAATTTAAAATTTATTAGGACTATATTCTTCTGGGAATTCAAATCTATGACGACCATGGCCCATAATCTTTGGTAATGTTCCAGCGTTTGGTATAACATTCCAAGACAGTGATAACGTCACATTTTTATTAGATCTGGAAAAAGAGGAAAAGAAAAACATTTTAATGAACAGCATACGCTCGAAGAAATCATATACCTGGTCAGACCCAGCAACAATTCAAAGTGAAAAGGTGCATTTTTAGGTGAAGCAACTCTGCCATTTTCATTTCTGTCTCCATTCTAAAAGACAGGTCAACTCTAAGGGGAAAAATTTCAGTCAATTCTTATATGTAAGACTTTGCTCCTTAGAAAAAATATTATCTTTGAAGGTAGAAATCTCTTTTGAAGATTTTCGTTACACAGGGAAGCAAATAGGAAGTTATAAAAAGTTGTTTCCCTTTGAAAAGAATGGCAGAAAACTATATCAATATATCCAGCCACCTTAACTGCATTTTCTATACGAGTTGCAATATAGAGGATCTTACACGAGTGGTCGTTTCATATGAAATTTATGAAACGAGCCTTTGGCGAGTTTCATAAATTTCATATGAAATGACCACGAGCTAAACGAGTGTAAGATCCTGTTTATCATTATGACTCTTTAAAATGGGATTTTATCGCCTTCAAAATGAACCTTATTTCAATAAGAAAATGCATTGTTGACACGGACGTTGTCAATGACGTTATGTGTAGGTGCCAAAGTGTTATTACACGTGTGGTCATACGATTTTTATGACATGACGTTATCCACTGAATAACAGCGACGTCATTTGATAAAGCCAATTATGACACAAGAGGAATCTGCACTATGAAAAGCAAAGATTATGACAACTTAGAAATTATTGATATTCTGCATCTTTAACTATTCAACCAGAGTAAGGACTCAAACTGGTCTGTGAATCCATGTAATATAATTAGAGACAAGATTTTTTCTTTTATGTTCCTCAGGGTACAGAAATGGAATGTACAGACAGCTAAAGCTCTTATCAGAATGCACAGAGGTGCAGGCTTGTCAGAGCCTTTGCTTGTCACATGCATTTGTGACTAAGCACCCTTTTTATGTGTTGCAGCTAATTTAATACCACAACAGATTTATATGCAGAATTACTGAAAACAGTTCCGGTATCTTTAAATATCCTAGTACCCTCAGTCTGATTGCCAGATAAAGTGCGACTTGAGTATATTTAGGAGATAACTTCAATTTTTCATTTTCTTTTTCAGCAGAAACGTATGTTGTGACCCCTCATTAGAACCGTCTAGGAGAGATGGTTTTACTGAGATGTCACAACATACGCTTTTATACAGCATTATGGAAAATTATCAGTAAATTATCCCTGTAACCCCTTCTTAACAGCAGCACTGTCTTCTAATCTGAATTCTGGAGTTAACAAACCTTAGTCCATGTCCATAATCCCAGAAATAGTATTTGGTGTTCATTCTTCTATAGTCTAGTATAGCATTCTCTCCCCTTCGTATAATCTTGTCCCATATAACTACCTGGTTTATTTTCTGTGAGAACAAGAATAGACTGATTTAGATATCAGAAATCTCTCTTAGCCCTAATATTCTTAGTGAAAATTTCACTTCTCTCTGAAATCTTAATTATATCAAACTCTAGACTCTAATATGGTGTTAGAGAGGCAAGCGAGATCAATAATGTGAATTTCTAACATTTTTGACAAAAGTATAGAACAAGAAAAGCAGAATCTACAAAATCCTGTTTAACCTGACTGGCTACTTTCAGGGGAAGCAACTCTACCATTTCCCTTGAAGCCTCTCTTCTCAGTGTGGGTCAACTCTTAAAGGAAAGAATTTACTCCCCTTCCTTTAAGAGTAGACCTAATTTCAAAATGGCATTTCCATCCCCGAAAGGAAACAGGAAGTTTACAAATGGTATCCATATAAATTAAGTTAAAAACTTTTGTTGAAAAACTTTTCAGAGTTAATGCATATTGAAATGCCATTTCTGTTTGCCATTCTGTTTTTTTTATCCTTATCAAACAGAAAATAAAACAAGAGGGCCATGAGGCCCTAAATTGCTAACATGAGTATGGTGGCCATGTAGGCATCAGACCTAGAACGCTTGAATAAATTTTTGTTCCCTCAGCCCCTGGAGGCTGTGTATGAAATTTGGTTACAATGAGCCCAGTGGCTTGACCTCTTGTACATATTAATTTTCATATACTCATAAAGATGACTGTATATACCAATTTTCAGGTCAATATCTTCAACAGTTTCCATGAAACCATTATGTTCTAGCATTTTCCCATACAAAAAGCACCAGAAAGCAAACTGACCTTGCCGTACAAAAGGTCAAGGTCAACCCGAGGTCATAATTTGAACAATCTTGGTAGTACTTGCGTACCCGATGCTCATACCAAGTTTCAAGGCCATTGGCCTATTGGTTCAGGAGAAGAAGATTTTTATAAGTTTTTACCATATATGGGTGTGGCAGCCATGTTGGTCATGTGACTAGGACCGTTTTGACAAATTTTCATTCCCTGCCCCCTAAAGCCTCTACATGAAATTTGATTAAAACTTGCCCAGTGGCTTTTGGGGAGATGTGTGAAATTGTCAAAATATGAGAGCCCAGGATGAATTCTCAAAGAATGACCTTGACCTCTTGTACGCATAAATTTTCATGTACTCATTAAGATGGCTGTATATACCAATTTTCAGGTCAAAATCTTCAACAGTTTCCAAGAAATCTTATGATCTAGCATTTTCCCATATATAAGCACCAGAAAGCAAATTTGACCTTGCCGTACAAAAGGTCAAGGTCAACCCAAGGTCGAACAATCTGGGTAGTACTTGTGTACCCGATGCTACATACCAAGTTTCAAGGCCATCAGCCTATTGGTTCTGGAGAAGAAGATTTTTAAAGGTTTTTACAATATATATGGGCATGGTGGCCATGTTGCTCATGTAACTAGGACCGTTTGAACAAATTTTCGTTTCCTTGCCCCCTACAGCCTCTGCATGAAATTTGTTTACAATGGGCCCAGTGGCTTTTGGGGAGATGTGTGAAATTGTCGCAATATGAGAGACCTGGGTCAAAAGTCAAAGAATGACCTTGACCTTTTGTACGCATAAATTTTTATGTACTCATTTAGATGACTGTATATATCAATTTTCAGGTCAAAATCTTCAATAGTTTCCAAGAAATCTTATGTTCTAGATTTTCCCATTTAAAAGCACCAGAAAGCAAATTTGACCTCGCCATAAAAAAGGTCAAGGTCAACCAAAGGTCATAATTTGAACAATCTTGGTAGTACTCGCTTACCTGATGCTACATACCAAGTTTCAAGGCCATCGGCCTATTGGTTCTGGAGAAGAAGATTTTTAAAGGTTTTTACCATATATGGGCGTGGCGGCCATGTTGGTCATGTGACCAGGACTGTTTGAACAACTTTTCTTTCCTAAGTCCCCTAGAGGCTACATATGAAATTTGGTTACAATTGGCCCAGCGGTTTCAGAGGGGAAGTCGTTTGAAATTGTGGACAGACGGACGATGGAGCCTTACCATCCTATAAGCTCCTCCGGAGCCGCTGACTCAGGTGAGCTAAAAAAACAACATTAATGACACTTTTTCTAAATAACAGGCTGCTTTTGCCCCAATTCCAAGGTGGAGTAGTGCATTCCAAATACTGGTGTGTCAGGTTAGGTTCCTCCTGGGAAGCAAAGAGGGAGATTGAAAGTTGCCCCTGGGGTCTGTATTCAGTTGTTGGGTTAGCACTAATTGTTTACACTATTTTGTCAGGGCTCCAAAATCCTCACTTATGCATGGTTCTGCCTGGTCAGTACAGAGGTAGAACTATGGTACTAAAGGCCCGCTATCCCTGGCAGTTCCCCTCCCCTAGGGTAACCAGAGTTCCAAATTACCGGTGCATAACGAGCCACATCATGTGATTTCAAACAATGTCGCACTGGCGACAAGCAAAGGCTCTGATCAGACTGCACTCAAAGCAAAGGACTGGGTGCAGTCTGATCAGAGCCTTCACTTGTCAATCAGACATATATGAGCCACGACACGAGAAAACCAACAATGTGGTTGTGCGACCAGCGCAGACTCAGATCAGCCTGGGCATCCGCCCAGTCTGATCAGAGTCTTCGCTGTCCGCATGGAGGTAGCTCAGTCCCTCAGCTACCCTTTAAGCACTTAGCAAAGAGACTGACCAGACTGGGCAGTTGCCCAGGCTGATCTGAGTCTGCGCTTGGCGCACAACCACATCGTTGGTTTTCTCGTGTCGCGGCTCATATAGACCCAGCATAAACAATGAGGATCTGAATATCACATGATAAAACTGCCACATTGTTGGAAGTCACATGATGTGGCTCAAATACTATTCAACTGTATGTTTATTACTCACATGATTTTCTGTTTCGTATTCTGCTGTTAAATACAGGAATAACTGTTTCACATTCCAATTAAATATACTAGATAAATGTTGCATATGTTAAGGAAATAGACATGTACACAGATATTTACAAGAATAACATACAATTCTTAGTAGTGGAATAGTGACCATGAGACACTAAAGTAACCACAGTACATACAAAATAAAGAACCATCTGATATAAGATGAATCTAGATTTTGGAGTTGTTTTGTTATTGGAAGGGAGTCTTCTAACACAAGCCCCAAAATCTACGTCCATCTAATAAACAACCCCAAAAATCTAGATCCCTCTTATTTAAGATGGATCTAGATTTTAGCTGTTGTTGTGGAAGAGAAAACCCCATCTCACAGCATCATAACTTGAGACTGGTCTAGACATTTGGGGGTCATTCTAGAGGGGGCCTCCCCTGCCCCATCTTATAATCAAATACATATGGAAGAACTTATCATCAATACAACAGTACTGTACATGATACATACAATGTAAAATGCAACTAGCCCACTTAGTTTAAAAGAAATCAACTCTCTTAGCTTACCGGGGTCCAATGACTTTTTGCCTCATCACTGATTTGACTGAAAAGCAAGTCAGAGCTCCAGGTGGAGTTTGGAGGATAATTCTAAGACAAGTTTTCTTATTTCTCAACTGAAACATTATGTTGTGATTCCTCGTTAGAACTGCCTTGGCAAGACTTTTCCAACTAGAGCAAGTGAGCAGGGGCTCACGTATACCCCCGACCAGTGCCACCGCCTAACCAAACCAAGGCCTAATGAAACCACCACGTAATAAAACCCATGGTATGAACATAGGAGTAAACCTAGTCACCTATCAAAAGGTTCCATCAAAGTATACTACAAAAATATCAGCCGAGAGGACCAACTTAACACAAAACTTTAACGTAAATATATAAGTCTTTGTCCATAACCTTGGTCAGAAGTGCTGCATCCAGATGATGTCAACTAATCTGCATGAACCTAGAAATAAACCTTGTCATATATCAAAAAGTTCCATCAAAGAACATTGGAAATGTAAGCTAAGAATATGAACCTAACACAAATAAGAAACTTAACACAAAACTTTAATGCAAATATTTAAGTCTGCAACCTTGACCTTTGGTCAGAGGCAGCATCCAGATGATAGTAACTATTCTGCTTGAACCCAGAAGTAAACCTAGTTACATACCAATAGGTTTCATAAAAGGATATTGGAAATATAAGCGAAGAATACAAACTTAAAGCAAAACTTTGACGCAAATATACAAGTCTGTGCCCTTGACCTTAGTTAAGCAGCAGCATCCAGATGATGTCAACTACTCTGTATGAACCTAACAGTAAACCTAGTCAAATATCATAAGGTTCCATCTTGGGATATTGGAAATATAAAAGAAGAATATAAACTAAACACAAAACTTTAACGCAAATGTTTAAGTCTGTGACCTTGACCTAAGGTCAGCAGCAACACCCAGATGATGTCAACTATTCTGCATCAACCTACGAGTACACATACCAAAAGATTCCATAAAAGGATATTGGAAATATAAGCAAACAAAAAAACTTAATGCAAAACTTTAACGCAAATGTTAACGGATGGACGGACGAATGGAAGAACAGACACACGGACGGACGGACGGAAAGACGAAAACTATTTGCCCCTCGACATACTTCGTATGTCGGGGGTATAATGAGGGGCCATAACAGATGCTTCAATGGAAAAATAAGGAAAATCATCGCAAAATAATCCATGCTACCCTGTCTCATTTGGCACCCAGCCAGTTGAAAATAACTGCATCAGCATTTTCCACAACCCTGTCTTGCAAAGCAAGATGCCAGAAGCTTGAAGGCTTTTACAATTACTGTATCTAAGTTTAAGCACTGCAAGCACATGAAAAGGATATCTGTCTGGAGATCAAACATAACAAATCCTAGATCATTCTTTGCCCTCCCTGCACTGTAGTCAGGTACATTTTTTCTGAAAAAAAAATTAAGCAATGTTTTATATGAACAAAACTGACTTGGCTAGTACCTGGATGGGTAACCCGAGCGATTTGGGTGGATTTAGGTTTCCTGCACTGCCAAATACTACTCAATACTCATTCACGTCAGATTTAAAATTTAGCAGAATTGGATTTTTACCAGCATGGCACATTCCAGGTTTTTAACTATTTATGTAGCATTGTTGTGTTGCTTTTTTGGGTCAGAAAACTCAGATATATATCTTCATAGGCGGTAGGATGCCAACAACAAGGAATTTTATTGTATATTTGAGGAAAGACATATCAGAATATAAAATACATGGGAGTTTATCTTTTACTTATACATGTGTGACTTATGTGACGTTAGACCTTAGCTATAACTGAACACATACAGACCTCTTTCATATGGCCATTGGGTACTAACCACAGGACCTACAGGTATAACTGTAGAAGCGCGGTGGCTCAGTGGTTAGTGCACTTGACTCTGAAGCCAGAGGTAGCGGGTTCGATCTCACCCAGGGTGAAATCTTCCTATGTCCGAACGCGTTTTTCTAGCTGCTAGTAGCATCATTTGCAGGGATGATGCTAACAAGTGTGCTGTCCTTCGGATCGGCACGTTAACTGGAGGCCTCCTGTGCAGGGAGAGTCATCCTCTGGGCCAAAAATAAAATATTTACCGTTTCCCCTTACGCGACCGACCGTAAAAAATCGTAGCAACCGGAAATATTTTTTTTCCGATTTCAAAAAAAAAAAAAAAATTTCTACCTTTGTGTCGAGGACCAAAAATCTGGGTCTTCAGAGCTCTAGATAAAGGTATTTCTGACGAAAAACGCTTGCAGTCCCAAACTAATGAGTCAAGAATATGCTACTCCCACTAAAACAGGATTATCCATCATAAAAACGAACGGCATCGTCTTTTTAACTATGTTTGGAGACAAAAGAAGCAGTCCGGAATAGCCAAACAAAAATGCGCTCAACCACCTTAGATAAGACTGGCAAAAGATCAAAGGATTTCAGTCATATTTTGAAGTCACTGGCTGCCGCTCAACGCACGTGCCGATAGGTTTTATGTAGAGTAACCTGGAGCTGAAAATTTCGGTGTCGGGCAAAACCAAAGGGTCATTCTTTGGTACAGAGCGGCATGCGAAAACAAGAGGCCCACGGGCCACAAAGCTCACCAGATCTCTAGCTCAAAATTGCTTTCAAAACTGCTGTCACATTTGTACAGGCTAATACAAAATATACTACTACAAAGTCTCAGTCTGACAGTCTGTTGAGTTGATAACAAAATATATAACTGTTTTCCATATTTTGATTGCAGTAAAATTTTCCCCATTGTAAGTCAATGCAACTCTAATTTGCCATAGCAACCAAACAAAAAAGCTGATTCTCATAAAAGAAAAACACATATTTTCACTTCCCCAGCCCAAGGATACTAAAGATAAAATCAGCCCAATCGGCCTAGTGGCTTCAGAGGGGATCATTTTTTAAGGGATGTTTTTCCTTCTTTTGCTTTATGGCTTCCATGACAACCAATAATAAAAAGGGAAGTGGACCAAAAACATATAGCTGATAGAAGACTTCTCAAGAAACATTTGTATAAAAGTTTTGTCAACATATCTGCAATGGCTTGGCAGTAAACGTGATTTTTCAATTTTCCCCATTATAAGTCAATGCAACTCTAAGTTGCCATAGCAACCAAACTAAAGGGCAGATTTTCATAAAAAACACAAACTTTCAATCCCCCAGCCTAAGGATACTACAGATGAAATCTGGGCCTTATCGGTCCAGTGGCTTCAGAGGAGATAATTTTGTAATTATTTTTTTCCCATTATTTTTGCATTTTGGTTTCCATGGCAACCAATAAAAGGAGCAGTGAGCCCCAAAATATCAACGCTAACAGAGGACTTCTCAAGGAACATTTCTATAAGCATATCTGCAATAGCTTGGCAGTAAATGCTATTTTTCAATTTTCCCCATTATAAGTCTATGGGAACTCTAAGTTGCCATAGCAACCAAACTAAAGGGCAGATTTTCCTAAAAAACACAAACTTTCAATCCCCCAGCCTGAGGATACTACAAATGACAGCTGGGCCTTATCAGCCCAGTGGTTTCAGAGGAGATAGTTTTTAAGTGTTTTTTTTACTTTTTGATTTGCATTTTGGTTTCCATGGCATCCAATAGAAAAGGCAGTGGGCCAAAAAAACATACAGATGATAGAAGACTTCTCAAGGAACATTTCTATAAAAGTTCTGTCAACATTTCTGCAAAGGCTTGGCAGAAAATGCCATTTTTCAATTTTCCCCATTATAAGTCTATGGGAACTCTAAGTTGCCATAGCAACCAAACTAAAGGGCAGATTTTCATAAAAAACACAAACTTTCAATCCCCCAGCATAAGGATGCTACAGATGAAATTTGGGCCCAATCGGCCCAGTGGTTTCAGAGGAGATGTTGTTTAAAAGTGTTGACGGACGACGACGACGACATACGACAGACGACATACGACAGACGCCGACGACGACGGACAACTGCCTATCCTATAAGCTCCCCCGGAGCCTTCGGCTCTGGTGAGCTAAAAATTGTTGAGCAACGAAATTGCATTCCGGGTATTGTTATTTTCTGAAAAACACGGAGACTGTTCAAAAAAGTAAAATTGGATTTGAAGTTATTAGACTAGCGAAAATCGCATAAAATTATGCTTTAAAGGCTACATTTTTAGGGTACATTACGACGTGTGCATATAGGGAAAATGCAGATAAGCATGTGTATTGGCTAAGTCTGATCAGAGTCATCTCTGTCTGGACAAACAACTCATCTAGTATTAGGTTGAAAACTATTTCGATTATTAGGAAACGCACATGGCTGAAATCTCATTTTGCCGACGCTAATCAAAACGCCTCCAGTGGTGCCAAAGTGTCCAACGGAACGCGAACGTGCAGAAAATATTCGCTTTTCTAATTATGGTAAAAGTTTTCATAATCCAAAGATCAAAGTTGTGAATAGGAAACACCAGTTGCATTGCATTACTGCGCAGGCTGATAGGGGCATATGGTATAAGGTACCTTTGCCTGTCTCACGGTTTTATATGACACGTGTCCAGTTCAATGCGGCGTTCTTTGATGTCTGATCAACATAAACACGTGCAGGTGGTTACCCTATTTAAAAAACTACTACCGTCTTTACACTCTGTTATAGCGTATTCCCTGATGAGAATGCGTAACTCGCAATGACCATAATTAATGTTTGAATGTTGTTTTGATACAGATTGACCCGTTCACCCTAATAAACTCATCTTACGGAGATAGATCTTCATATTTGGGTTGTTCCAATATCTAAAACAGGGTACAATGTATGTGACAAAAGTGTGTAGACGACGATGCAACGAGAATGTGTTTATCTACGGTACGTCCGACCCCATATTTCCTAACAATGCAGCCTCGTCGGGGTCACACTGTTCTTATTGTAAAACTTGAATGAGCGTGTTATATACTGTGCTTGGCTATATGGCCAACATTAAAGAAGGAATGCGACGGACTTAATAAAAAAAGTCTGTGTACCACTTTGGACTGTCACCTCATATCTTCACTGCTTGATTAAACAAATACGTAAGTAGCCAGAATAGACCATGATCAGAATGCTCATTACACATGTCCCTGATATGGCACGTTCACACTTACATTTAATTATGAGTGTGTGTGTGTGTTTTGTACGTGTACTGTACTGTTATACTTCAATGCCCCACGCACCTCAGCGGAACGTATCCGTAGTCACAGTAACGGGGCGCCATTCGCCCGTCCCTATTTAATTATGAAAACTGCGTTGTCTATTTTTATAGGACTTATATGCAAGTACTTTTGAAAACACTCCTACGTCTTAATTTGGGATGGAAAAACTGTCAGATGAAGCGGCTGGAGTGAGGCGTCAGCATGTCCCCGCTTATTAAAGATTATCTGGAGCTCTGACTTTTCCGGGAAAAAAAATTAAATCCCGACCGACCTACCCACCATTGAGAAAAAGGGTCGGGTAAGGGGAAACAAGAATACTTCTAAGGATGGCCCTGTGCAGGTTAAAGATCCCTACTATAGCTACATGGCTATATGTAGGCTTTCATCCTGCAACACTGGAGTGTACAAAAGTACACCTGCTCATAATACTCTGAAAAGAGGGTGTAGCAGTAAATATAGAAAGAAAGAAAGATAACGTTCCAGTGATAGGTCCAGTAACATAGACTTTAACACATAGAACTAGCACCACGTGTCAAACCATTGAGGTATACAATACAATACAAACTTATTACCTATTACCCATTACCTCATATTAGGGTTGAAAGCTTAAGCTTATGTTACCCCCTCTCATTTGAATTGAATTCTCCGGTTCAAAGGAGAACATACTGTCTCCCATGTACCTGTCAAATCTGTTTTTAAACTGGTTAATTGATGTTGAGTTTATGACATGTGTTTACAATCCTCATTGAAAAGAAACGTTTTCTTATGTCTTTTGAGGCATTTTGTTCCCGAAGTTTTAGTCTATGGCCTCTAGTGATATAGTCGGAGGCAGTGACCTATAAATACAGTGATTCGCGTCTTCACCTTTTGGTCCAAAGAGGCGTGTCGCACATGCGACTGCAGCGCCTCCTACCGGAGCGCCATTTTTAATACAAGCTGAAAAAGCTTGAATTTCTGTCAACAGTTAACGCCGTGCATCGCCCATTTTATCGGTGTTTTCATAGTGAAATTATTATGCAACAATAAGGTAAGCTTTGAATTTTATAATGATGTATCAGAATATAAGTTTTGTGATGATTATGCTTGGTTTTGGAGTTCATTTTTAACCATGTAAATTGAGAAACTTTGGTCACTCGAAACAAAATGGCGATGCCGCCGTACAATCACTTCTTTTACGATGTACTCCGTCGTTAATAAGGTTTGAGGTAATATTTTAGCATTAGAAAACGAAAGGGGAAGGACCAAAAAGTTGTTTAATATCATTTTCAGGCAATTATTTACTATTTTGATGGTCTTATGACAGTTAAGAAATAGGCTTATTTAGGAAGGTAGCGAAAACCGGCAAATCAGGATGTTCAAAACCCCACTCCCCCGTTTTTGAATAAGGCTCCCAAAATAACTATTTTTGAGCCTCGCAATGATATTTTTCATAAAGTTGAATGCCTCTTAAATTGTTTGAGTGCTATTTTATGCAATTTCATGCCGATTTAATGGGTCAAAATAATCTTAAAATAAAACTTGTGTTTCACAGTTTTTGCCATACAACAACTTCAGAGGGTTGGTTAGTTAGGGACTGACCATTTGATATTCTGGGGGGGGGGGGGGGGGGGGGGGGGGGGGGCCTGGTATTCTTGATGGAGACCAGGGCTACAGAAATTTTGAAATCCAAACCGGTCCGGACGGCCGATGACGTCAATTGAATCCAAAATAGACACGAAAACTAATGACTACACTGTGTATTCCACAATCCAAAAAATGTTATGAAAACTAATGACTATACTGGAGCGCCGTTATAACGCGGATATCATCGCTGAAGTAGCCATTTAGTCCACATGTTCTTACTTATCATGAAAAATGCCCTTTTAAAGCGCAGAGACCGTCAGACCGAAAGTGAAAGTACACAATCGGACATCCTGGCCGATCTTCAGTTACGGAATTGGCCAAAGTATTACGATTGACGTATTTTACTGTATTCGAGTTAATTCCCTTGAAATATGAAAATATACTTGCAAAAAGGTACCTTCGGATGAAAAAAAAAATTCTGCGCGAGATGACGTCGGCTAAAAAAAACAACCTGACCAGACTGCACATAATCAAGGCCGGTTTAAATTTTCTTTTTGCTAGTCAAATTCTTTCCTTATGCTATCTTTGAAAGTATACAATAGTCAGTAGCCTTACGTTGCACAGCCTTTTTCCGTGCATCGGCACGTGTATGTGTGGAAAACCTTCGCCGCTGGCCAAAATTGTGACACGTGCTAATTATCGAAGATTTCTAGTTCACACCTTGGCAAGACAATCGACACTTTGTTTATCTGTGATAACTTTTGACAGCAGTGCATGATTATTGGATTAATAATAAACAAACGACACATGGCTAAAATCCAGGTAATCATGTCACCATACATCGCAAATCGTATTTTTTCGGACCGAAAAAAATGTGCCTTATGCCAAATGAATCGGTTTTTCGAACTCAAAATCGGTCCAGACTGACAAAAAATCGGATTTCTGTAGCCCTGATGGAGACACAACATTTTATTTCACTGGCCTCTGGAAACAATTTCTTTTTTTTTTCACCTTGTGGAAGCTAATTTATGATGGAGACCAGGGCTACAGAAATTTTGAAATCCAAACCGGTCCGGACGGCCGATGACGTCAATTGAATCCAAAATAGACACGAAAACTAATGACTACACTGTGTATTCCACAATCCAAAAAATGTTATGAAAACTAATGACTATACTGGAGCGCCGTTATAACGCGGATATCATCGCTGAAGTAGCCATTTAGTCCACATGTTCTTACTTATCATGAAAAATGCCCTTTTAAAGCGCAGAGACCGTCAGACCGAAAGTGAAAGTACACAATCGGACATCCTGGCCGATCTTCAGTTACGGAATTGGCCAAAGTATTACGATTGACGTATTTTACTGTATTCGAGTTAATTCCCTTGAAATATGAAAATATACTTGCAAAAAGGTACCTTCGGATGAAAAAAAAAATTCTGCGCGAGATGACGTCGGCTAAAAAAAACAACCTGACCAGACTGCACATAATCAAGGCCGGTTTAAATTTTCTTTTTGCTAGTCAAATTCTTTCCTTATGCTATCTTTGAAAGTATACAATAGTCAGTAGCCTTACGTTGCACAGCCTTTTTCCGTGCATCGGCACGTGTATGTGTGGAAAACCTTCGCCGCTGGCCAAAATTGTGACACGTGCTAATTATCGAAGATTTCTAGTTCACACCTTGGCAAGACAATCGACACTTTGTTTATCTGTGATAACTTTTGACAGCAGTGCATGATTATTGGATTAATAATAAACAAACGACACATGGCTAAAATCCAGGTAATCATGTCACCATACATCGCAAATCGTATTTTTTCGGACCGAAAAAAATGTGCCTTATGCCAAATGAATCGGTTTTTCGAACTCAAAATCGGTCCAGACTGACAAAAAATCGGATTTCTGTAGCCCTGATGGAGACACAACATTTTATTTCACTGGCCTCTGGAAACAATTTCTTTTTTTTTTCACCTTGTGGAAGCTAATTTATTTTTTTTACAAACTAACTCAAACAGATTATTTTTTTTTTCTTATAGCTGAACTATCAGATCTTTGTTTACCTGATCTTAATATCCTTTTATTTTACCCACATCAGTATTTTTTACACCTTTTTTCTCACCAAAAGAACATGGTGCTGTCTTTAACCAGGCGAAGGGCATGGCTTAGCTTGCTTTTGCAAACCAGTGCCTGGAGCATGTTACTCTTTTTATCTACGGTACAGATACAAACATCCCTGTATGAGTTTGGCAAAAACTTAGGCCTTAAATTAGGGATATTTTGGCCAAAATTTAGGGCTATTTGCTATTTTGGCAAAGTTAAGTTAATGAATTTAAGTTTTTTTCTATCCCCAATATATGCCCAAACATGCTTTATTTGTCCTTTAGAAAGTTTGATAAATACTTACTGATCAAGTCACATTATACATGAATGGCAATTAATAAAATGGCTGAAAGTTATGTGCTAAGAAGTTAAGAAAGGGGGGTCTGGGGGGCAACGCCCCCAGAAGCTAAAGCAATTTCCCAATTTCAATGGCAATTTCAAGACTGGAAACAAGAGAAAAACTAGGAATGATGGTAAAAATAAGGGTTTTTATATTGGGACTTTTGCCTTTTAGAGTGTTTATTTCGACATAATGGTTTTGTCTCCCATAAGCTAGTGACTCTTTTGCAATTCAGTTTTAGTGGAAATATTTACTTAGTAATGTGGCAGATCAATGATACATGTATGTGAATGTTGTATAGGATTTTTTTGTAAATGTATGCACATGCGGGCCCACTGGTGTAAACCAATTGTAGATAATAGTAAAATATAACTATAAATATGGGGGTCTGGGGGCAAACCCCCAGAAGCCAGAGAGATTATAAAAACTCAATTCCAATGGAATTATCTGCAGACTATATTTTATTTTTTGAAATTTTGGGTGGAGACAGGTTATTTTTTTCTCTTACTTTTGAAGCCAGATTATTTTTTGAACCCCCTTATGAGCCAGGTTATTTTTTTCTTGCATATCCAAAGATAGGGAATTTTTTTGATAAATATACCAGGCCCCCCCCCCCCCCCCCCCCCCCCAGAATATCAAATGGTCGGTCCCTTATGCATTGAAGAATTTGTAAGCGACCAAAGTTTCTTATTTCACATCAATAAAATTAACCCCAAAACCAAGCAAAATAATCACAAAACTTATTATTCTAATACATCATCATAAAATTCAAAGCTTACCTTAAAGTTGAATAATAATTTGATTACGTAAACATTAATGAAATGGGCGATTCACGTCAATAACTTCTGACAGAAATTCCAACTTCCTCAGCTTAATTAAAATCTATGTCACTGACTGACTTCAATTTTCAATGCATGCATATATATTCTCCTAAGTAAGAGAGAGCCAAGATCAAAATCCTCATCCAAATGCAAAATAAAAAAAGTTCCCGTACTTCAGCCCTTTTTTTTTTTTTTTTTTACTACTAGATCTACATGAAGTAAAACTACCGTACAAAAACTTGGCAAGTTTGGTATCAAAATTTCGGAAATTAAGTACACAATTTAACGCAAACATTTGTAAGAACATATTATTTATACAGATAAAATAAAACAATAATAATATTAAAATATTTCTAGATGCGAAATAAGCGGACTATGGAATTATCGATTTTTTCAGCCACTCACCTGTCCAGCGGCGCGACAAGCGTCTATTGGAAAATATACCTATATTTAACTGGAGATGCGAGTCACTCTATATTAGGGCTTCTACGTTTACACGGATAAACGGTAACGGTTCGTGTATATGTGCTAAACGTTTACAAAATTCACACATCGTTTTACCGAACCTGAACACCCGGTAAACCACCAACAAGTTATAATATCTTACACAGTCGTCAGAAGCCAATCTTAATGTATTTGACGGTGTCCTCGGAAACGTCTATTAAAATCTTTATTTTCTAACTTCTGTGTACCTTACGCAAAGCAGGACATGTACACGTTTTGCCAGAAAATTGTTACGTCATAATCGGCAGCTAATTTTATGAGGTACAGATCAAAGGCAAGGTAATGTCTGCCGACAACAGTTTCGACACGTGTTGTGCACATGTTGTGCAATGAAAAAAATTAGGATTACCTCGGTACCTGTGTTTTTTAAGCTTACCACGAAGGTGAGATAATTGCAGCTTGTTATCAATTAACAGGATAATTAAGTCCGATGTTTAATCTAATCCATGTAATTATCAAATACGGTCAAAATAATGCTGTCATCGGAAAATGGTCAATAGTAAAAACGTTTTTGTTTTTTTTACCGTCGGTTTAATACTGTAAACTTCGAGTTGACCCCCGAAAATGAAAGCACATTATTGGATGACACAGTTTGGTAATATAATTATAATTATAAAGGTATAGGGGGCGTCTCATAGATGTCCGATATTAAGAATAAGATTTCAACGGTAATAGTCGTTTAAACGGAATCATTTCGTTTTCTAGCGGTCGTGTACACGTTTACAATATTTTGTAAACGTAGAAGCCCTACTCTATATATAGGTCACTGTCGGAGGGTAATATTTATTAAACAATGTGTTGTACTGTATTCATTGAGTTACCATGCTTCTTCTTATGCGGCTGACCCTATAATCCTATGAACTCAAACTTTAACATTTAGGTTCACACAGCAATAGCACAGAAACAACTGTTTCTCAAATTGTAATTACCCCACCCACTGAAAACATAATGGTCCGTGGGTACACTTGGATCTGATTTGAGCTTACACAATGACTTTGCCAGTATTTATCGCAACTACGGTCTGGTGTTCATTGAAAGCTGTTGACAGAAAGCAAAGAAAGGTCAACCCTGCCATCACGCTTAGCGTGAAGGCAAAGATTGTGTTCAATCTGGACAAAACCGTGTTCATTTCTAAACAGGAAGTAAACGTGTCTCTTGACCTAGGAGAGTTCCTCAAAATTACCTGTCAGACAGGTAGAATTAGTTCAGAAATGTTGTAGACCAGTCAACCATTTTGTGGGGTAAAACATTGAAGCGGTCACACTAACCACCAAACTTCTCATAACGAAGCAGAGATATATCATTGTATTTATTATAATCGATACTGATCGAGTGGTCAGATTTTTTACTGTTGATACGTCCCAGGACAATCCGTCACCAGGACATGTGGTCAGTGAAGCTTGTCCCTAGCCCTTAAAAGAGAAGTAAACTTAGTAAACGAATCCTCTGCACACTCAGCAGCAGAAATAAGGTAATGATTCCTGGTACGCCTGCTTAGGGGAACAAGGTCATTTATGGGTCTACTTATGGTGTTCCGATAGGGTCAAAAGTCTATTTTTAGTGTGACAAAAGTCAGTTGTTTTGAATCATATGAATCACAAATACATTAAAGTCGGATAGTGTGAAATTGCATCGAAGAAGGTAAAATAGTAAAGAGACTACAGCACTTTTCCGGGAACTTTTTGATCATCCCTCGTATTTTACAGTGAAAAAGCGACGTCATCGATTTTGCACCACAGGTTTTCAAGAGCTTGCTTGATTAAAATGCTATAGAGTAACGTTACAATATCATTTTTGGTAGCCAAAACACAGCCATTATGGACTATGTCAGACAATTTTAATAAATAAGCGTATTACAAATGGTATTACAAATGGTATGCGGAAAGTCTACGAACTTTTCGACCCACCTCGTATTTGACCTTCATACATTTCGCTACAATTTACAGCATGGGCAGAAAACTCCGTCACCGCGTTTAGTGAAGATATATTTCGAAACTAATCGAGCAGAAAAATAATATACGGTAAGATAGTTAATTACAGAAGCAGTTAGTTCATACAAGCCCAATTTCACTAGAATGTCCATTCGGGCGTAGTTAACATAAATTCTACACACATACATATTTGCTCCGCATATTCATACCTACGATTGCTTTGACATCAATAACTTCGTTGAAGTGACTGTAAGAAAAAAATGAAATTTTGTTGTTCAGTCGGACACATGTAGACCTGTTTGACCTTGATATTTGTTTAATGTATAAAACTAGAAAAATACTGTGCCCCAGACAGAACAAGGTGGAAATGGATTTTTGCGAAGTCAGCTGTGGTGCCCCATACGACCTAGTAAGGTTATTGGATAGAGTAAGAATAGATCAGAATGCCCCAAACATTGCGATTTCAAACATTGTTTCGGTACGATATTGTAGCAAACTAAAGTACAATTTCAGAAGCTCTCCAAAGTGATGTGCAGACCTCCATATCACTACACAGCAAACAAAGTTTCAAGACCCTTGTTTAAATACTTTTTGAGATACCCTGCTACCAAGGTCAAAATGACTAGAACCATAAAGGGCCTTAACTACGTCCATTCATTATAAAATATCCCTCAGAACCAAATTAAGTAATCTTCATATCATTCCCAATCACTTCAAAATTTCAAGACCAATTTTTAAAGATTTACTCCCTTGATAATAACAACAAAAAATGATTTGATGAAATATTTCATGCAAAACCGCCGACATGATCTAACTATACATTTGAAACAGAGTTTAGATAATAATATTTGATAAAAGTGACTTTAAACAAAAAATAAATTAAACGATCGCAGACCGCGCTCGAAATCGCATGATTGGACAAAAAATTATTCATACGTCACCATCACGTGCATGAATAAGAAAATTCCTGTACATGATCACGTGACGTGGTCAAAATCGATATTCTTATAGGCCGTGAAAATAGGTAATTTGCATTTTAATTTGAAGATTATTTTTCATTCCACATTTATCACAAAAACACACAAAAACATGCATTTTCTCAAAACTTGTACGGTTAATTATGAGATTATTATTTATTGTCTAACGTTTTGTTAAAATGTTTCAGAAAACATGAAATAAACGAGGGAGACAATCTTTAAGTACTTTTTGTGTTATCTTGCTCAAAAGGTCAAAAATCCCTAAAATCACAAAGGGCCATAACTACATTACTTTTTCATCGAATTACCTTAAATTCTAATCCGATAATGTACACGTCATTTTAAGTCATTACACAAAACAAAGATCTCAGCTTCATCATCATATTTCAATTCTCATATCGACGTTAACCCTGCACCTCAGCGGAACGAATCCATAGCCGCAGTAACGGGACGCCGAGCGCCCTCAGCTTAAACACTTTTTGTCGCACCTGCTTTAGCAATGTGCGATATAGGAGTTCACTTTTCCGTCCGTCCGTCCGTCCGTCCGTCAGTCATTCCGTCCGTACGTCCGTCAGTCCGTCCGTCCACAATTACCTCGACCCTAGTGATTAAGTCCATTTCTCTCAAACTATGATACCTACAATCGTCAAACCTGGTATAAAGTTTCGTCTTAGAATCTTCTCGAGGAATGTTGCACTTTTTTCTACCCTTGACCTACATTTCATGCTCTGCTGACTTCGTAAAATTTAATGTCCAAAATTACCTCGACCCTAGTGTTTAAGTCCATTTCTCTCCAAAAACTGTGATACCTACAATCATCAAACCTGGTATAAAGTTTCTTCTTAGAATGTTCTCGAGGTATATTGCACTTTTTTCTACCTTTGACCTACATTTCACACTCTTCTGACTCCGTAAAATTTAATGTCCAAAATTACCTCGACCCTAGTGTTTAAGTCCATTTCTCTCAACCTATGATACCTACAATCATCAAACCTGGTATTAAATTTCTTCTTAGAATGTTCTCGAGGAATGTTGCACTTTTTACTACCCTTGACCTACATTTCACGCTCTGCTGACTCCGTAAAATTTAATGTCCAAAATTACCTCGACCCTAGTGTTTAAGTCCATTTCTCTCAAACTATGATACCTACAATCATCAAACCTGGTATAAAGTTTCTTCTTAGAATGTTCTCGAGGTATGTTGCACTTTTTTCTGCCCTTGACCTACATTTGACGCTTTCCTGACTTTGTAAAATTTAATGTTCAAAATTACCTCGACCCTAGTGTTTAAGTCCATTTCTCTCCAAGTATGATACCTACAATCATTAAACCTTGTACTAAGTTCCTTAGACTGTTCCTGTGGCATGTTGCACTCTTTTCTACCCGTTAGCTATATTTAACCATCTGCTGACTTCGTACAATTTCATGTAAAAAATTACATGCTTCCTAGCCTTTAAGTCCATTTCTCTCAAAGTATGATACCTAGAATCATCAAACCTGGCAAAATCTTTCTTAATAAAAAGGTCTCAAGGGATGTTGCATTTCCTTCTGCCCTTGACCTTAATTTCAAGGGCTGCTGACTTTGTAAAATTTTATGTCCAACAATGCATTGACCCTAGCATTTAAGTACATTTCTCTTTAAACACAATGGTATAAGCATCAAGCATTATGATTGATTTACATTTCATGCTCTGTTGGCTTTGGAAATTTGTAGGTCAACCTGGGATCCACATTTTGTACGTACTCTTTAGCATTAAAGTAAATTTCTCACAAACTAACACACTTACAATCATCAGACATGGCATAAAATGTTTTCTTAAGCTGGTCTCTTGGATTGTTTTTAACTACTTTATACTTTTAATGATTATGTCATACTCTGTTGACTGTTGAATTTTATGTCCAGAATTGCATCCTTCTTAGCTTGCAAGTCCAGTTCGCTCAAACTTTTATACATGAATTCATCAAACCTAATATAACCATGATCTCTGCTACTGTGGGAGAACAAGGCAGGTGCGACATAGCATTCTGCGGAATTCTTGTTGAGATATCATACTCACAAGATTTAATTCTGACTTTGTTTCGAAGGAGCATAAATCTAACTCTGAAAGTACAAATACGTAGAGAGAAGTGCTACGTTAAAACCGTTTTTTTTTTTTTTTTTTTTTTTTTTTTTCAGTTCTAACGTAGCATGGACCAGGTCTATAGCCGCATTCAGCCGTATGTAATACGTTTCACCTATGTATATTGCCGTTTTCCTACGTTTTATAAACGTAATAAAACCTAACCCTCAACACGTGACAGTGTGACTTTACCTTTAAAAAGTGTTGGGTTCCCTTTCACACACGCGTATCCGCAGACTCTCCATAATGATATTTTGCTGAACTTGTTGTATCAGAGGTAAGTGCGATACCATCTAAAGCGAGGGTTAGGTAACACCGAAGATGTACGATCGTATATGAAAACATTTTTTTATATCATGGATGCGAGTCGGCCACAGATGACTGATGCTGCTATATCTCTGAACTGTAATATTTTTCAAACTGGACTATTTCTGGGGCCGAGTGCACAAAGGAGGCGTAAACTACACCGGTGTAGCTTACGAATGTCGGCGCAACTACGTCTGTACTACGACTTATTTTAATCCAAGTGCACGAAGCGATTTGTGAGTTTTGAAGCTGTTTTACGACTTAGTTAAAATTTACGACACGCCTCGGTTGTGCACACGGAATTACATTCTGCGACATTTTTACGACGGACGTACGTCGGGCGTATGCTTACGTTTGCTTTGTGCACTCAGCCCCAGGGGCCGAGTATACAAAGGAGGCGTAAACTACGCCGGCGTAGCTTACGAACCAAATCAAAAATTCTGCGACATTTTTACGACGGGCGTACATCAGGCGTAGGCTTACGTTTGCTTTGTACACTCGGCATCAGTGTATGTGGGCCCAGATCTGGCACCCTTGTGCTTTTCTTACTTCTTCGTGTGGGCATCGCGCAACTTGGATATACAATACGTTATTAAACTTTGGAGAGAAAATCCATTACGTCAGGTATATATGAGACACCTAATTTTCTTACCTATGGATCTATTTTAGCGGTACCGGAAAAATAGAATTTATCATCGGTCTCCGATGAGGACAAGGAAATCCCAACCCGAGGGCACAAGGGTGTGTCGGAAACGAGGCTTGCTATTTGTTGTTGTTTTTTTTTTCCCTCCAAACTTGATATTTAAAATTGTAAACTATTTTTTTTTTCAAGCAAATGGGTGAGTTTGGTGCTGACAGCTGCATGGAAGATTTCTGTTCTTTAAAATGAAGACGTCTGACTGACTGGACTTAGGATAATTTTGCAAGGTTAAGATTTTTGTAAGAGGTAGATTTTTTGGTTTCCTATTATTTTAGCAACGTGAAATTTTGTATGAGCATTTATATCCATAAGTACAACATGAATAGACAAGAATCAGGTCATGATGATACATTTATTATAGTCCACTGACTTAATTTCTTACCAGGTCTTGTAATACTCAATATGTATAAAGGGCTGCAGTTTGTATTACATTTCAACCGTTGGACAAGGCTTGGCCTATGGCGTTTTATATTGTACAAGTCTGCCTCTATGAACTTATTTATCGTACAAATGCCAGTAGCTTAATCAAGGCACCGTCTTACTCAAGGCACTAGGCGGGGGCATCTGTGTAATGTGGACACATTTCTAGTTTTGCGTTATGGCCCTGGGTATGGGCCTTGGATATGTATCAGTACTCGTATCACTGTGCAGATTGCAAGCTGGTTAGGGTCTTTGTATGGGTCATTCACTTGCTGTTTTTTACATGCAGCTGTTACTAAAAGACATATTTTGGATAATTTTACACTTATTCTGGTAATATTATAGTGTATTTCGGTAAATAAAAATGTGTACTTTGGTATATTCCGGTAGATTCCGGTATATTTTGGTATATTCCGGTAATTAAGTGTATTCCGGTATTTCTAGTAACCGATCGGCTTTTGAGGAGTTTACTTCCCACGAGAAGTAGGTTAAAGTTACGGCAATAAGTTCGAAAATAGAATGTTTTACCGGTGAAACGACAATCATTTAGCAGAATATATACAAGACATAAAACATATTTTATGATTGTAAAGCTTCACTAATTTGTTCCGTCACAAACCTCTCCGTCGTTGGAAGGACGAGTCCCGGCCTGGAGTCCGGGTTTTTATTTGACTAAACAAGCCAAGAGAATTTGTTAGGAAAATTTTGATTGGCTATATGCAAATGAGCCAATGGTCACGTAAACAGGTCCGTGACTATACAGGCGTCCCTTTAGGGTCAAAAGGTATTTTTAGTGTGACACTAATATTATTTTACGTCCAACGTAAATTAATAAACGTCCAACGTAAATTAATTTACGTGGGACGTAAATTATTTTACGTGGGACGTAAATTAATTTACGTGGGACGTAAATTAATTTACGTCCCACGTAAATTAATATTAGTGTCACACTAAAAATAGACTTTTGACCCTATCGGAACACCATATCTATCTATCTATCTATCTATCTATCTATCTATCTTGCGACTTAAAATCCAAATGCAAGAACAGAAAAGTTAAAAGGTGATAGTGCTAAAAGAACAGGTGAAGAGTTTTCTTTCTTTCTTTCTTTCTTTCTTTCTATATATACTGCTACGCCCTCTCTCGAGGATTATGAGCTGGTGTACGTTTGTACACTCCGGTGTTGCAGGATGAAAGCCTACATATAGTCATGTAGCTATAGTAGAGATCTTTAACCTGCTTTGGGGATGACTCTCCCTGCACAGGGAGGATGAAAGCCTACATATAGTCATGTAGCTATAGTAGAGATCTTTAACCTGCTTTGGGGATGACTCTCCCTGCACAGG
This sequence comes from Ctena decussata, assembly GCA_963989385.1. Taxonomy (NCBI): domain Eukaryota; kingdom Metazoa; phylum Mollusca; class Bivalvia; order Lucinida; family Lucinidae; genus Ctena; species Ctena decussata. Next base: position 11,860,260 of record OZ022506.1, read on the forward strand.
GGGCCTCCAGTTAACGTCCCGATCCGTAGAACGGCACACTTGTTAACATCATCCCTGCAAACGATGCCAGAAAAACGCGTTCGGACATAGGAAATAGGAAGACTTCGCCCTGGGCGGGGATCGAACCCACAACCTCTGGCTTCAGAGTCAAGTGCACTAACTAGTAACCACTGAGCCACCGCGCTTCTGGCTGCGACCCTTAGACTCGTGTAAAGCATTATGAGTCTACTATCTTTCCTCCTCTTTTTTTCAGAGATTCCCACATAAGTTTCTTCAGAATGCCAATCAAACTTCCAGTTTCATAGGTGTAATTTCCTGTTACAAATCTAGCCGCCCTTTCCTGCACCTGCCTGGGGTCCTAAACTGAACTACCATACTCCAGGACTGGGCGTCGCCAAGTTACGCCTAAGGAAGCCAAAGGTCCTATTAGCCTTTGTGCAAATATTGCTGACATGTGTACTTGATAGTTTCTACGTTTTCGATGAGCGTGGTGTCAGCCCCGAGATCAGTTAGAAACTTACCGAGCGACTGGCATATTCTAATCGGTTTGTAGCATGATGGTAACTATGTACACAGAACACAAAAGCACTAACACAACTTGGGTCACGTGGTATAGAAAACTCAGGTGAAAAGTATGATTCAATGGCCACTCTGGCACTCAAACAGACAGAATAGTGTAGCAATCAAATAACTGAGCCATTTGCAGATAGAACAAAATACCACCGCAAATCAAAGCTTGTAGAGGGAGATAGCCAAACGACAAGGTCACAGTATACAGAATATTTGAAAAATTAGGAGGAAAATTCTCAAAAACTGACACAATTCTATCCCAGGTCCAACCTAAGGCAGCATGTGGGAAAGAGACAACACAAAATAAGTTACCACCAAAGACAACATCAGCGGCAGCCATGTGATTAACCATTTCCCATGTAGGTAGTCAACATGCTAGCCTGAACATCACAAACAATATATCAATCACAGACATAGCAACAAAAAATGCATAAAACAACCAAGAAGACCCAAAACAGAACTGCCGCCTTGGGACGGCCAGTAATGAAATTACTGGGGGCTTAACCGGTTTGTGGTCGACCAATCCTTGCCCTTTGTTCTGCCCTGGTTCATCAGATACTTAGGTGTTCACCCAACAAAAACAACCACCGCCCACACAACAGTCTTACAAAAAGCATCAATCCTGGCAATAAGAGTTAGACCAGATTATACGTGAAACATTAAACATCTATTTTTACCTATTTTCAATTTTTTAATGTCAGGGCTAGCCTTAACATAACAAATCATAAATCAAAACAGTCAAAGCGAGAAACAACACATTAAACAGCTAAGAAGAACTAAAACAGGAGTTCCCGCTTTGGACGGCCAGCAATGAAATCACGTGGGGGGGGGGGGGGGGGGATGAACCGGTTTGCGGTCGAGCCCTTGGTCCTGCGCTGTTTCATCAGACACTTAGATGTCCTAAATATTCTTCAGTTTGTTTTTGACCTTTATAACGGGGTCAAGGCCGCCCAAACATAGCAAACTCTAGAGATGTCCTAAAGGTATATCTGTACATGGTTGGCAGGAATTCAGCCTATGGCTCATGAGATGTCTCACTTTTTAAAGAAAAGTTCACATATTTAAGTCTAGAGAAACGCAGATGCCCCACCTCAGCCCCCCCCCCCCCCTGCACACAGAGAAACTCATTCCCACCCCCTTTAACTCCCCCTCACCCTTGACTGCATTTATGGAGGGGGCTGAGGTGGGGCATCTTTTTTCTCTAGAAACAGTTCTAATACTGTTATATGATCCATGCCAGTCTGATGACTAGACTGACAATGAGTATGTAATACGCACAGCTTTTAACGCATGGTATATTGACTGGTGAGGAGTGACATTGTTTATGGCCTATGCATAGGATATGAAAGAAAACTGAATGTGTTCGATCCATCTATTCGATTTTTATAAATATTATTATGCATGCAGTCAGTTTATAATGATATAGATCTAAACATGTAGTGGATTGTAGACTCTGGTCAAACTGCGCCGCTGGAAATGCTTATCTATAACAGTCAGTGTCTTTTTTTATTTTCTTTTTTTTATTTTTTATTTTTTTTTGGGGGGGGGGGGGGGGGCGGGGGGGGGGGGTGGTAGGGCTTACCTGTTTGAAGCTATTTTAGTGAAAATCTTATTTGTTAAAAATATTTAGGCAAAGTCTCTCTCTCTCTCTCTCTCTCTCTCTCTCTCTCTCTCTCTGAATTAGTTTGGCTTTTCTGAAACTCTGAAATTGTTTTTGTAAAGCTTGCTAAATAGGATGGGTACAATAACTTCCCGAATTTTTCCAGATCTGATATTGCAATTTCACTTTCCTGTTCCATAAAAGATCGAATATAGATCTTCTGGGTGCTGAGTCTACAACGGCACTGTCCCAGCAGTTCTCACGGCTATATAGTTTTGAGCAAAAGGCTGTATGAAAGGGTAGGATACGCAGAATTCGATGGATATAGGATAGGATAGGATGGGAGCCCTCATGACTGTATAGTCCTGAGCATATGCTGTATGAAGGGGAAAGATACGCAGAATTCGATGGGATGGGGTAGGATTGGATGGGGTGGGGTCGGATAGGATAGGGGCGCTCATTGTTGTATAGTTCTGCGCAATAGGCTGCATGAAAAGGAAGGGTGGATATGCAATTGGATTGGAATGGAAATGAGTGGGAGAGAACTGTAGGGCCTGGGATGGGAGGTGAGGGACGGGAGGGAAGTAGAGTCTCAGTAGACTGGACAGGACGGAATGGGATGGAAGTGAAGGAAAAGTATGGGATGGGATGGGATGGGATGGGATGGGACGGGACGGGACGGGACACGGGACACGGGACGGGACGGGATACGATACGATACGATACGATACGATACGATACGATACGATACGATACGATACGATGGGATGGGATGGGATGGGATGGGATGGGATGGGATGGGACGGGACGGGACGGGACAGGATACGATACGATACGATACGATACGATAGGGCAGGAAAGACAAGGCAAACATGGCAGAAAGGGCAGGACAGGACAAGAAAGAGAAGGAGAGGGAGGGAAAGGGTAAGGATAAGGATAGCAAATGGGGTGGGGGGGAGGGGACAGGACTGGAAATGAAAGGGGTTGGGGGAGTAGGGGGAGGGGGTGGGGTTGGTTGAAGGAGAGGGATAGGAAAATGATAGCAGATGGGAGGGTAGGGGACAGGACAGGGTAGGATTAGATAAGACAGGACTGCACAGCACATGATAGGGTAGGACGCGGTAGGACAGGACAATACATACAAGGATAGGATTAGACAGGATTGGCCAGGACGGGACAGTATAGGCACAGGACATGGTAATAAGGAGGGCAGGAAAGGGGTTGGGAGGCACGGGATGGCGATAGAATTAGATAAGCAAATGAGAGGGAGGGCATAAGGGTAGCATATTTGTATGGATAAAAACAAAGACTTAAATTGAGGATCGGGTTGAAATGGAAGGACGTGAGATGTGCGTGAATAAAATGAGGTAAGGATAGGTAGGACAGAGTAGGGTGTCAATCGACTGACAATTCTAAATGTTTCCTGTACCCCTGATGTTAACTAAAGCAGGTCGAAATATTAAAGAATGAGTTTTACCAGCTACATTTATTTGTGTTTCGCCTAAGTTAAGGTGGAATAGGACAAAACCAAAATTTTCAGTTTGCTAATAAAAATGTATATAATAAAAAAATCTAGTGTTTTCTGACTCACGAAATGACTTTCTTTTTGGCGTCCAACAAATATTTCTTTTTCTATGACGTCGTGAAAATGTGACGGTCTGACGTTTTTTTACGCAAAATAGATAGCGCTCAGATATCCTTATTTTCCAACCTTGTTCTGCTGTCGTTGAAGATACCGAAATCAATTTTATATCAGAGTGCGACCCATCAAGAGATCTTCGAAGCTGTGGTATTATTTTCCCCAAGCTTTACGCATTACGTCAGGATTGACGCAAACATGATTTTCCATTTGCTGTTGAAATTTGCCTTTTTTAACATAAAATGGTAAATAGAAAAAAAACGTCTCCGAAAAATATACCTCAAATTTTGATATGTTTTAATGATAGGTATTTTTAAGACTTTTAAAAACTAAAATAAAAAATTCACCGTGTAAATTTTTCGCAATACTGACTTTTTCAAGTATACCCCCTGTTCAGACAGCGTCGCCGTTTTTAACGTCACATTAACGTTTCTGTTTACCGGCACACAGTCTTAGTATGAAAGTGTATTCTTGTTCAAGGGAAATGGTCTTTATTCGTATCTTGGGACGGTGAGCGTGAAAGAAAGCAAATTTGTTAACTAAGTGGAGCAATAGATATGATACCAGAGCATGATAGTGATTTTTTTGTTTCGTTGATTATTTGTTGCAAAATAAATAAACTCCTTATGAACTCTAATTTTATCTAAATTATTTCAGGTGGCCAGCTTTACTGTTCTGTTTTGCAGCCCTTGTACGGGGTCATACGTGAAAACAGTTACGTTTATTACAAACTCGTGTACTAAGGAGTTCGCTTACTACCTCTTGAAACATACCGACATAATTCGCTTCATGAGTACACTGTAAAAAAAATCCGTAGTTTTTACGGTAAAATAACTGGAAACCAGCTGCCAGTCCTTTTACCGTTATTTTTACTAGTGCCCGTAAAAATTGCAGGAATCCTCAAGCAGAGTGGAACAGAACAGAGCAGGTGTCGTTTTGGTGAGATAGCCCTTCAATAATACAAAGTAATTTTCGAGTGCCTCCAGTTAACATAAAACTTCCATTTCGTGATTCCCAACAATGTCTTACAGGCAAACGCCTCGTAAAAAATAACGGGAAAAGGACTGGCAGCTGGTTTCCAGTTATTCTACCGTAATATCTACAGTATATTTTTACAGTGTATGCTTTAACTTTACTTAGTTTATCATCATAAGATCATCTTCGATATTAGGACAGGTGTCTCGCTGTCTGACATTGTCTGCCTGTCTGTCTGCTTTTAGGGGTGTCTGTCCTTTCAGTCCGTACAGAAAGCCTAGTTTATGATTTGACTGGAGATGCACTGAGCTGACGGTAATCAAAGCGTAGGGCACGGCGGAAAATATAGATATGCACTGTAAAAAAATCCGTAGATTTTACGGTAGAATACCTGGGAACCAGCTGCCAGTCCATTTCCCGTTAATTTTACGGGCGTCCGTAAACATTGGCGGAATCATCACGCAGAGTAGGGTAGAAAATGACAGTTAATGTTTGGGTCATATAGCCCTTCAACACTATAAAGTTATTTTCGAGTGCGGTCAGTTAACATAACTCTACCATATCGAGATTTCAAAAAAATATATTACACATATTATACCGTGTGGGACATTGATCAAACATGGCCGCTTACAAAGAGTTTATAACATGGAAGACCCAGGGAATAAACTGTATCATAATAGAGCACGTGGCCTTGTATGTATGTATGTAGGTAAGTAGGTAGGTAGGTAGGTAGGTAGGTTACTGTTTTCCGTAGATTTTACGGTAGAATAACTGGAAACCGGCTGCCAGTCCATTTCCCGTTATGGTAGGGGCGCCTGTAAAAATTTCAGGAACCATCACGCACAGTAGGATAGATTATTGCAGGTGTTGTTTTAGTCATATAGCCCTTCAGCACTATAAAGTTATTTTCGAGTGCGGCCAGGTAACATAACACTACCATACCGTGATTTCCGAAATTGTCTTACAGACAAACGCCCGTAAAAATAACGGAAAATGGACTGGCAGCTGGTTGCCACTTATTCTACCGTAAAATCTACGGATTTTTTTACAGTGTAACTTTGATGAAAGCATAACTTTAATGCCGCAAGTTTTTGATGCTGTAGTTTCATTTCTCGTAATAGTGGTCTCCAAAAGGCTCAGCGTAACGGATCCATGGTATCGAAATACAATACTTAGTACAATTGGTACAATAGTTCGATAGTTTTGGGTTGTCTAAATTTTGTAGACGCTGAAACGGTATGTGATCTGAGCCGCGACACGACAAAACCAATAAAGTGGGATGTGCGCCAGCGAAGACTCACATCAACCTCTGCATCTACTCAATTTTATCAGCGTCTTCACTACATGCGTTTCGATGGTACATGTAGCTGAGGGTCTAAGCTAGCTCCATGCCGACAGAGACGACTCTGATAAGGCCAGGCGAATGCGCAGGCTAGTCTGAGTCTTTGCTGGGCGCACATGCCACTTTGATGGTTTACTCGTGTTGTGGCTCATTATTATTATTGTCCCTGGACATCTCGCCCTATAGGCCCTATAGTTGACGGACCCCTATCGGCGCCGGTCGTGGTGCGGGTCGCCAGATACTTCCTGGAACGTGGGACGGGTTGTCATGGGTCGTATCAAGGTTGCTTGGGGCGGACCTGACAGCATTCGGAACTACATGTATCCACAGTTGACCAACGTATAGACTGGTTCGGTATGCGTAATACTCGAACAAATGTAGCTATATAGTTTCTAACCCTCTGTGCTCGGCCTCTGTGTTCTTTTTCTATCTATAAGAATTACATGTAGTTCGACTCAATTGATAGTTTGTCTTTATTCTAAAACACCTCATACATGTATATGCCATGTTTTTAGATCTGAGAGAATAAAGGATATGTTCTGTTGGGAGGTATAATTGTTCCTCTTCCACTTCTCTATTCAATTCTCGTAACGATGTTTCCAATTCCAGTTGTTGTTTCTATTCTTATGACCATGATAACGATGTTTCCCAGATGGCGAGAGTATTTTTTTGTCCAGTTCTCATAACGATGTTCCCCAGGAGGGCAATGATTGCACAATGCTAGCACCGAGTCTGTTTGTCCGTCCCCTCTCCAATTCAAAGAGAAGAGCCCCGTGTCGTGGAAAGGGTCGGCGACCTCTGGTCTGTTCTTGTAACAGAATAGAATAGTCATCGACCCATTTTACAATGGCAAAGCTTACACCAACTTACGGCAATATATCCCAATGTTTTCAAAACATATAAACTATAAGTAACATTTTGGTATATGTCATGTTTTGTTATTCTTTTATGACGACCCCTGCTTCATTTTATTCTCCCGGGGCCGCGTGGCGCAGTAAGTAGCGTGTCCGACTCAAGAGCCAAAGGAATAGTGTGGTTAGGGTAACTGACCGTCCCGACATGACTATAGATGTTTACCGTGGACGTAAAACAATAAAACTTAGTCTTATCATATTTTGTTGCAATGCTCGTAAATACGCCCCCCCCCCCACCCCTGCGAAACGTATGCATAGCCACGGGGCGTCGCCTTTTTTTAATGCTCGTATTGTTCTGTTCGGTTCATTTGTTTCCGTGCATATGACGAAAACATTTGGGTCGCGACATGACAAAACCAACAAAGTGGCATGTACGCCCAGCGCAGACTCAGATCAGCCCGGGCATCTACCCAGTCTAGTCAGGGTCTTCGCTGTCCACATGGTGCTAGCTTAGGCCCGTAGCTACCCTTTTTTAGCGCACAGCGAAAACTCTGGTCAGACTTGGCGGATGTTCATGTTAATCTGAGTCTTCGCTGGGCGCACATGCAACTTTGCTAGTTTTCTCGTGCAGGTTCATTTATGTGTTGGAAACAACATTCTCAAATGTTGATGGTCTCTTTTAGTCATAGGCCTATACCGTTTAGCCTTCACAGTCCTTAGTATTCATTTTCTAGGTGTCCAATATTGTGCTTGCAGGGTGAACTTTGGCCAGACTGCTTTTTATTCAGATCATTAAATTGAATTACTAAATGGACAGATTCATTAGTTTTAGCATCAATTATAATTACTCTTCCTAAACTTAGCTCTTATAAGTACTTTGTTTAGAACTAATCACGCTCACCGTCCCAAGATTACGAATGAAGACCATTTCCCTTGAACAAGAATACACTTTCATACTAAGACTGTGTTCCGGTAAACAGAAACGTTAATGTGACGTTAAAAACAACAACGCTGTCTGAACAGGGGGTATACTTGAAAAAGTCAGTATTGCGAAAAATTTACACGGTGAATTTTTAATTTTAGTTTTAAACGATCTTAAAAATACCTATCATTAAAACATATCAAAATTTGAGGTATATTTTTCGGAGACGTTTTTATTCTATTTACCATTTTAAGTTAAAAAAGACAAATTTCAACAGCAAATGGAAAATCATGTTTGCGTCAATCCTGACATAATGCGTAGAGCTTGGGGAAAAATAATACCACAGCTTCGAAGATCTCTTGATGGGGCGCACTCTGATATGAATTGATATCAGTATCTTCACCGACAGCAGAACAGGGTTGAAAAATAAGGATATCTGAGCGCTATTTATTTTACGTAAAAAACGTCAGACCGTCACATTTTCACGACATCATAGAAAAGGAAATATTTGTCCGACGCCAAAAAGAAAGTCATTTCGTGAGTCAGAAAAGACTAAAAAAAATTATCATGTACATTTTTATTTGAAAACTGAAAATTTTGGTTTTGTCCTATTCCACCTTAAGCACAAATAAATGTAGCTGTTAAAACAAACCAAGATTTTTTTTCTTTTTTGTGACATATGATGTGTTTTTGGCATTTCTACGAACCATGTATGGTCTGGTACAAGGGTTTACCCAAAATGTTTTTTTTTTTTTTTTCAGTTTATCACGTGCATGTCATGTGATGTTCTGAAATCGAACTGTCAACAAAATGTACATCTTAGCTGTTTGCTTGTTATTTACTAATTTTCTCACGCTTTGTTGGAGCAGTGCCAGTCTTCTACATCTTAAGCAGCCAAAACTGAAGAGTAGTAACAATTATTCTTACGAAACACTTTACTTTGAACAGCAGGTAAGACAGTTTATGGAAGTTGTCAGTGTGAGATAGTAACGGGTTGTCGACAGTAAGTGAATAGTGAGGTCTATCATGTGCAGACCTATGCTGCAACAACTTCTTCAACATATTAAACGGAATTTGTGACATCTGTGGATGGGTAAGATGAGTTGCAGTGACTGAGTCGCACAGTTAGCAGTCTCAACCCTTCTTTTATAAATTCACATTGAGGCTGTAGCCATTGATAATAGGTATGTCCTAAAATTACTACATTTTTCCCAGTAGTGTATTTTTCATTACTCAGAGTTACAGGTAACAGGGGTAACACTTCAGTAAATTATACTCACATGCAGAGAATATACCGTCAAAACCATATATTATGACCCCTCACTTGAACCATCTTGGTTGATGGTTCTAATGAGGGGCTAGAGCAACGAAATTGCACTCCGGGTATTGTTTTTTTCATTTTGTCATTTTCTGAAATACCCGCAGTGCAACCGCCATTGCAGAAAAACAGTGTTAGCCTTCCACAAGGAATTCGCTGTGGAAGGTTTCAGCAGTTTATCCTACACTAACAGCTCATTATGTATAAATTTTCCAAAATTTAAACATAAAATACATAATCTGGCAGCATAAATTAATAGCACAACCATTTTAAATGAGCCATACCAGGCCACTAAACTTTTCCCTATCAGGTTTTGCCGGTAGAAGCGGCCATTTTCCTGGATTATGTTTACCTGTGACGTCACATGTCGCGAGCTCTATTTTTACTAAATTCATACAGCGTAGAATATGTGTACGGCGAAAACTAAAATAAAGAGCAACGGCTTTTAGTGTCTTTGAAATTAGGCATTCACGTAGATAAACAATATTATAAACTTTAGTAGCAGAACCCATTTAATCAGGGTTGTCTATATATGTGGCTAAATGATTATGCTTAGCTGCAGATATACCGAAAATAAGTGATTTCTTGCTCTTCTTGTTATGCATATCCAGCCTGTGGAGAGTCACATGCCAGCGACCCTGTCTCGTTCCTGTGCAAGAGGACAAGAACATCTTTATATTTTAACTTTACTGCACTCGAATTTGAATTATTTATTATAAAGATTTCTTCAGTGATATTAGTCATTTAATATTTAACAGCACAACGTATTAAAAGTGTATTTCATGTTCCCAGACTTCCTTGTTCAGTTTGCTATATGATTTCCATATAAAGTAAGACTCGGTAGGTTGGGTCCCTCCCCCTTTTTGCTATCTAGCAAAAATCTTAGGCTCCTAGGGTAGCCGACGGACATCTTTACGCACTTATTTACATTTACTTGTTTGGGAAATAGCTGTTCATTTAGTTTACCGTAGATGTCTTTCATTCATAAACCTTTTGACAATTTATGTATCTACTTCCTCCCTTTTGGTTCTGATTGAATGAGTTCCTGATCCCTGCCTGTCTTTCTACTTTTATGGAGGGGCGCAGTTATACAGAACCTATTTTTACAATTGAAAAAAGATCTATTCACAAATCGAAAAAGATGCAGCTGATTCAATCATTAGTTATCACATGACGCAATTTCTAGTGGTATCTGATTGATGGGAATCTAACTTACAATAAACCATAATTTCTAGGTCACTCTGATGCTCAGAATGGAGCTAAAGAACCAGAATGAAACATGTTTGGTAGTATATGTAGTGCATAAAGGTTAATTAACGGATTTTTTTCATCTGAAAGAAGATTATTTAAAGGAAACAGACATCGCCAAATAAAAATGTCTTTACTGTTGCTCAGTTTTCGAAAAGATTTTGAATTTAAAAGCTCTTAGCAACAACGAGAAATGGTGGAAACCAAAAGAAAACAAATAATGATAAAAATGACTGATGGGAAATTACGGCGGGATAGAAACTGTAAGAAATTGTGGATGATTTAAAATTGCGAATCTTCGGAAAAGCACGTGGACAAATAAAGGAATGGCGGGAAATTTCAGATTATTGGGAATCCCGATGTATTCCGAAAGTAATGACGAGAAATGACTAAATAACAAAAGAAATAGCAGGAAATATTTGTAGGATCAGAAAAAGCGGGAACTTTTAGCAAGAAAAGAGCAGAAATCCAAGAAAGAAGTGGCGTGGTAGATTGGATGGGAGTAGAAAATGGTGGTAATTTTTAGCGGGAAACTTCAGAATTGGCAGGAAATTCTAACGGGAGTAGATATTGCTTATGGCAGGATTTTGCAGGAACACAAAAAATGTCAGATATTTCGCTCACAGGAAAAAAGTAGGGTGTAAAAATATTGTGGTTGGTCGGGATACCGGGAATATAATTATCATAATTATTTTCTTTTTGTCTTGGCCATAAACCAAGAACAAAGCCTTCAAGGCATATTAGTGAGTTTAACAATTTAATGCAGAGGTTAAGTGTTGCTAAGAATATTATATGGGAAAAATATCTGTTTAATCAACAATTTGACAAGTTTTCCATTCTCACTGACAATTAGAGTTACTGTTCCTTATGTAATTGCGTAGATGTACGAGATTTTTTCTCCAATTTGACAGATAGCTGTAACCAGAAGATTGTTTTGGCATTAAAAAATAAAATAAAAATAAAATAATTGAGCAAATTTTTCTAAGTCTTGTCAGAATTTTATCCAGGTCTATCTACCTGGTTCAATTTAATTTTTATCGCAAAACTTGCTTAGATCAGGCTAATCAAGATTATTGGATTGCTGTAATGTGCTCATCCCGTTTGACAGCCATACACAATAAAGTATAAATGGGGATTTTTTATTTATTTATTATTATTATTTTTTTGCTTTCATTTTCATGATGGTTATGATAAGATTACGACCTTTTAAGCAAGTATGAACGATCTTTGCATTAAAATGGCTTAACTTTCTACCTAAGTTTTCAAAACTTATTTAGAATCGAGAATTAATCAACAGAAAGTATGTATATATTCACTGGTATGACGTCAAAATCAGCAGTCCTGCTGCTTATACTTTGGAAGAGTCTAGACAGGGTAGGTGAAAGCAAGAGATGCTGAATATACGCTCAAAGATGCATAGCAAACGTATTGAAGACAGATACAATGAAAATCTTTGATAGTGGGGTACCAGGTTTTACCCCGGTGCTATGACAGCATGTAAATAACACTGCATTAAAGCACCATATAAAAGTTTCAGCAATATTTGTGAATTTGCATTCAAAGCTCCTAAAAATAATTAAATACTGTTGATTTTTCTATCATTATATTTCAGGGGCATTGTGCAGTGATTTAATATTATAAATAACTTGAATATAAGTACTTTGCCTAAATTGCTGTGATTTTATCAAATGGAAATTTTTTAATTTTAAAAAGTGTTTATTTACATTTCTGTTTTTTTTTTGTTACTTCGATCAAGATATATTCCCATAATGAGGTATTTTTTCAGAATTGTGTTTCTCCCCCAACCTGAAAATTGGTCTCTGTATATTCAGCTTTCAGCTCGTCTCCACGGGAGCGTTTCGCCGCGCGTACTATATGCAGCACAGTGGCTATACGACTTTCAAACTGGCGCATGCGTAGAAGCTTCATAAACAAACATGGCGTACTTTCATATCAGAAACTGTGACAGTCTGAATTTTAAAACATTACATTACAGCTTTACAACGTTAATTCAGCAAAATGGTTACATGTACAGTTTCATTAATGTTTATTTATACTTCCGCGACATCCATTTAGTGCTGTCAGGCCGGTTAGCAACCTGAATCACACTGAGAATGTAAGTGGGGGTTGCATTGAAAATTTGCACTATAGAAATTAGTCAATGGCAATTAGACGTAACGGAGACCAATCCAAAAATAAAATCGGAGTTACGTCAAGATATTAGACTAAATGAGGGGCCAGAAAATGTCTAAATGAGTTTTATCATCCCCTGGCCCCATAGAAACATTAAATGTTATGACCTCTCACCAGAACTAACTCGGTATTTTGTTCTAATGAGGGACCACAATATGTTTTGTGGAAAAATCCTCTGAGAATTCTCTTCATAATACACTCCTTTCCTGGAGCTCTAGTTAGTAATACATCTTTTCTCTATTCAGGTTGACCATTTTGGGTTTGCCAATGCTGATACTTTCAAGCAGCGCTACCTGATCAATAAGGACCATTGGAACAAAGATGGACCAATTTTCTTCTACACGGGAAATGAAGGGGATATTGCTTGGTTTTGTAACAATACTGTAAGTATTATCAGTGATTAATATTTGACAACATAAGAAAACATATTTATTGTCAAACATGATATTTGAAGTTAAGGTGTATGTACACCCCCCCCCCCCCCCCCCCCCCATTTTTTAAGAGTCGTCAGTTTTATAAAGGAGAAAGCTTAAGCTGTCCCTTCTCCCTTGAGAAATAGAAACTCCTAAAGGAAAGAATGATTAAAAGTAACAGGTCTGTTTGAGATGGGGTACAGATACTTCCAGACCAAACTTATCTCTCTCAGAGGGGTATCCAAATAACTTTTAGATGTCTGAGTGCTTCTGCATATTTTTCCTTCATTTTCTTGCAAAGGGAAACAATTCTCAAGACTTCTTGTTTGCTATATCTTGGGCAACCAAAATTCCTTCCAAAATGGGGTCAACTCTTAAAAGAAAGAATTTGCACCTACATGTAGGTGCAAATTCCTTCCTTTTAGAGTTGATCTCCGTTGAGAAGGGAGACAAAAAAGAAAATGGCAGAATTAAAAGTGTATTCATCCACCTTAACTCTTTAAGCACCACAAAGCAGACGACAAAATGTACGTCTGCAAAAATTTAAAAAAATGCCTTGTCCAAGACATTTCATATTGAGAATTCAAAGACTAGAGGGCAAACAGTGTAGATCTAGATGAGGCGGCTCATTATGAGCCCCCTCATCAGGATCTATGCTTTTTGCAAATTATGCTAATTTCGTCACTGGGGCTTGAAGAGTTAAATGACTTGCCACCATGTTTGCAACAAAAACCGGTCATTAAATATGTAAAAATAAGTGTTGCACCTTTTAACAACTAAATTTAGGTTACATGTCCATGAAACAGTTCATGGATGATGAGGTTAACATGTAAACATGTACATGTATTGCATAACATTAGTCACAAAATCCTAAGATATACTAGACCCAGAATACACCTTAAATATATATTCTGGGCTCGCTATATCTGATTTTTGCATTTTTAAGGACGCTCCTGTACAGATTTGCAGTTGATTCATTTTTGGCCTGTGAGCATACTGTAATACACTTCTTTTTTGAAGAAAGGGGAGGAAGCATTTATTAGAATGTAGAATTGGGATATTTATTAGAATTAATATGGTACAAACAAAACTATGGTATGCATATATTTTCTTATCAGCTACCTATATTTTCAGGGATTTATGTGGGACATAGCTCCAGAGTTCAGTGCCATGCTGGTGTTTGCTGAACATAGGTTTTACGGAGAGTCAATACCTTATGGTCCTGAGGCATATAAGGTAATATTACGCAGCTGATATGTTTAGTACCATATTTCTTCAGTTTTAAGAAAGGGGGTTTTCCCTTCCAAAACAATCCCAAAAATTCAGATCCATCTTCTAAGATGGATCTAGATTTTTGGGATTGTTTTAGAAGTGAAAACCCATTTCATATCTGAATTTCATAAGACTTATTTAGGTATTTGGGGTCATATTACAGATGGAAAAAACACCATTTTCTAGAGGAATTAAAGTGAGTTTTCATCAGAGAAAATATTTCATCCTGGATAACAACTGCTTGGAAAACAATGTCATGCAAACATATGAAAACTTAACCTACAGTTTGGACCCTTTGTGATATAATAAAGTCAAACAGTTCTCAGACTGTGCTTTGTAAAAAGCTAAGTTGACATGACAATTGTAAAAGTCAACCTGGAGGTCCAGATATTGAGGGGAAGTGGGAGAGGAGTTTGAGGATAATCTTTGGATAATTATGCTATTTTGTCACCAAAAGCATGTGAGCCCCCTTCAGAATTACCTCAATGAGGGGTCATAAAACACCTTTTAACTTTACAAATTACTGTGCATACTTTTTAGATCAGATACCATAAGCAATGTCCCATCTTTCTTGTCCTGGGGCTTCCTCTTGACAGTAAGAAAGATAAAATAATCATGTTTTTCAGGTAGTCCAATGCTTCAAAGCCTTTACAGTCTCAGTACATCATATGAACATGCTATCAAAATTTTCATTAAGATGAAAATATGCACTTTCTTAGGAATGCAACTTTGTCATTTCTTTTTTGCCTTCCTTCTCTATGGGGGTCAACTCTTAAAGAAAAGAATTTGCTTCTCTAGGAGCAAATTCTTTCCTTAAAGAGGAGACCCTTTTTGAAGGGCATTGTCATCCAGGGAAGCCGACAGGAAGTCACAAAAGTTGTTCCCCTTTGTAAAAATGGCAGAAAATCAAGGCAGTGCATCCATGCACCTTAAGTACACATATGCATGTCTCTATTACAGGATCCTAAACATTTGAACTACCTCACATCAGAGCAGGCTCTGGCAGACTTTGCCGTCCTCATAAAATATCTGAAGCAAACAATAGGTGGCGCTGCTAACAGTCCTGTTGTAGCTTTTGGCGGGTCTTATGGTGGCATGTTGTCAGCATGGATGAGAATAAAATATCCAAATATTGTCATTGGGTAAGACTGAATTAATGTTACCGGGTATATGAGCTGTTTTTCAGTTTCAAAGTGTGTTTGTGAAAAAAATTCCATCCCTTATGCTTTGAAAAACTGCTGAACAATCACAAGTGTCTTTACACTAATATTCACAATAATGTACTGGTGCACAAATTCATGAATCATGCTTACATTTGACCAGTATATAATCATCATTGAAAGTACTTGATTATGAATTTAAGAACTCTCCATTAATTAGAAACCAAAGAAGTAGAAAAAAAAAAATAATACAAAAAAATAAAGCAGTTTACAATGCATGTACTTAAAGTTATCCATGTACATGCTATATTAGTGCATTTTACTTTGATTGAAATTTGTTTTCATACTTCAAATCTAAAGGCCAACAAATGTTGACAATGTTTATTTTCTAATTGTGGAAACAAACCTATTGGAAGCAGTTATCTTAAGCAGTTTTGCAATGTATCAAATTGACCACTTAATAATCAGTTTTGAAAATCATGAAACTCACAAATTGTGAGTTTCATGATTTTCAAAACTGATTATTAAGTGGTCAATTTAATACATTGCCAAACTGCTTTAGATATCAATTTGTTCTAAGTTACCGATGGAAGTTAATTAATAGGCCTGACACGGAAGAAATGAAGTAAATTTCATGGTAAAAAAAGTGGAAGTATACGATACTTAAAGGAGAAAAATTATTGGCTGAACTTATCTAACAGTTTTATTTTAAATTTGTTTACAGGTCACTAGCAGCGTCAGCACCAATATGGCAGTTCACAGGGATCACACCTTGTGAGGCCTTCAATCAAGTCCTGACACAAGGATACAACAAGTCCTCTCCAGAGTGTGTCAGAAATATCAAAAATTCCTGGGGAGTCATAGATTCCATAGCAGAAACAGGTATAGTAAAATATATTCAGTGGGCAGAGTACCGTGAAATAATTAGGGGATTAACAAGAAGCATGAATTATTGAGTCAGGTTAAAATTGTCACTTTGATGCTATGAAATTCCCAAAACATACCATTTTGTGAAAATTGTAAGAAAAAAAGAAGACAGATCAGTTGTGTTGTGCATTGTGTTACACACTTTTGATATGTCACTGTGAGATCTGAATTAACATTCACCAGTGGTTGTCAGAATGCTTCTGCTGTTTACATTCCTGCATTGCACATGAATGATGCCACTGCTTTCTGTCATTTCAGGTCTAGTCAGATTTTAAACTTTTACCCATAGAAAGTCAACTCTGTAGAGCTACATGTTTAGTTGTGTGACCAATTTTGAAGGACTATATTTGGATATCAAATTTGGTGCAAAAAAATTCTGAAATAATTTTTTAGAAGTTAAGGACAAGTTTATTAGTTTTAATGTTTGCAGCAAGTGTTTGCATCCACCCACCAATACTGAATACTCATATTATAACCACAAGAAGCTTATGAAATACAAACATTTCTTTTTTCATTTGTTAGATGAGGGGAGATTGTTTATATCTGAAACCTTCAAGTTGTGTTCAGCACTCACCAAAAAGGATGTTGGTGCGTTTAAAGACTGGTTAACTAATGCCTGGACGGACCTAGGCATGGTGAATTATCCCTATCCTGCCAACTTCCTGGAACCCCTCCCTGGCAGGCCTGTCAAGGTTTGTGTTTCTTTTATTTTTTATTTTTTTATTTATGCTTGTGTCAATCTGGGATTCTTGTTAAATAATGCCTGGGTATACCTATGCACATGTGTAGGCTGAGTACGTATTTGAATGGCCATGCAGTTAGTGTTTGTCTTCAGAAGTACGGCTAGGTCCAAGAAAATCACTCTCACCTTGATTTAATTCTCTGCTCCCTATTTCTCGGAAGGGGCTGCTCTGAAAGAAATAATTTGTAAGAGTAGCTGTACTTGGAGGAAGGATTTGCATACCAGAGTAGTAAATGCTGCTCTTCAAAAATTATCTTCCATTTAAAAATAGATACCAAGCCGTGGATATGTAGCCATTCACCTTATCTTTTATTAACTCTTTAAACACCAAAAAGCAGACGACAAAATTCACGTCTGCAAAAATTAAAAAAAAGCCTTGTCCAAGAAATTTCATATTGAGAATTCAAAGACTCGAGAGCAAACAGTGTAGATCCATTTGAGGCGGCTCATTATGAGCCGCCTCATCAGGATCTATGCTGTTTGCAAATTATGCTATTTTTGTCACTGGTGCTTAAGTGTTGTGATTACCTCTTTTCTACAGGCAGTGTGTGGGAAGTTATTAGTGCCATATGAAGGTAAAGAATTAATGCAGCACCTGTATGAAGGAGTCAACATCTACTTTAACTATACAGGAAGTGCCAAATGTCTCAATATTTCTCAACAAGCTACTTCAGATCTCGGGGATCTTGGCTGGGGCTATCAGGTTTGTAAAGTCATTATTTGGACTTTGCTACCCATGCATTGTGGATAGTCAAAACATTGGGATATTTTAACCTTTTATTCCCTGTTTATTCCTTAAGCTATTATGAGAGATTGTATTAGAATCTCCAGTGCAAAATGGTTCTTATGAGATGCCATACCATATTTTATGCTGAAATGAGGAAAAAATCTAAATTTCATCTTAATTTGGATGTTATTTGATGAATTTTATGAAGAGTGAAATTTAGTTTTGGCTATCTCTGATTAGGTAATATGTTTTAAGAAAGAGAATAGAACTTTTTGATCAGTAAAGTCACAATCATTTCCAGTTTCATTATTACATGTAAACGGTATTATAGTTTGCTATAATTTTCACATGTTCATGAAATTATCTGAATGCCTGTAAGTGATAGGTTAAAGGTAGGTTCCTGTACTTTGGAATGCATCATAATTTTGATGATTTTTTTATCCAAGTTGTTGGAAAGCACTTATAAAGAGGAAATGAATAAGTTTCACTAAAAGTGTAAATAAAAAAATCATAGAAAAGTCGTTTTGCAAGGGATTTCCTAACTCTGCTTCGCAAACCAGTTAACCCTATATTTAGTTCGCGCCAAAAATAGATAACATAGCTGACGTCATGCTGCATTGCATTTTGGGATAATTTTAACCCATCCGCCATGCCAGGACCTCTGGAAGCTCATGGCAAGAGAAAATTAACCGTTGGCAAGTGACATCAGAAACTGCGGACTTGTAGACATATAAACATATTTATTTTTAGAACTGGAATTCCAACATTTTCATTTGAGCTAGTTTTTAGCTCACCTGAGCCGAAGGCTCAGAGGTGAGCTTATAGGATGGGAGTCGAGCCGTCGTCCGTTAGTGCGTTAGTGCGTGCGTGCGTGCGTGCGTCAACACTTTCAAACATAAATATCTCAGAGACAAGTAGGCCGATCGCAATCAAATTTTATCTGAAGCATCATTTGGGTGGGGGAAAGGCTGCATTAGGTTTTGGTGCCGATCAGCTCAGAACTCTGGTTTCCATGGCAACAGATAGCCCCCATAGGGTTATAATGGGGAAAACAGCGTCATCACGTTTTCTCGACTGTTTTTGATTAGATCTTTATCATACTTGCAGGTAATGATGACATACACAAGAGCTTGGATGAGTTCGAAATTTGGCCGGATTCGAGCACAGACTACGGAGTTAGCTGCCCTTGAGCGTTTGAAAAAAATCCCATAGGGTTATAATGGGGAAAATGGCGTCATCACGTTTTCTCAACTGTTTTTGCTTAGATCCTTATCATACTTGCAGGTAATGATGACATACATAAGAGCTTGGATGAGTTCGAAATTTGGCCGGATTCGAGTACAGACTACGGAGTTAGCTGCCCTTGAGCTTTTGAAAAAAATCCCATAGTGTTATAATGGAGAAAACAACGTCATCACATATTTTTAAAAAACTTTGTCTTGCTCTATTGCCTACATTTCTCAACGGATTTTAAAATAACTTCACACAAATGTAGGGCATGACAATATCTCGAGCAAGTTCGACTTTCAGGATGCTGCGCCCAAGGTCAAGGTCACTGTGGCTATTTTTAGAAAAACTTTGTCAGCGCTCTAGCACCTACATTTCTCCATGGATTTTAAAATAATTTGACACAAATGTAGGGTATGACAATATCTCAAGCATGTTTGACTTTCAGGATGCTGTGCCCAAGGTCAAGGTCACTGTGGCTATTTTTAGAAAAACTTTGTCATCACTCTAGCACCTACATTTCTCAACGGATTCTAAATAATTTCACACAAATGTAGGGCATGACAATATCTCGAGCAAGTTTGACTTTCAGGGTGCTGCAATCAAGGTTTTTGATTAGATCCTTATCATACTTGCAAGTAATGATGACATACATAAGAGCTTGGATGAGTTCGAAATTTGGCTGGATTCGAGCACAGACTACGGAGTTAGCTGCCCTTGAGCGTTTGAAAAAATCCCATAGTGTTATAATGGAGAAAACAACGTCATCACATTTTCATTTTTCATGGGATCCTCTTAATACTTGCAGGTAATGAGGATATGCATAAAAGCTTGGATTAGTTAGCATTTCAGCTAGATCTCACTACTGACTATGGAGTACCTGCCCTGAGCATCCAAAAAATCAATGTCGCCACTTTTTCTTGGTTTCTACTGATCCGATCCTTTTCAAACTTGCAGGTAATGAGGAAATGCATAATATCTTAAACAAGTTCAAATTTTGGCCAGATCAGGCCAACCACTACGAAGTTAGCTGCCCTTGACAGCTCTGTCTATTGTGCTCTTGATCGGATACTTTTTAAACTTGCATATATTAAATGAGGGCATACATAATGTTTTGGATGAGTTTAATTTTCAGCCTGATTGGACCACTGACTGTGGAGTTAGCTGCCCTTGAGCATCTTAAATATCCCTATAGGTTTACAGTGTCTCTCAGGTGAGCAATTGTTGCCCTTTGGGCTACTTGTTTCATTAACCTGCGGCCACAGGTTAATGAAAGAACTGGCTCAAATCAAAAGTACCAGACTTTACAGAAGCAAACAGAAACAAAATATATGGACACTTTGTCTACTGACAATACTTTGTAAGAAACAGGAAATCATTTCGGGATTTTAATATTCGCAGTTTCTAAGGGACCACGAAATACAGCGAAAAAAGGAACACCGCGAAAATTATCCCCGTATATGGTATGTAAACTAAAGCAAAGTGGTTGTTTCGGAGGGTAAAAAAACTCCCTTACTTATAACCATATACAGTTAACTCTTGTTATCTCAACGCCGAAATTTATACAAAACTACTGATATCTCAAAGTAAATTTTCGGATCTCAGAAAATTTACTTTGAGATGTCAGTAGTTTGAGATAACGGGAGCTGGTTTGTAAATTAAAGTAGGTATTGTGTTCAAACTGTAGTCTTTGATATTGATATAATAATTTCTTTGAGATATCAGCATTCGAGATATCGAGAGTTGACTGTATTATCATATTTACAGAGCTGCACTGAGATGGTGATGCCAATGTGTTCAAATGGAATAGATGACTTTTTCCCACCAGCTGAGTGGAATTTCACATCGTACAGTGAACAGTGTCATAAAAGATGGAAAACAACGCCTCGGCCATATTGGATAGAGACAGAATATTGGGGCAAAAGTCTTCAAAATGCTTCCAATATTATATTTAGGTGAGAGAGAAATATACTTTTATTTGGGAATATTTGCAAAAATTAGACTTTCATGAAACTTCATACTGTAAAGTTTTATGGATTTACAACTATTGCTTAATGGGTATAGCCTTTATCAGTGCAAGAACCATTATGACCCTCATCAGATAAAAAAGTTGGCATATTGAGTTAAGATTCAGATTAGGCTATGTGGCAATTCATTATAAGACCTGTCAATTCAAATTTCACGAAATTTTCAGTTCTTTTAATTCATACATAAACAGAATTTTATTGTACCTATGGGCATATTTCACAAATAGTGACCTTGACTCCTGTTACGCAGGAGAGGTCCTGGAGAGCTCCTGATTAAGCATCATTCAGCTATTTATCAGGATGGAGCATATCAGCTTGATCTACAAGCCTTCAGTCCCATAGTTCCCAAATAGGTAACGTCAGAATCGAAGAAAAAAAGTTGAGACGCAGTGAAAAAAAGCAACAAAAATAAGAAATAAAAATTTTGTTAGTGGTTGAAACTTTATCATACTTTGGTGTTTGCTTATTTCAGTAATGGTGACCTTGACCCCTGGTCATCAGGAGGAGTCCTGGAGAGCCCCAATCTAAGCATCATTCCACTATTAATCAGAGATGGAGCCCATCATCTTGATCTCAGAGCTGCCAACCCACTAGATACTCCCGAGGTGCAAGTTGCCAGAACTCAGGAAAAGAATATAATAAAATTGTGGTTAGGAGATACCAAGAAATAAAAGCAAGAAGAGATATTTTAGCAATACCATGTGATATGAATTTTTTTTCTGCTTTTCAAAGATTAAGGTGTATGGAAACACCTTCAGAGTCTGGGTGCAATTGTTCAAAAGCATTCTTAGCTTAACAACCTCTGTGGTCAAGGATTTGTGAAGCCTTACAGTAGCCACAAAATCAACTGCAGTAATATTTTTTGCAAAAAAATTGCACTGCAAAAGCTCCTCACATTTTTTGGACAAAAATCGGCAGTGTTTTTACATACAGTAGGTTTGAAATTTTTACATCTGGTTGACTTAAGACAATCAGGTTCTAGCTGCCATTTTTACAAGGGAGACAACTTTAAAGAATGGTATTTGCCTCCCTGATAGGGGAATCCCTTTCCTAAAACTATGCTATGAGAGCAAATAGAATTTTCTCTCTATGTGATTTAATTGATTTATCCGTAGATTGATAAACAGAATTTTGCTTACCAATCAAAATGGATTGAATAGTAAAACATAACGGTACAGCCTTAGACAAACATTTTGCACACAACTTGCTGGGTATATAATCAATGTATTTTGATGTTAGTTGTTTAAGGGCATTTAAGATAGGCGTGGTTAAATCGTCACACGGATAAGTCAATTCTTTAGTTTAAAATTAGCCCATATGCGAAAGGAGGTCAGAATGATCACCTTTGGAGGTATGTCGGTACACCTTAGCATAAACCTGTTCTGTTCAGCTGCTTCAGAACTCCAGATTTGAGAAATGTTTATGATGAATGCCACAAGGAAACATTTGGAAGGGCCATAGAGTCACCATCAATTAGTACTTGAGACATTATATTCCAACAGTAACATATTACTGTATTAATTCTAATAAACACCCCTGCTCTAATAAATTTACGGAAAATAATGTTATATCCAATTGCGTGAACTCTTATTTGCCTCTCTGGATGAGGTAGCTCTCTGAAAAGGGAGGCAAAAATAGTAGAGTTGCTTCCTCTGCAAGTATACCCACTTACCTTAATACTGTTATTAGAGGTGTTTGGCAGTGGCTAATTTATTACACTTTAGGCTCTAAATAATGCCCCCTTTCGTAAAATAAAATGCTTCCGGGGCCTTTATTAGGATTATTACGGTATTCACAGAAAACTATGCTCAGACTGAATGGCTGTATATGCTTGTTTCAGAGTCTTTGCTCATGGCATAATATGCATTACAACTCATTAATCACGAATTTTAGTTTCTAAAACCTTTTATCTCAGGTGCAGAACTGTCTACTCATCAAATATTTAAAGGGGAATGGATACGTTTTGAAAGGAAATAACTTTAATGTGGAACTATTTATATTCTTCTCACAGAGAACTGAAAGAATTTCCTCCCAGCAGGGAGCAAATTCTTCCCTTTAAGGTAAGCCCCTTACAGGGATTTTTCAGGTAAACAAAGTCTCTATGCAAGAGTGAAATCTTATTTCAAAGGAAAGCAATATTTTTTGACTCAGAGTTGCCTCTCTTAGAAGTGTATTCATTTGCCTTAAAACTCATATATATATATATACAGAGGAAGGGTATAAAATATACCCAGAACGATAGATAAATAAATAAAATAAGGTTTGACGTTACATGTTTAGATTTATTAAAATAAAACGTTACATGTTTAGATTTATTAAAATAAAATATATATATATATATATATATTATTAAAATAAAAAATATATATATATATATACTCTTTTATACACAATGTGATTAAATCATATTTATTCTGTTTTATTCAAAATGTGATTAAATATTATCAACAAAAGATGCTGGTTTGTTTTGAAATGCTGGTAATGGAACTATTTTTCCTCCTTAACTCTTTAAGCACAAAATTTACGTCTGGAAAAATTAAAATAATGCCTTGTTCAAGACATTTCATATTGAGAATTCAAAGACTAGAGGGCAAACAGTGTAGATCTAGCTGAAGCGGCTCATAATGAGCCGCCTCATCAGGATCTACGCTGTTTGCAAATTTTGCTAATTTCGTCACTGGGGCTTAAAGAGTTAAAATGACATTTCACCCGTGCACTAGATGAGCAACCAATACACCTGGCCCAGAGGTTATAAGACTTGAGTACATTCTCAAACTCAAAATAAAGCACACTGATTGGCTGCTTCCGAGCACATGCTCGGAAGCAGCCTATCAGTGTACTTTATTTTGAGTTTGAGATTATTCTCTAGTTTTATAACTTTGAACCCAGGCTAGTTTGATATCAAAGAAAAAAAGTATCCTTGTGAAGCTTTTGGTTAATTTGCATGATTAAGGACACTACATTGCGCAGTTATTAGATTTGTCCCATATGATATTGTTTAAGGCCAGCACTGTTTGGTGAAAGTTGTAAATTCACATAACTCTGAGCAAAGCATTTGTAAATGTGAAAATAAAACTATCATGCAACAGTTTATCAGACAGGAATCTTTCCCTTAATTATTTATGTCCCCCCACCATGCGGAGGGGGGGGGGACATATTGTTTTTGGTGTGGATCCCGTCAGCATCCGCGTAGCTTCTTGTCTGCACTCTATCTCCTGAAGGGATTCATGGATTTTGACCAAACTGGCACAGATACATTACTGGGAGGGGGGAAAACTGATTAGATTTTGGTGACCTTGATCTTATTTTCAAGTCACAGGAGGTCAAAGAAGGGTGAAAAATTGCTTGTCTGCACCATATCTCCTGAAGGAATTGATGGATTTTTACCAAACTGGCACAGATATATCACTGGGAGATGGCAAAGAACTGATTAGATTTTGGTGACCTTTACCTTATTTTCAAGGTCACAGGAGGTCAAAGAGTGTTGAAAAATGCCTTGTCTGCATCATAACTCCTGAAGGAATTGATGAATTTTTACCAAACTGGCATAGATATATAACTGGGAAATTGCAAAGAACTGATTAGATTTTGGTGACCTTGACCTTATTTTCAAGGTCACAGGAAGTCAAAGGATGTTGAAAAATGCCTTGTCCGTACCATATCTCCTGAAGGTATTGATGGATTTTTACCAAACTGGCACAGATATATCACTGGGAGATGGCAAAGAACTGATTAGATTTTGGTGACCTTTACCTCATTTTCAAGGTCGCAGGAGGTCAAAGAGTGTTGAAAAATGCCTTGTCCGCACCATATCTCATGAATGGATAGATGGATTTGAATCAAACTGCCATAGATTCATCATTGGGAGATGGCAAAGAACTAATTAGATTTTGGTGACCTTGACCCCATTTTCAAGGTCACAGGAGGTCAAAGAGTGTTGAAAAATGCCTTGTCTGCACAATATCTCCTGAATGGACCGATAGATTTGAACCAAACTTGCATAGATATATCACTGGGAGATGGCAAAGAAGTGATTAGATTTTTGTGACCTTGACCTCATTTTCATGGTCACAGGCAGTCAAAGAGTATGTCTGTACCATAACTCCTGAATGGATGGATGGGTTTGAACCAAACTGTCACAGATACATCACTGGTAGATGAAAAAGAAGTGATTAAATTTTGATGACCTTGACCCTATTTCAAGGTCACAGGAGGTCTTAACTTGACAGCATTGAGGGAAAATGATACTGCTGGGAAAGAGCAGGTGGGGGGACATCTGTTTCTGTCAAAAAACATTTCTAGTTCAGCCTAAAATTGATTGCTTGTCAAGTGCTCTAAATAGTTTTGTATTCTTTCAAAAATCATGAAGGAATTGACTGACTGTTTATAAACAACTAAATGACAGTGAAAACAAAGCTAGTTGCAGCTGGAAAGTAGTTAATATACCATGATAATTCCAACTCAGTTTTCTACTGCTGATTTAGTGCAATTTGATTGGCCAAGAGCGTACTGAAAACGGCGTTTATACTTCAATAAATCCTCTGAACCATTGATGGGATACTACTTAGATAATTCTCTTTGTGGCAGTTTCTAAGATTCTCTGTATAGCTAGAGCTGACATTTTTAAGATAAAATGACACAGTTGGAGTTATAAGAAATGAATTTTATTTTTGTTGATTTTATGGATGTGTAAATGCCAACGAATCACTCACAAACTTAGCATTATTCAGTTTTTGAGTGATTCACCGGCATTTACACATTCATAAAATATACAAAAATAAAATTCAGTCGTATATGTTCTATGTCTTGTGGATGTGTTTCCTGACTTGCTGATTTTCTAGAATTGTTTTTGATTTGTGCAATAAAATCAGTTTAATAGATTTTCAAGGCACACAGATTCGAGTAGTTTTCACAGTAAAAGATGTTGGTATGCATGCTGACTGATTGGGGGGTGGGTCGATCAGCATGTTACTATATCCCACAGCTGGCAACCAGTATGAACATGTCTGTATGTGAAACTGGCATCATACATCAGTTATGGAGGTGGATACCTCCATAACTGATGTATAATGCCAGTTTCACATAGAGACTTTGGATCAATGGCAGTTTACATGTCTATCTGAACACTTTTTCAGTTATATCAGGACAATGGGGGTGGGGTGATTATGAAGGGCCTATGCAATGCAACACTGTTTCGGTTCAGACAGAATCATGCATGGATCCACTGGGGCTTAAACCCATGATCCTGTGATCTTAAGTCTGGCCTGCTAACCACTCCCCCCCCTCCCCACCCCCTGCAGATGCTTTCTGTGATGAGCAACTGTAGACATTGCACCAAGACCATATCTTAATATCACAGGGAAGTACATGGTATTTGTTTAAAATATTTTTTTATGAAAAATGCTCAGTAGCAGTACAAATTCAGGCATTATAGAACTTGAATCAGATCCATGAAGAAGAACTACAGTTATTGTACCAAGACCATGTAAGAGTACTGTAGACTTATTTAACAAGGGGAAGCAAACAGGAAAACACAGAAGTTGTTCCCTTTAAAAATGTGGCGGGAAAACATGGAGATGTACATATTCACCTTAAATGGAAACACACAGACTGCATTTGAGCCGTGTCATGTGACTTCCAACAATGTGGCATTTTGTATTGTGATATTCAGACCATCCTCATATGTACAGGGTAATCATTTTTCTTTTATACTTTTCAATGAATTATAGAGATTTCTCGATGAAATCGAAACTGATAATCTCACTGTTTCAAACAGTGAAATTATCACTTTCAATTTCACTGTTTCAGAAATAGAGGATCTTACACGAGTGGTCATTTCATATGAAATTTATGAAACGAGCTTTGGCAAGTTTCATAAATTTCATGTGAAATGACCACGAGTATAAGATTCTGTTTATCATATGGCCCTTTAAAATGGGATTAAAAGGTCTTCAAACTGAACATTATTTCAATATGAAAATGCATAGTTGACATGGACGTTGTCAATGACGTTACGTATACGCGCCAAAGTGTTATTACATGTGTGGTCATACGATTTTTATGACACAACGTTATCCACTGAATAACAGCGACGTCATGTGATAAACAGCATTTTTGAGAAATAGCCTCAAGTTCTTTGTTGATTAATTGACTAAATCTTATCTGGCTTTACAAAAATTATGTCACGCATGTTTGCACGTCATTACGACGTTAATGTCATCACTAAAAGCGCCAACATAACATTGTTACTGCACCCGACGTCAGGCCGCCTAATACTCCTGTAGGCATTCTATCTGGGAATTTTTTTTAGATCTTTTCAGTTGCAAACTTAGATTACAACCAATATCATACCCATTAAACGCGCTGGAAGTATCAAATTTGACGCAAAACGGCTAGATAAAAGTTGTGTTTCTGTCGTGATGGCTGACGCTCTTGAATAAAAGAATTATTACCATTTTCAAGCATAAAAGAAATGGAAAATTTGACTTTTTCAGTGTAAGATGAATTTTTATATCGCTCATGAACACCAAAAGTGGTATTCGGTGAAATAAAAATCGATCTTACACTGAAAGAGTCAAATATCCTCTATATTGTTGGTGCTGTGGCTTGGGTTACTTTCGTAGATGGCTGATGTGATAAGCAAAAACTCTGATCAGACTTATGTGCAGTCTGATCAGAGTTTTGGCTTGTCACCAATGCCACTCAGTTGTGATTCATTGTACAAGAAGGGAAGCAACACCAGAAATACTACCTTCATTGTCTGCTCCAGAGTTATCTTAAGATACTGGTTACCGTTTCAAATGGAGAAGAAGGAATTTGCATAGTACCAGATCAGTACCATCAAATGACAGAAAAAAAATGTAAACATCAACAAATGAACATTTTCAGGTGATAAATTTGTTTGTTTTCTCAAACCAGTCAGAACAAATGGAATTTTTGGATAGTGGTCATTAAAAACAAAACACTATTTTATTTGATTGCTACATAAATTTTCCATAATTGTTGTATTACAAGAAGGATTTTGCTGTTCTTTTATTTGACCCACATTCTCTTTCTTTTACCAGGTTGAGTTGCATATTAGAGCAACGAAATTGCACTCCGGGTATTGTCTTTTTCATTTTGTCATTTTCTGAAATACCCGTAACGGAGACCAATCCAAAAATAAAATCGGAGTTACGTCAAGATATTAGACTATTTAAAGTTGCATATATAGGTACAGTTGTCATGCTTTGTCAATAATATTAACTATAATTGGATGTACATGATCTGCAGTTTTTGATATAATTTATACTGACACCTCATCAATTTAGCAGTGTATCTGAGCCCTATTCTAAGCATGGTTTGCAAACAGAGAAATGGCATAAATTACGACAAACATCACCTCATCAATTTAGCACTGTATCTGAGCCCTATTCTAAGCATGGTTTGCAACAGAGAAATGGCATAAATTACGACAAACATGATATAATGTAGAGTGACAGGTTGCAGATTCGTACATGTTGCAGATTCGTACACTTGGGAGTTTTAGGGCCTCTACTGAATGCATGATGTCAATTAAAAAGAAATTAATTATACGACTGTTTACACCATCTATCGTGTCAGTTATTTTCAGTGCACGCATGCGCGTGCCTTGTAGATTACACTCATTGCAGACGATTTTTCCCGACCGTCTCCACTGCTGTCTCTCTGATACAGTAGTTTGATTTCATGACCGAGGAGCAGAATGGCAAAGTCCACAGCTTATTTTAATATCAGATGTTGAGAAAATCATTCTACTTTAACGTACACACATTTACTTCTGTCCAAAATGTCATGAATATTTTAAAATTTCCATTTTCTGAGCTGAGTCCCGCTCGCTGATTCATTTGATTCAGTTCTGTTATGCTTACAGACGTTGTCGGTAATTCGTTGTACCATCTATATTGAAGTGCTTAAAATCTTACTTTCTTACTGATAGTCGGCCTTGATGTTTTGCACGTCTTTCTGAAATATATTAGTTTTGTTCAAAACAATGTTGCTTTATCTGGTTCTTGTTTTGTTATGCAAATATATTGGTGTACGAATCTGCAGGTATACTGCTTATGTTTTTCCACAATTTTGACAAAGGGAAACAGTTTTTGTGACTTCCAGCTTGGTTTTCTGGATGACAAAATAATAATAATAATGACTTTATTTAAGAGAAAGCCCAGTTGGACATAGTCCAATCTTCCCTGGGGTCCTCCTTCAAAATATACAATATTCACAATGTGACAAGACAGTATCATGCAAAATACATACAAAACATATCCATATACCGTAATCAACCTATTTACCGCACATGACCCTATAACCGCACACCATGGCCATTTCCGGAAAAAAACTGCACAAGCGCACACTGCTTTTCCTTTTGAAACTCTCACAAAACCTAACAACTTATCATTACTGTTTCAACAGCAATCTCAAGGCTTGAGTATCATTTTCTGTCCCATAGAAAATATAAACTCACAGTATTTCCAGTCCTACTCCATGTCGTCTCTTTCCAGTCACCCTGCATTTTATTGTTCAGAGTGTGCGGTTATCAGATACATTTTTAACCACACCTTTTGTTGCAATTTTGAAAAAGTTAAGCGCATGGTGCGGTAAATGGGTTGATTACGGTAATATATCATTGATGGTGAGCTTGGTCCCTTGATATAAGTCCATTGGTACCCAGCTTGAGGCAAACACTGAAGACCCTGATTAAATGCTGCATTTGCTGCTTCTGATCTGGGTCTACACTATTTGCTTATGTCCCTTGGGTCTCCAGGCAAAAATGGGCAAATTGCAACAAAGACATTATATACACAATACTAATCAACTACTAAATATGCCTAAGATAACAACATCATGACACTGGTCTGTTTCACCTCAACATATGAAAAGATCTGTGCAGACAGCTCCGACCAAAAACAATATCTTATCCATGCAGGGTGACAAGCTTTCACCTTCCACACATTTGACTTCAGGAATCATAGATTTCTAGGGTGAATAGGGAAGACCTTGTCTCCATTGCACATCTGCATAGACAATCACATTCCTTCTGGTCTGCATGTCGCAAGGTGACCCTTCATGCACTGCCCCACATATATAATCATTATAAACTATGTTAAACATACATGTATATACAGTTGGCTCCATAAATCAGGACTGGTCAGCTAACCATTCTATGTATCTCTGTTTAAACTGAGAAAGGGTATTAGACACTTTGATACTTTCTGGGATGGCATTCCATATTTTAGATCCAGAATAAGCTAATGTAAATAAATGGGTCTGCTTTTAAAGGAAACAATTTGAAATTCTTTCCTTTGACAGTCAACCCCCATGGAGACATGAAAATGAAAGAGTTATGCCCCTTGAAAGTGTATCCATTTACCATAAAACAAATTTTCTTTTGAAGCTGCTTGTATTGCATCAGAGCAGAAATAGATTCTTCATTATATAGAGAACTAACCAAATCAGTTATTTAAATAATTGAAAAGTTACTTTAAATGCTGTGCATTCCTTGCTGCCTAGTTTCAGCTTTCATGCAAGACACAGCCCCACACAAACCTGTCTGAAATTGAATGGATACACATTCAGGGGTAGCAATTCTTCCTGTTTCATTTTCACTCTCCTTCTAAATTTGGAGCAAACCCAAAGAGCAACCACACCTCAGGAACTGACTGAATCAGATCCCAAACCCCATCCCCAACACCAAAGGGAAAGACCGACAAAGACATCCCAACAAACAATAAATTACAAGTGATATGCCGAGTCAGCAGCTCTTTCAAGAAACTCTTACAAGAAAAACTGGCTCCACTAGGTGCAAATTGTCTCCTTTAAGAGTATGTCCCAGTATATTTGAAAAGCTATGATATCAAGGGAAGTTAATAGGAAGTCACAAGAGTTGTCTCCCTTGAAAAAAATGAGGAAAAACAAGATGATATACCCATTCACCTCAGTGGGCATGTAAATTGCATGTCCAAAGTCAGCAGGTCATTTATACCATGTTATAATCCTTTTAACCCTTAAATCGCCAAAAATTAGAATTGTTGAATTGGCAAACAGTGTAGATCCAGATGAGGTGGCTCATCATGAGCCACCTCATCTGAATCTACACTTTTTGCCCTCTAGTATTCAAATTCTCACTACGATATCGCTTGCACGAAACATATTTGAAATTCTGCATACGTAAATTTTGTCGTCTGCTTTTTGGCGCAGTAAGGGTTAAATGCCCCAAGTGATGGAAGGCAGCATTTGTTGGAAGAGTGAGTTAACTACAGTTTAACATCCCACCAACACATAGGTCATACAAATAAGAGACTTTGGTTAGAAGTCCAAAGGACCTGAGAATTGGAAAATCAAACCTAACACCCCGGATTGGTAATTTAGTGTGTTAACCACTACACTACCACCACTCCAGTGTTGGTAGGAGTATTAAGGTGGACGATCCCGGAAGAACTCTGTTCTTGCTTGTTTAAAAAACAAACAGAGTTATTGTTCATCATCAAATCGACTAACTGTGGAGTATATACAGTGTTATAATATACACTTACAATATCTACCGTAAAGATCCTAAGTTTTCGGGCACATAGGTCTGTACAAACAGTGGAAACTGAGATCAGACTGCTCCTTAGGAACCAGAATGATCAAGATCTTCACAGTTTCCATTCCATCTGCGCATTTTTGTCGACATTACTCTGTGGTAGAACCGAATAACAGGAAAATAAATAATAGGGCAAGGACCGGCTGTGCTTGCAGCAGGTGCAGAATTTGGGCAGTCTGTTTTGGGGATATTTTGAACTTAAACATTGTTTTTCTAGGAAACGAAACGGTGAAATGTTTGTTTTTTTGTTTTATTCTTTAACATACGATGTAAGTTTTACTAAAATAATATGCATAAGCATGCCCCATCGATTGATGATATTTTTCATGACGTTTTTCATGAAATTCAATTTTATTGCATTTTTCAAAGAATGTAAAAATATACTTATTAACAAGAAAACTGCAATTTTTTGTTATCAGTTTGTTTCAAATATCCTATATTACAGATTATATGATTTGCTGAAATGAAAGTGCATTCATGTGCTAGAGATATGAATTTTAATGGAAAATGTGTAAAAAAAGCATGTAGAAATACAAAATATTGTTTATTAGGAAAACAAAACGGTGAAAATTGTTTTTTTCTTACCCAAATGTTTTATAGCTCTTTGGGTTATTTAGACGGTATAATGGTTTGAATGCCCCGCCAATATTTCTATTCAGTATTCGTCTACCTTAAGAGTACCAGCCACAAACCAAAATTGTTCCAATATTGTTTCAATAAACAGTAACTAATCTTTAACAATATGCAGATATGATCTGCACTCTGTCCTCACTGTCAATGACAATGTCGCTAAATACCTATGGGAGTATAAGGCCATATATAACTGAGCCTTCTGAATCTACTGAATTGAAGGATGTTATCCCTGGAATATAGCAAGTTTAATCAGTTAATTAGTTTTCAGTTATTTTCAACAATAAAAGGTTAGGAGGAGAGGCATTTATTGGAACAGGAACATTATTTATGATTAATCAAGTACATGCAGATCTAGTAGATCAGCAGTATGCAACATTTAGGAGTGCACATGTGCATTTTCTGGAGTAAAACAAAAACTACATGGGCTGGTGTGAATCTTGGATGTTCACTTGTATAAAAGGACCTTTAATGTCCCGTATCCATTTGGTTATAAGATGGGAGTGTATCATTCTGAAATTACTGAAAATATATAAATCAGTCTTATACAATAGTTCCCTTCTAAAGCAGTCCCAAAAATCTAGATCCATCTCATAAAATGGATCTAAATTTTTGAAGTAGTTTTGGAACATAAAAACACCTGTCTTATAATCGAATAAATATGATGAGGTGATAAAATGTGTGTTCCCTATCCTTTTCAGAAATGTGAAGTGTATTCAAGTTTGCCTTCTTTTTGGTGGGTTGAGAACTTTATCAGTCTTTAAAGGCCTAGCAGCCACAGACAAGCCCCTCCCACCAAGTCAGTGTGACAGAGACACTTGCTCAGGGGAACAGAGAGAGAAGCTTGGTTACTCAGCAACAATGCCAAGGACAGTGACCCAGGTCATACCTAGCAAGGAACAGGATGAGGGTATGGGGGCAAAGGTCAGAAGAAGTATAGGTGGAAGTCAGGTACACTTTATAATTATAGATAGTAACCTTTTATTATTAGTGAAAGCATCAGTTACTCATGCTGAACAGTGAGAAGCCAGCTTAACAGTGAGAAGCCGGATCAGTATTGGAAGCCCACTTACAACATATTCCCAATTTTTGGATAACCATAATTCATTTTTGTTAGGATATCTATAATTCATTTTTGGAAATCCAGTATTATTTCGAGATAGAAATAATGTTGTATGTCCTAAACTATTTTTGGATATTTGTAATACATTTTGGATATCGAAAAATTGAATTATGAATATCCATAAATAGATTTTTGGATATTGAATATTCATTTTTGATTTTTGGATATCCACAATTCGATATATGGATATCCATAATTTGATTTTTGGAAATTCCAAAATTCAGTTTATGGATTTCCAGTTTTCATCTTGATTTTGGGATATCCTGGATATCCAAAATTGGAATTATAGATATCCATAAATCAAATTACTGATATCCCAAAATCAAGATGATGAATATTGGATAACCATCAATCGAAAAATGCATATCCTTTAATCAATAATTGATAACTATATGTATGAGACAGTAAAACAGCCCCTTATATGATACTGAATTTCATTTTTGGATGTCCAAAATTCGATTTATGGATATCCAATACTCATCATATTTTTAGGTGTCCATAATTTTGTATATTGATATCCATAATTTGATTTTTGTATATCCAAAAATCAAACAATGGATATTTTAATATTCATCATGATTTTATGTGATATCCCAAATTCAGTTAATGGATATCCATATTTTTATGCCCCCAACTTTGGAGAAGTTGAGGGGGCATATTGGTTTGGGCCTGTTCGTCCGTCCATGAGTCTGTCTGTCCGTAATGCTTTTTGGCAGGTGGAAAACTCAAGAACCGCTTATGCTAGGACCTTGAAATTTTCTATGTGGCATGTACACGAAAAATGAGCAGACCTATATTTTTTCTTTTTTTCACCGTTCATGTATTTACAGAGTTATGCCCCTTTTTCAACTTAGTCTATGGAACCTTGTGAACAAAATATCTCAAGAACCCCTGATGCTAGGATCATGTAATTTTGCAGGAAGACATTGCCCAAGATGTAGATGAGCTGATTAACTTTTGAAAAAAAAAATCATGAATTTTTGACCGAGTTATGCCCCTTTTTTGACTTAGTGCATTGTAAGCCTATGGAACCTTGTGAACAAAATATCTCAAGAACCCCTGATGCTAGGAGCATGATTTTTTGCAGAAAGATACTGCCTAAGATGTAGATGACCTGATTAACTTTTGAAAAAAAAATGTGAATTTATGATTGAGTTATGTCTCTTTTTCAACTTAATGCATTGTTAGTCTATGGAACCTTGTGAACAAAATATCTGGAGAACCCCTGATGCTAGGATCATGATTTTTTGCAGGAAGATATTGCCCAAGGTGTAGATGACCTGATTAACTTTCGAAAAAAATTGTGAATTTTTGACTGAGTTAAGCCCCTTTTTCGACATAGTGCATTGAAGCCTATGGTACAAAGGTACAAGCATTATTGGATGAACATTCTTTGGAGGCAAGCATATGGTTGGGGGCATAGTGTTTCATAAACACATTTTCTAGTTTATTTTTTGGTCATCCATAAATTGATTTTTGGATATCACAAAATCAAGATGAATATTGGATATCCATAAATTGAATTATGGATATCCAAAAATTGAATTATGTATCCATGAAGTGGAATGGCACCCCATAGATCAGAAGTTGCTAACATTATGGCCATGAGTAAGCACACATAGATGAACACATTAATTTTGTCCATAATATTTTGCATGGTATCAGCAGATTTCCTTTAATGACTGGCTATGAGTCAGGGGTTTCACCATGAAAACTGGTCCTAAATATGTAAATCAGTCTTGAGTAATCCTACTATAAGATCTGGCCCAGAGACTATAAAACTTGAGTACATTCTCAAACTCAAAATAAAGCACACTGATTGGTGCTTGCTCGGAAGCAGCCAATCAGTGTGCTTTATTTTGAGTTTGAGATTATTCTCAAGTTTTATAACCTCGAACCCAGGTTTTCTCTTCCTAAAACAGTCCCAGAGAATCCAAATCTGTCTTACAAAACTGGGATTACATGTATTTAGGAAGGCAAGAAACCTTCAATAATGACAGTATTTATATCAGTATCTTATCTCAAACTTTGCAAATATTTGACATTTTTCAGCTGAAGAATTTGGATCCATTCTTACTGTTGGATGAGTTTAAAGTGAAAAAGCCTGCAGGATTTCCTGATCACCCACACAGGGGCTTTGAAACTGTATGTATTTAAATCTTTTATTTTCTTATAATTCTAGGAATGGCGGTAGTGTAGTGGATAAAACACTGGCCTACCAATCCAGGGGTCGCAAGATCAATCTCCTGCTTCTCCGGTCTTTTTGATGAGGCTTTAGACTGAGGTCCCGTGTCTGTATTATCTAGTTGTTGGTGGGATGTTAAAATAGAGTTCACTAACTTCTTTTATCATATGTCGTCGCATCTGAGAGTGTAATAAAGCCATGCATTATATTGGATACTCAACTAGTGGATTAAATATGCAAATTACGTCGTAACGTTATGCATTGATGTCCATAGAAACGTTTCTGTCTAATAGCAAAATCATGACGCTTTAGTGCTAATTTTGCTAATAAAATGTGATTTTAGTGTCATATGATAAATAGAATCTTGCATTTGTGCTCCTGTATTATTAGCTCACCTGTCAAGGTGAGCTTATAGTATAGCCATGGTCCGTTGTCCGTCGTCCGTCGTCGTCGTCCACACTTTTAAACACCAATATCTTCTAAACCAGCAGACCAATCTTGATCAAATTTTATGTGTAGCATTGTTGGGGTGGGAGATTGACTGCATTAGATTTAAGGGCAGATTGGGGTGGAACTCTGGTTGCCATGGCAACATATAGCTCCCATAGACTTACAATGGGAAAAACTTCAAAAATCTTCTTCTCTGAAACCATGAGGCCCAGAGCTTACATATTTAGTATGTACCAATGTCTAGTGGTCCCCAACATAAATCCTGCCAACCATGCCCCTGGGGCCCAAATTGGCCACGCCCTGGGGGTCATTAGCTGCCATAGACTAATAATGGGAAAATCTTAAAAAATCTTCTTCTCTGAAACCATGAGGCCCAGAGCTTACATATTTAGTATGAACCAATGTCTAGTGGTCCCCTACATACATCCTGCCAACCATGCCCCTGGGGCCCAAATTGGCCACGCCCCGGGGATCATTAGCTCCCATAGACTTACAATGGGAAAATCTTAAAAAATCTTCTTCTCTGAAACCATGAGGCCCAGAGCTTAAATGTTTAGTATGTACCAATGTCTAGTGGTCCCCTACATAAATCCTGCCAATCATGCCCCTGGGGCCGAAATTGGCTACCCCCAGGGATCATTAGCTCCCATAGACTTACAATGGGAAAATCTTAAAAAATCTTCTTCTCTGAAACCATGAGGCCCAGAGCTTACATATTTAGTATGTACCAATGTCTAGTGGTCCCCTACATTAATCCTGCCAACCATGCCCCTGGGGCCCAAATTGGCCACGTCCCAGGGGTCATTAGCTCCCATAGACTTACAATTACAATGGGAAAATCATAAAAAATCTTCTTCTCTGAAACCATGAAGTCCATAGCTTATATATATAGCATGTATCAATGTCTAGTGATCCCCTACTAAAATCCTGCAACCCATGCCCCTGGGGCTCAATTGGCCACACCCCAGGGGGTCATTTGTTTATATATAGCTATATAGCTTAAGAACCTTCAAAAATCTTCTTCCTTGGAACCATGAGGCCCAGAGCTTATATATATAGTATGTACGCCCCGAGAGTCATAAGCTCCCATAGACTTACAATGAGAAAATCTTGAAAAATCTTCTTTTTTGAAACCATGAGGCCCAGAGCATATATATGTAGCATGTAGCAATGTCTAGTGGTCCCCTACATAAATCCTCCCAACCATGACCCTGCGGTGCAAATTGGCCACGCCCAGGGGGTCATAAGCTCCCATAGACTTACAATGGGAAAATTTCAAAAAATCTTCTTCTCTGTAACCATGAGGCCAAGAGCGTATATATGTAGCAGGTAGCAATGTCTAGTGGTCCCCTACATAAATCCTGCCAACCATGCCCCTGGGGTCCAAACTGGCCACGCCCCGGGGGTCATTAGTTCCCGTATACTAACAATGGGAAAATCTTAAAAAATCTTCTTCTCTTAAACCATGTGGCCCAGAGCTAACTTCTTTAGTACATATGTAGCAACGTTTAGTGGTCTCCAACTTAAATCCTGCCAACCATGCCCCCTGGGGTCCAAATTGGCCATGCTGCTCCCATAGACTTACAATGGGAAAGACTTCAAAAAAATTTTTCTCTGAAACCATGAGGCCCAGAGCTTACATATTTAGTATGCAGCAATGTCTAGTGATCCCCTGCATAAATTCTGCCAATCAAGCACCTTAGGTCCAGACTGGCCACACCCTAGGGGCTTGTTTGTTTATATAGAGCTATTTAGCTAAAGAACCTTCAAAAACTTCTTCTGTGAAACCATAAGGCCAAGAGCTTATGTATTTAGTATGTTGCAGTGTATAGTGGACCTCTACATAAATCCTGCCAATCAAAACCCTGGGGTCCAAACTTGCCACACCCCATGGGGTCATCAAATCCTATAGAATTGCAGCCTGTTTATTAGCTTACCTGAGCTGGAAGCTTACATTTTATAACTCAGGTGAGGGATTGTTGCCCTTGGGCTACTTGTTAATTTTATTAAACTCGTTGGAGAAAAAGATAAGATAAGGCATAGCCTCGCATCTTATCTTTTTCTCCAACTCGTTTAATAAATTCAATAATACATGAGCACTCATGTAAGATCCTCTATAATTGTTTTTGCATTTTTAGCTCACCTATCAAGGTGAGCTTATAGTATACCCTTGGTCCGTCGTCCGGCGTCGGCGTCGGCCACACTTTTAAACATCTTCTTCTAAGAAACCACTGGGCAGATTGAAGCCAAATTTCATATGAAGCCTTACCAGGATGGAGGAACGATAGTTTATATATTTGGCCCAGGTCACATGACCAAGATGGCCGCCATGCCCATATATGGTAAAAACCTTTAAAAATCTTCTTCTCTAGAACCACTGAGCCGATTGCCTTGAAACTTGGTATGTAACATCTTGGAATCTAGTACTACAAAATTTATATAAATGATGACCTTGGGTTGACCTTGACCTATTTTATGCCAAGGTCAAATTTGGTCCTTTAGGCTTTTGAGTGGGAAAATCTGAAAAAGTGCATTTTTCTGTTGCTTTTATGCTCTGTGATATGGAAATGTAGTCAATTTCAACACCTATGGATATTAGAGGTCAAGGTCATTTAGTGACCTTGACCAAAGGTCATTTGTCCATTGGGTGTCAATATTTTCAAACATCTTCTCCTCAGAAACCATTGGGTCGATTGAAGCCAAATTGCTTATAGAGTCTTAACAGGATGGGGGAACGATAGTTTATATATTTGGCCCAGGTCACATGACCAAGATGGCTGCCATGCCCATATATGGTAAAAACCTTAAAAAATCTTCTTCTCCAGAACCACTGGCACGATTGCCTTGAAACTTGGTATGTAGCATCTTGGACTCCAGTGCTACAAAATTTATATAAATGATGATCTTGGGTTGACCTTGATCTATTTTATGGCAAGGTCAAATTTGGTCCCTTAGGCTTTTGAATGGGAAAATCTGAAAAAGTGCATTTTTCTGTTGCTTTTGTGCTCTGTGATATGGAAATGTAGTCAATTTCTACACCTATGGATATGAGAGGTCAAGGTCATTTAGTGACCTTGATCAAAGGTCATTTGGCCATTGGGTGTCATCATTTTCAAACATCTTCTTCTCAGAAACCATTGGGCCAATTGAAGCCAAATTTCATATAAAGACTTAACAGGATGTGGGAACCTCTGTGATATAGAAGTTCAGTCACCGTCAGCCCATATGAATACTAGAGGTCAAGGTCATTGTTGTCGTCATCCGTCGTTAACATTTTCAAAGGACTTCTCCTCAGAAATCACTGGGCTGATGGAAGCCAAATTTCATATAGAGCCTTAACAGTTTAAAGAAACAAAAGTTTATATATTTGACCCAGATCACATGACCAAGATGGCCACCATGCCCATATATGGTAAAAAACTTAAAAATTCTTCTTCTCAAGAACCACTGCCGATTGCCTTGAAACTTGGTATGTAGCATCATGGACTCTAGTACTACAAAGTTTGTATAAATGATGACCTTAGGTTGACCTTGACCTATTTTATGGCAAGATCAAATTTGGTCCCTTAGGCTTTTGAATGGGAAAAGATGAGAAATTGCATTTTTCTGTTGCTATTGAGCTCTGTGATATAAAAATGCAGTCAACTTCAACCTCTATAAATACTAGAGGTCAAGGTCATTTAGTGATTTTATAGAAGTGGCCATGATGGAACAGTTTACACACTCACTATCCAATCCTATGGAATTGCAGCCTGTTTATTAGCCTGCCTGAGCGGAAAGCTTGCATTTTGGCCACTTGACCTGAGCTTATACTGGCAGGTGAGCGATCGTTGCCCTTGGGCGACTTGTAAAAAGAAAGTCATCTCTGACTTAAGAACGAATTGAGATATAAATCTTTCCTTTTCCTGTTGTTGTTGTTTCCTTTCACAATGTTCCCCAGGAGGCTCAGTGGAACATATCCATAGTTGCACACACCTGGCATTGAGTTTGTCCATTGTAGTATCATCAGTAATTTCCCAGTCAGTTAGTCCTGCCCAACCAGCTTTCATGCATAGATGTGATTACTATTGTGATGTCAAGCCGGACCTTTTCTTTTGCGTGGCGTGCACAGCTATTTATTTTGTCCAGTTAAAGAGTGATATAACCCACTGGTCACTCAGCATTTAATCCACATTGAATCTATATTGATTCAACGTCATGATGTTGAATCATCATAGATTCTATGTTGATTCAAATCTGTGTGCTTGTTGGGAAACTGGCCAGAAAGATAGTATAGCACCACATTATTTAAAGGAATTAAAATAAAATTTATTTGATATCAAAACTTAATTTATTATAGAATTTTTAAAGGTCTATGGAAGGAGCTGAGAGGTCACTCTCACCTGGAAGTGGTTGTCTCCCATCTTACAGCATGCAAATTCTTTCATTTAAGGTGAATGGGTACTTCTTGGGGAATGCAACTTTACCATTTCATTTTTGCCTCCATTTTCAATGGGGATCAACTCTTAAAGCAAATAATTTGCTCCTCTAGGAGCAAGTTCTTTCCTTTAAATATAGATCCCCATTTGAAGGGGCTTTATCCTCCAGGAAAGCAAATAGGAAGTCAAGAAAGTTGTTTCCCTTTGTAAGAATGGTGGAAAACATGAGGGTGTACCAGGAAAGCAAATACTAGTCTGTCAGAGGTATTCCCCCTGTATAAATGGTAGGCAAACCATGAAGATGTATCCATACATTTAATATTTTTTATATTTCAGGCAACATATATGCTTTCTGGATCTTTTAGGCATGAAGATTTTTGTGGACACAAAGGCATAATCAATGCTGGAGATTTGCAGGTAATTATAGTTCTAGTGTGTTGTTGGGAGTTTGTGGCATAATGGGTTATT
The DNA here is from genome assembly GCA_963989385.1 of Ctena decussata. Taxonomy (NCBI): domain Eukaryota; kingdom Metazoa; phylum Mollusca; class Bivalvia; order Lucinida; family Lucinidae; genus Ctena; species Ctena decussata. The sequence continues at coordinate 11,901,293 of OZ022506.1, forward strand.
TGAATGTTAATTTTCTATTGTGATGCATAGTTTGCTGCAAATTATGTTAATAGAAGGATCAAACATGGTTTTTCATGCATTAATGTTTGCATGGTCCCAAGGGAGATGTTGAAAACCGAGGCAGAAGGCTCAGAAGGGACCTTGCAAATGTTAATGCATTGGAAAAAAAATATTTGATAGCTATTATTGCATAAATTCAAGTACAATGCTATAAAATAAAGAAACTGTTTAGGCACTATTTTTCGTCCTCATCGTCGTAATTACCTTGCTGATTTCCTACACGCACTATGCATTTATAAAAATCCTCGTTTCAGGCCATGGTCAGCTACCCTGAATTTTTGTCCAACCTTTAGCGGCTCACAAGTCATAATCATGTGCATCAAAGTTTTCACTCGATGTTGTCTGCACTTGCATTTTTACAATATTCAATTTGTATAACTATTCCGTTAAAGTCTTTCATGGGTAACTGCAAATGCAGTCTTGCCACTTGTTTCTGTACTGATGGAATACTGCCCTGCAACTTGCCTACAAAAAGTCACTAAGTGGGTCATTATAGGCGTGTGAAAAGCCTTGTTAATACATGGTTTTGTGTTCGTTAAACATGCCTATTAATAGCTTGTGAAACCAATATTTATGCAGTAATGGGTGCTTAATTTCTAAAACTGTAAGTACTAAACCGTTGCTTGTAAAAGCAGCTGTGTTACAGTTAATCTTATGTGAAAATTTGTAAACATTTGGCAAAAATTGGTGAATTGTAACATGTATATATGTATTCTGTATATGTATGTATGTTTGTAGTGGATGACAGCAGGCCGTGGTATTGTACACTGTGAGATGCCCCACGGTGATGAAGTAGGTCATGGTCTCCAGCTCTGGATAAACCTGTCTAGAGAGAATAAAATGATGGAACCAGCCTATCAGGAATTACTGGACAAAGACATTCCTAAGACAAGTAAAGACGGGGTCGCAGTCAAGGCAATAGCTGGAGAATCACTGGGTGTCAAGGTAGTGTACTACACGGGGCACCACACCATATCCCTAAAAATTAAAATGTGTTCAAATGAATGGATACACTTTCAAGGGCAGTAACTCTGCAGTTTTTATTTTTACCTTGCTTCTCAATTGGGGTTCACTCTTAAAGTAAAGAATTTGCTCCTAGAGGAGCAAATTCTTTGCCTTAAGAGTTGACCCCATTTCAGAAGGGCTGCGTCATCCAGAGAAGCAAACAGGAAGTCACAAAAGTTGTTTCCCTTTATAAAAATGGTGGAAAAGCATGGAGGTGTATGCATACACCTTATTACCACTTTAATCATATTTTCAAACAAGTTGGTTTACTGTCCACTGATAGATCAGAAAAATGTTTTCAAATTGGTAAACAGTGTAGACCCAGATGGCTTCAATGGAAAATCTTTTAAATTGTAGAAAATGGCTAATATTCATGGTAATTATAATATTTTGAAATAAAATATGAATGATAAGAAAAAGACTTTCAAAGACAGTTGTACTTGTGCTTGAGTTTTGAATAGAAAAAAACAAAAAAAAAAACAAAAAAAACATTCCTTAGGCTAGATATTTTAGTGATTGTCAGCCTCAGTAAACACCTTTCACTGCCGCCCTGTCCACTCTGACGAGAAACCCTGCAGCTACTGTTTGGGTGGATTTTCTGTCTGAACCTCAAGATTCTAACACTTTTATTTCATTTCAGTCACCTGTTAAAACCAGAACCCCTACCATGTATCTTGACTTTAGACTGGAGCCGGGGGCCAAGCTTGACCAGCCAGTTCCTGAGGGCTGGAATGGGTTTGTGTATATCTTGTCAGGGACGGCCCTATTTGGTAAGTTTAGTTGCTTCACGCAAAAAGGTGGCTTAAAGTACCCATGAACAGCAAAGACTCAAATGAGTCTTTCAGTCTGTGAAGTCTAGCTGGAGCTTTCTGTTTTGCATCTCTAGATTCTAGAGGGGTTTACAAATAGTGAAGGCTCTGACCAGACTGTATGGATATGCTGGCTGGTCATCTTGCTTTTTGCACATGTATTAAGCACCCTTTTTGTGTGTTACAGATTATTTGATTCAGAGAATAGATTACATATGTTCTCCATAAAGACACAACTCTCTGCTGCTTGCTGAAACTGCTTTGTCAGGGCTGTGTTAACTCATTGCCAGTACTTGCATTTGAGATTTAATTTATTTTAGGTTCCTTTACTTTATTGCCTTTAATACCATGGGCTCTGGCTGCAAGTTCTTGTAGCATTATACTGTCATTACCAAGGGCGTAGCTACCTTTATGCAAATACGCAGATACGTATTGAAATTTTGTCAAATTGACAAAATTTCAACACACACGTGGGTATTTTAATGCTGAAATGTTGTTAACTGGGCATAATTTTAATACTAACTGCCAAGAGACAAGAAAATTTGAAATGTCTTAGCGGCTTAGCCCCCTATTAGTGCCCTCAGTGAGTATCAAACATGATTGTGCGTACTGTGTAAATGCCCCTAGCTACGCCCCTGATTACTGCCAGAAAACTTGGACAGTGGTCAACTCTTAAAGAATTTTCTTGCCTTGGAGCAAATTGTTTCATAGAAGAGAAAAATCCATTTCGGATGGCCCCTTTGTATAGGGAAGTAAACAGAAAAACACATTACTTGTAAAAGGTAAAGCTGCCTCATCTGGATCTACACTGTTTGCAGTTCAGGTATTTTCATTGTTGGTGCTTTTAGTATTTTGGTCCCTTTTCATGCTATGCCGGTCAAATCAGTGCTTGCACATAGATTATCAGAATCAATGTGAGTGGTACCTGTGCAAGCTAAAAGTTTTTCTTTGGTTTATACTCCTTAACATCTGTATTTCAGGTCCAGAGGGAAAAGAAACTCAGGGTCCAGCTCATAATACGCTGGTCTTATCTAATGGTACCTCACTTCATGTACATAATAATGTAAGTGAATATGATATGTAATTATCATATACTGCTCAAACTAAGTAAGGGATATTAAGACATTTAAGGCAGCAGAAGTAAGGAAAATAAGTAAATGAATATTAAACTGTTATAATTCATAAAACAAATATTCATAGAGACCCTCAGTATGAATATTGAAACGATTAAGCTTGTCACGTGACCTAGAGTAAATTTGAAGTAGACAAGGGGTCGACATTCAAATTTCACACGAATCCAGCGCAACAATGACTAATAATTTTTATGCAAACTTTATGAAGACAGATGCCTAATGCCTCAGTCAACAAGATACAGATACTTTTTTCATGCGGTTTTATCACAGGAAAAAATGATAGGCGTAAAAGTTACCATTGTGTGGTGAATTGCCTCACATATGGTGACATTTGTAACAGTCCTACACCTTAAATAACACAATAAAGCCTACCAAATTAGGTTTTTCAGTTTGGAAAATTATGAAGAATTTTATTATTCACAGAATCTGAGGGTCCAAAAGATTTTTTTTCGCCGATGTGAAATTGAGGTGTAGACCCCACAGTCCTTTATGTGCTGCTCTAGGTCACATGACCTGCATTGACTGTTTCTGTTTTAGTTGAATATTGTTACTTGAATAGTGTTCTGTCAATATGCAACAATAAACTAACCCAGCCATTATTATTAATTTTTTCACTCGCTTCTATGTCATAATATCCCCTACTTTTTGTGAGCAGTATATATATTTAAAAGGGAAACAACTACTAATTATCATATATATTTAAAGGGAAAAAACTACTTTTGTGTCTTCTGTTCACTTTCTTGAGCAGCACCACCTTTCTGAAAGGAGATAGCTCTTCAAAGAAAAGAATTCACTCTTTCGGGGGTAAATTCTTTCGAGAGTTGATGTTTGTTGAAAATGGAGGATAAAAAGAAACTGACAGAGTTGCCTCCCCTTAAAGTGTACTAATAATTTCTCATGTCACCATTCAAATATTCTATCAATAACTCAAAGATGAATTACTGATTCATCTTTGAGTTATTGATAGAATGTTTGAATGGTGACATGAGAAACAGTGAAGGCTCAGATCAACCGGGGTGGCCATGCAGTTTGATTGGAGCTCTTTGCCCAATATATCAGTCTGCAGATTTATGGATAACTTTCACAATCATTTGAGCCCCCACATGACTAAACCAACAAAGTTCCATGTGGGCCCAGCAAACACTCAGATAAGTCTGGGCATACACCCAGTCTGATTGGAGTCTTTGCTGTCTGCATGGAACTAGCTAAGACCCTTAGGTACCCTTTAAGTGCACAGCAAAGAGTCTGATCAAACTGGGCAGATGCCCATGCTAATTTGAGTCTTCACTGGGCGCACATGCCTGTTTTGTTGTGCTGTGGCTCATATATGGTGTTTAGCTGTAATGTTTGCATATTTCAGTTCATCTTGCAAAACAGCTGATAGTGTTAAAGTAGACTGCCTGCTTACACTTAATATTGATACATGTATTCGGACCTGTTCATAATTATTTGAACCATAACCTTTTAGTACAATCATCTCACAATTAAACAGAAACATCGCCCAAACAACCAAGCAACACTACATGAAGATGAGTAGGTTGTGGGGCATGGTGAGATATTTTAGGAGAGATATTCAAGCTTCTTTTGGCTATCATACATCGGCAGTGAATGCCATTAAAACTGGTTTTTAACCCTTAAACCACCGAAAAAGCAGATAAAACCTTTTACATCTGCAAAGCTTCAGAACATGTTTTGTCTAAGTTATATCATGCTGAGAAACCAAAGACTAGAGGGTAAACAGTGCAGATCCAGATGAGCCATCTCATTTGGATCAACACTGTTTGCAAATTTAACTATTTTCATTTTTGGCACTTCAACAGTTAACCCATTGCATTCTGGGTATTTTTTTGTCGTCTGCTGAAATTGTCGTCTGCATCATAAATCAAGAATATTTTGACAATATTGGTCTTACTCTTGTAGAAATGATGTCTAGACACCAAACAGTTTGGATCTCAGATCAGGTCCCACGTTTGTGGGGCCTGATCTGGATCCAAACTGTTTGCCCAGATACCCCTAAAGGGGTATCCCAAATGGAATGGGTTAACTTGCCAGGTTAAGCAGATACTAATTGTATCAAAAGTTTTACTTAGTTGGCAATGGCATCAGCATAAATTTTGATTTTTCATGTAGGCTTCTCACAGTGCAACTTATATACAAGAGGAAATTTAAAACATAAACTTATAATACTTCCTTCACCTTGTGTATTTTTCAGGAATCTGAAGTTTGTCATTTTGTGTTGATAGCAGGTCAGCCTCTAAATCAACCTGTTGTGCAATATGGTATGTAGAATGAGTCGGTTTTATATTTTGCAAAATAAAGTTAAAAAAATAATAAAAAAAAATGTTAAAAAAAATTAAAGACAGTTCAGACCTGGAGGTACATTGAGTACATTCTCAAACTCAAAATAAAGCACTGATTGGCTGCTTCGGAGCTCATGCTTGGAAGCAGCCAATCAGCGTGCTTTATTTTGAGTTTGAGATTATACTCAAGTTTTATAACCTCAAAGCCGGGTTTCAAACAGGCACATTTTTGTTTGCAAAGGAGCGTTAAGGAGAATGGGTATATGTTCTATATGTTTTTCCGATCATTAGCTTGCCTGAACGAAGTTCAGGAAGAGCTATTGCACTACACGCGGCATCGGCGTCAGCGGCGGCGGCAGCGTTAGCAAAATGTTAAAGTTTTACGTTAAAGTTTTTTATGTGATGGGCAAGGCTCTGTCAGGCGAGCTATCCTGTCCCTGTGACAGGTCTTGTTTTTATCATGAAAGACATCTTACATTTTGCTTCCCTGGACATCAAACCTTTTTTAACCCATTCCATTCAGGATACCCCTTTAGGGGTATCTGGGCAAACAGTTTGGAACCAGATCAGGACCCACAAACGTGGGGTCTGATCTGAGATCCAAACTGTTTGCTGCCTAGACATCATTTCTACAAGAGTTAGTAAGACCAATATTGTCAAAATATTCTTGATTTTTGATGCAGACGACAATTTCAGCAGACAACAAAAGATACCCAGAATGCAATGGGTTAAAAGAGGTCAACTCATAAAAGTAAGAGTGCGCCTACAGAAGCAAACTAATTTCCTTCCTTTAAGAGTTGACCCCTATTGAGAAGGAAAAACTTTCAGAATGGGTCGCCCTGAAAGGGTACCTATACTCATTAATAAATTAATCTTATTGTCTTTATCTCATGACAGAGCTCTAGACAAGAGGGAGTATTTAGTGATAATGAGAGATAATTTTTGTTAATTCTGCATAAAAACATATGTTGTGGCCCCTCATCTGAACCGTCTCGAGACATATGGTTTAAATGAGAAATAAGGAAAATTGTCCTTAATTATCATCAAATACTACCTCTTATCTAGAGCTCTGACATGTTGAGCCGTATGATGATTCTACAGTACATACCTTAATTGCCCAAAATATTGCGACACTTTGAGAAATGGCAGCAAGTACTGTATTTCTTTGGTTATAGGACGGGGTTCTACCCTTCCAAAACAATCTGAAAACACCTAGACCCATCTTATAAGATGGATCTAGATCTTTTGGGATTGATTTAGAAGGCAAAAACACAAATTATGGCAGAATTTCAACAAAACCGATTTACATATTTTGGGCACTTTTAGAGAGAGGACTATTGTAAATTGTAACATAGCTCATATATAGAGATAGTGGAAAATTCTAGTATTTATTCTGCATCAGATCACACTTTCATTGCTGACGTTATCACCAGAAGAGGTGATGTCAGGCAGGTTTTCCAAGATGAACATTTACTGATAACTTTTTTTGTGTTGAAGCCTGTAAGAAGAATGCATAATTACTGGCTATAGTGAACATTGTTTGCCAGACAATTCACATGCTGTAAGAATGGTACAGAACTTTTGAAGAAAAAGAATGTTGTAAATTTTGAAGAAAATGAATGTTATACATTAGAACCATGCTCATGATATGATCTACTTTACAAGTGACCTCCAAATAGTGATATATTTAGGGGATAACTGTACTCAAAATTGTCATTTGGGGAGGTAAATCGTCGGTTTTATGGTCGGAAATTTCGTTTTACGGCGACGCGCCACCCCACTCTAATGCACTTTTCTACCTTTTCACCTTTAACATTGTACTAGTTAGCACCCATTTCAAGCGCTGTCAGCAACGTAAAACCAAACGTCAACCAATGAGAAGCGACGTTACTTAATGATATCGGGTTTGCGACAGTATATCGCAGAATATACTGTCGCAAATTTTTGACGTTATCCAATCAGACATCACGTTATATTTGTAATTGCATTAGAATACTTGACAAATCAATGTAAGAGCTGGTCTATTAAGTTGATTTTACTGTCTGGTAGTATGCTAGAAATATGTTGCTTGAATGCCAGATGATATAGAGGATATTTGACTTTTTCAGTGTAAGATCGATTTTTATTTCACCGAATGAACACCAAAAGCAGTATTTTCACTAGTGGCAAAGCCATGAGTGAAAATACCACTTTTGGTGTTCATGAGTGAAATAACAAGAGGGCCAAGAGGCCCTGAATCGCTCACCTGAACAAAAAGGTCAACGGTCATACTAGGGTCATCATTTGAACAAACCTGATAGTTTGCAACCATTTCCAAATGGTTCTGAAGAAGAACATTTTTGAATATTTTTCTATCTATTGCTATGGTTCAAACCCTTGACCCCCTGGGGCAGGGCCATTTTGGACCCTGGGGCCATCATTTGAATAATCTTGGACCACTAGGCAATGCTACATACTAAATTTCAAGCATCTGAGCCAAGTGGTTCTGAAGAAAAAGATGTTTGAATATTTTTCTATGTATTTCTATGGTTCAAACCCAGGACCCCATGGGGCAGGGCCATTTTTGACCCTGGTGCCATCATTTGATAAAACTTGGTAAAGGACCATTAGGCAATGCATCATGACAAATTTCAAGCATCTGCACTAAGGGGTTCTGGAGAAGAAGGTTTTTAAGTATATTTTTAATTTTGAGCCCAAGACTCCCCACCCCAGGGCCATTTTTAATCCTAGGGCCACCATTTACATAAACATTGTAGAAGTCCACCAGGCAATGCATCATACTAAATTTCAAGCATCTGAGCCAAGTGGTTCTGAAGAAGAAGATTTTTGAATATTTTTCTATATATTTCTGTGGTTCAAACTCAGGACTCCCTGCAGCAGGGCCATTTTGGACCCTTGGGCCATCATTTGAACAAACTTTATAAAGGACCACAAGGCAATGATATAAACCAGATTTCGAGCATCTGAGCAAAAAGGTTCTGAAAAAGAAGATTTTTCTATGTATTTCTATGGTTCAAACCCAGGACCCCCTAGGGCGCGGCCATTTTAGGCCCAGGGGTCATCATTTGAACAAACTTGGTAAAGGACCACTAGGCAATGCTACGTATCAAATTTCAAGCATCTGAGCCAAGTGGTTCTGGAGAAGAAGATTTTTTAAATATTTTTCTATGTATTTCTATGGCTCAAACCTAGGACTCTCTGCCGCAGGGCCATTTTGGACCCTGGGGCCACCATTTGAACAAACTTGGTAAAAGACTACTAGGCAATGCATCAAACCAAATTTCAAGAATCTGAGCCTTGCAGTTCTGAAGAAGAAGATTTTTGAATATTTCTCTATGTATTTCTATAGTTTAAACCCATGACCCCCTGGAGCGGGGCCATTTTGGACCCTGGGGCCATCATTGAACAAACTTGGTGAAGGACCACTAGGCAATGCTACATACCAAATTTCAAGCATCTGAGCCTTGCAGTTCTGAAGAAGATTTTTGAATATTTTTCTATGTATTTCTATGGTTCAAACCTGGTACTCCCTGCCCTGGGGCCATTTTGGACCCTGGGGCCACCATTTGAACAAACTTTATGGAGGACCACTAGGCAATGCTACATACCAAATTTCAAGTATCTGAGCCAAGCAGTTCTGGAGAAGAAGATTTTTAAGTACATTTTAGTTTCGAACCCAAGACCCCCTGCCCCAGGGCCATTTTGGACCCTGGGGCCACCATTTGAACAAACTTGGTAGAGGTCCACTAGACAATGCTTCATACCAAATATCAAAGACCTAGGCCTAGCGGTTTCAGAGAAGATGTCATTTAAAGCAAATTGTTGACGACGGACGACACACGACACACGACACACGACGGACGACGGACGACAGACACTGAGTGATCACAATAGCTCACCCTGAGCCTTTGGCTCAGGTGAGCTAAAAATTCATCTTACACTGAAAAAGTCAAATTTTCTATTTCTTTTATGCTTGAAAATTGCAATAATTCTGTTTATTCAAGAGCGTCAGCCATCAAGACAGAAACACAATTTTTTTATGCCCCCGCCACAAAGTGGGGAGGGGCATATAGTTTTGCCCTTGTCTGTACGTACGTACATACGTACGTCCGTCACACTTTGTAGTACTGTTCTTGTCTCCGCAACTCCTCCTACAGTATTCGATGCAGGGAGTTGAAACTTGCAACACAGTTCAGACATGCATTGAACATGTGCATAAAGGAAACATAACTTTGATTCAGGTCTTTATTGCAGAATTATGTCCCCTTAAATAATATACATATTATAATCATATTTCACATTTGAGTACTGTTCTTGTCTCCGCAACTCCTCCTACAGTATTTAATGTAGGGAGTTGAAACTTGCAGCACAGTTCAGACATGCATTGAATATATGCATAAAGGAAACAGAACTTTGATCAAGGTCATTATGACAGAATTACATCCCCTTGAATGACATGCATATTTTGACCATATTTTACACTTTGTAGTACTGTTCTTGTCTCTGCAACTCCTCCAATAGTATTTGATGTAGGGATTTGAAACTTGCAACACAGTTCAGACATGCATTGAACATGTGCATAAAGGAAACATAACTTTCAGTCAGGTCTTTATTGCAGAATTATGTCCCCTTGAATTACATACATATTTTGACTATATTTTCCATAGCTTAAATACAATCTCACCTTTTATCGTCGCTCTAGCTGCCTCATTTATTAACCGATTTTGGTATTACATCACAGCTTTATTGCGGATGACAGTACCTCGAACAGCTTTGCGTTTCAGTTTGGTAGGATGAAGGTCAATGTCACAGTTGCTATTTTCAGAAAAACTAGAGCATTTCTCCAGCGATTTCATTTATAGATCGATTTTGATGTAACTTCACATAAATGTTAAGTATAACAATATCTTGAATAAATTGCCGCTTCAGCACTCCAGGTCCAAGGTCAAGGTCACAGTTGCTATTTTTAAGAAAAACTCAGTTATCCCTCTAGCACCTTTATTTATTGACAGATTTTGATGTAACTTCACACAAATATGTTTTAACACATAACTCATCTAGTGAGGCATATGGCGGGGGCATTCATCACCTTTAGTGATTGTCTAGTTTCTTTTTGTGTCAAATTTGATGCCGCCAGCTTGTTTATTGGGTATGATATTGGTTGTAAACAATGTTTGCAACTGAAAAATAGCTTCAGATATCATTTTGATAAACAGATCTAAAAAAATTTGCCAAGAAAGAATGCCTACAGGAGACTTAGGTGGCCTGACGTCGCGTGCAGTAATAATGTTACGTTGGCGCTATAAGTGATGTCATTAATGTTGTAATGATGTGCAAACATGCGTGACGTAATTTTTGTCAAGCCAGATAAGATTTAGCCAATTAATCAACAAAAAATTGAGGCTTTTTTTACAAAAATCCTATTTCTCAAACAGTGAAATCGAAAGTGATAATTTCACAGTTTGAAACAGTGAGATTATCAGTTTCGATTTCACCGAGAAATCTCTATAACTCATTGAAAAGTATAAAAGAAATATATTTGTGTCTACACTGTTTGATAAGACACTTTTGTGGCAGTATTAGGTGTCATTGTGGTATTTTTTTCTATTTGTAGGACCTTTTGTTATGAACAGTCAGGAAGAAATACAGTTGGCAATGATTGACTATCAAACAGGGAAAAATGGTTTTCAGAATGCAAAGAAATGGCGGTCTAGTGCTGTTGGAGACTAAAGTAAATCTCAGACTTAAATTGTCGCAAGACGGGGCCCAGTTGTTCAAAGCATCTTTAGCTTAACGAGCTCGTTAAGAAGTCAACTGGTTAAGTGTTTTGCAACTTTATATAACAAAATACACTGATATTTTTTGTCGAAAATATGTGAGAAGCTTTTGCCTTGCAAAAGCTTCTCACATATTTTCAACAAAAAATATTGGCATATTTAAGATATTAACATTTGAAAGTTTAACGTCTAGTTAACTAACGACGTTGTTTGTTTTGAACAACTGGGCCCAGGAGTTTATCTTTCCAAAATTTCCGCAAATATTTAAATCAGTCTTGTGAAAAATCGGCAATGAGATGGTTTTTTCCCATGTAAAACAATACCAAAAATCTAGATCCATTTTATAAGAGGGTCTAGATTTTGGGATTGTTTTGAAGGGGAAACCCCCATCTTTTACCAGTAACTGAAGAAAAATACGGTAAATTTCAGTTACCATACTACGGTATTTTTATACCCCGCCACACGTTAGTGACGGCCGGGCCAGGTAGCGCAATCGGTAGGGCACCTGACTCGTAAGTCAGAGGTCCTGGGTTCGAATCCCGGTCTGGCCACATACTTTCGTTTCTCCTTCGGCTGATTCAAGAAGGGCAGTTGTCAGTTACTGACGAAAGTATGTGCACTTAGTACTGGTTAACCGCTTAGGAGGTCTAAGCCTGCCCAGGAATAGTGTGGTTAGGTTAACTGACCGTCCCGACATGACCTTAGTTGTTTACCGTGGACGTTAAGCATCAAATCAACCAATCAACACGTTAGTGACAGGGTATTATGTTTTCACGTTGGCCGTCCGTGTGTCCGTCCGTAGTATGTACGTCCGTCCGTCCGTCCGCACTTCGTTTCCGTTCGATATCTTAAGTATTTATCAACGGATTTCCTTCAAATTTTGCATATGCATTTGTATCAAGAATGTCTCGCTTGGGATTGTTAATGGGCAAATTTCGATTATTTCTGACAGAGTTATGGCACTTGTCAATGTACAAAAAATGGTTTCTAGCCTCTAGTTCCTTAACTGCTAGGAGTATCATGATGAAACTTCTCAAACATGATTAAAGTAACAAAAGCTTTGTATGAGGACAGAAATTTTATCATTAGGGGTTATCTGCCCCTGCCCTTGGGCTATATACATGTATAAAATCATGAAAAATTCCAAATAAAATCAGAGTTTAAAGCAATTTTTCTGAAACTTACAGCAAGTGATCAGAGTGATGAAAACCTCCAGTGATGCTCAAATTTACCCCATGGGAGTTATCTCCCCCTGCCCCACGGCTATATACATGCATAAAACGATGATAAAATCTATATATATTGATGTGAAACAGATTTTCAGAAATTTACATCTGATGATAGAAGTAATAAAAGCTACTGGTGATTTAAATTTGATCCTTTATGGTTTATTTGCCCCTGCCCCGTCTGCCCGGTGGTCACCAGTTTAAAATCACTAAAATTGTATTTGAGTAGAGTGGTAATTGATTTATTGGAAGCTTATTGTAAGTGATCAGAGTAATGAAGTGTCCTGTCATAACAAAGACTTTTCTCTGTGTTCAGTGGGGTTAGGCTGCTCCCGCTCTGGAGTCATACAGAGAAAAAATAAATCAGGAAAAACGGTGTGTGAAAAAGGCTTGCAGTGGCGGGGTATCACGCAGTCGTTTGCGATGCTTTTATTAGATGTCAGTATCTGAGATAAAGGGAGTCATTTAATTTTATTTTGGAATTTCAGTTATATTGGTTAATGAAGAAAAAGATCAGCTCTAGTAGTTACTATCAAAGTAGATCATATCACTAGCATGGAACGCGAGTGACAAATGAGCTGCGACACGACAAAAGCAACAATGTGGTTGTGCGCCCAGCGCAGACTCAGATCAGCCTGGGCATCTGCCCAGTCTCTTCACTGTCCACCTGGAGGTAGCATAGACTCTTAGCTACCCTTTAAGCGCTAAGCGAAGGGTCTGATCAGACTGGGTGGATGCCCAGGCTGATCTGAGTCTGCGCTGGGCGCACAACCACATTGTTGGTTTTGTCGTGTCGTGGCTCAAATATACATACAACTTGCCAACAAACTGTGAATAATTACTTGACAATTCACTGCTACAGCTGGACTGTTTAAATTCAACACCCATAAAGGCTGCAAAAAACATTCAGATTCTTGCAACCTTTCTGCCACAACAGGTATGATTTGGCCATTTTTCTTCACTATAACACAGATAAGTGCACTTTTTTCTGGGCAATTTTATCATGAAAAAGAGATATAACACCATCTGACATCAAAGAACATCACCAAAATGTTACTAAAATGGTCACTTATTGCAAGTGACATCAGCAGTTAGAGGCATGTACTCAATAACAGTGATTTGCTGCAGAATGAATCACGAAAATTTTCCATTGCTTCAAAAGATGCTGTTTATTAGAATTGACAATGATGGGACTTTCTTCATCCAGTCACAAGCAGCTATATTTTCTGTCAGCTTTAAGCAGCTATATTTTATGTCAGTTATGAGCAACTGTACTTGGTGTCAGTAACATAGGCAAAAACAGACAGGGTTCGAGGTTATAAAACTTAAGAATAATCTCAAACTCAAAATAAAGCACACTGATTGGCTGCTTCCGAGCCTGTGCTTGAAAGCAGCCAAATAGTGTGCTTTATTTTCAGTTTGAGAATGTACTCAAGTTTTATAACCTCAGGGCCTGGTTTCATTGTGTAGCAAAACCTTTCTAATTTCCATGAAAAACCTTTTTGGTCTTCAAATTTAGAGAAGACACTACTTGCCTGTCAGGAGTCTATGTCTTGCCGGAAGTTAGCAGATTGCAATAGGGGAGAGTCGGGTAACTTCAGACATGGGGATGAATTCGGATATACCTTTGCAAACAGTGAAAATCCAGATGAGACGGCTCATAATGAGCCGTCTCATCAGGATTTTCATTGTTTGGCCAGTTTATTTTTGTTTTAGTTCCCAACAACAGACATATAAAGGAAACAATGTCAGTGTCCAAATTTACCCGCTGTCCGAAATTACCCGACTCTCTCCTACCCAATTTATCTGGCTATAAAACTGTTTTCCCATTTCTAGAATGACTCCAGATATCTAAACCAGTCTTAAGAAATTATGCCTTGAGTTGGGTCTTTTCCTTATAAAAGAATACTAAAAAGCTAACCCCATCTTATATGTCAGATCTAGATTTACCGGATTGTTTTGGCATGGAAAACATGGTTTTATAAGAAATATGGTATATAGCTGTTGCTAGCAGTGTTGGCATTAGTGGCATTAACATTTGATCTCTCTTTTGCTGACAATGTGCAGTTTTATAGAGACACAGCATTCTTTGCAAAATTCTGATATATAAAAACTGTTAACTGATTGGCAAACAGTGCAGACCCTGATCTGAGTGCTCAAGGAGCCATCTGATCTGGGTCTTCTTGAGATGTCTGATCAGGATCTGCACTGTTTGCTCAGACATGCTTGCAGCAAATACTTAGGGCTTTGGATGGTTTAAACTTATTTCATTTCATTCAAATAAACATATAATTACAAGTTACAAACAAGAACTAAAAGGATTTGAACGAAAGCTATTTAAAGCTTATATAGTTCATCTCCTTATGGCTTTAGTTGTTAGACCTTACACCTCATGTCTGATTCATTGAGGGTTTAATAATATACATTAGACATAATGATATTTATACCAAATTTTGTATACATCATCCCACAGGTACGTATGTCATGACAACAGATGAAGAAATAAAGGCAGCACAGAGAGACTATCAGCTGGGAAGAAATGGATTTGAAAATGCCCAGTCATGGAATTCTTTCATTGTACATGAAGATGACTAGGACTTTTCACATAAAAAGAAAGGCACCAGAAAAATGTTGTGTCATTTTAATAAAAACATTTCCAAAAATGAGACACTGACAGACAGACAGACACACACACACACACATACATACAGTTTATTTTTGTTTGTTCTACAATTCATCTATTTGTGTGTGTAATACACACAAACATACCCTAGATGAATTGTGGAACAAAACAAAAATGTGGTCTGTCAACATAAAATTTGGAAAAGTCCATATTAAGTTTCATTGGGCAAAATTAATAATTTCTCAAAAGTTTTATTTATTCATTGTTTACACTGTACTGTTAAATTTATGAAGTACAAAAGCTGACATACCTAAATGCCAGATAAGTCATTTTACACATGACACACGAGTCAAGGTCACAGACATTTCAAGGTCATAGATTTTGAAATTTTGTCCTATAAGCTATGAGTACCTTCACTGAGGATTGTTTTGTATCATGTCTTGTTATTATTTGTAGTTTAGAAACAATTTTGTGTCTCTGAGTAACAGTGTTCTCAGGTTAATAAATTATATGATGCTTGTTGTTACTTGATGAATTGTAGTTACTTCTTTCTTACCCACTGGGCACACAGCATTGAAACTTGTTTCAACATCATAGGTCTGCTGGTACTTAACCAGGTTATTTCCCAGAATTAAGAATCTGCCCGCCTCTAGGCATATTCAATATATGAGCCGCGACACGAGAAAACCAACAATGTGGTTGTGCGCCCTGCGCAGACTCAGATCAGCCTGGGCATTCACTCAGTCTGGTCAGACTCTTCTCTAAATCCTTAAAGGGTAGCTAAGGGACTGAGCTACCTCCATGCGAACAGCGAAAACTCTGATCAGACTGGGCGGATGCCCAGGCTGGTCTGAGTCTGCGCTTGGCGCATCACCACATTGTTGGTTTTCTCGTGTCCCGACTCATATCTTTGAGTAGTCTCAGAAATACCCGAGTACTGCTCAGGTTTAAGCGAAGTAATTATGACGAAAGTGCCCACTATTTACCACTTAAACAGTCTATTCCATTATTAACCTTTAATGCGCCAAAAATGAAAATAGTTAAATATGCAAAGAGCGTTGATTCAGATGAGGCGTCTCATTATGAACCGCCTCATCTGGATCATCACTATTTGCCATCAAGTCTTTGAGTTCTTAATATGATTTACCTTGGATGAAACATTTTTTAAAATTTTGCAGACATAAATTTTGTCGTCTGCTGTTATGGCACTATACAGATTAACAGCGATGTTTGCTTCCCTGCTAGGTGAACCCCTCCTCATTAATTCAGTCTAGCCAATATTTCAGCGGGACAAACACAGTTTTATTGTTTTCATGGATATTCACATCCATGAAAATTAAAAACCGTGAAAATACATCCTCATGTTGTTTTGGGCAAATCCGCAATTGTAACGAGCATGCCCATAAATCTAGTTACGAGGCCACTCGCAAATTTCTGAATATTCCTCATACTTTTGGTTGTTACAAAAGGATTAAGTGCTACAGTTGTCTGGTAGTATGTTAGATGCCTTTATTTTGAACAAACAGTACAAGCAACTTCACGATTATCAACATAGGGTGGACAAGGAAGGGATCCACACTTTGATTCAACTAGATACAAAACACATTGATCATCAGATAAGCCCCCATGAGGGACAGGTTCAGGGTCTGCGTCCAGGCAGTAATATGCAAGATTCATGTTGCGATCATGCAGACTGGATGCCAAGTAACCTGTGTATTGCTGTGACCAATTTGTTGGACATTGAGCATGACCGGGAAACATGTGCGTCACGGAGTAGTGTGTCCGACAAACAGAACATGGCATATCCTGATCGGCCAGTGAATGCCCAAATAGTATGTTTTGATTTGGGTTCGAGAGCTCCATTTCTGCACCATAGATGTGTCCGCTATAGCGTTCTGCGTGATCATCATATTTATTCCAAGATGGGTGTTCTGGGAGGCAAAGAAGACTGGCTCCACTTCCGTGTACGTAGTGGCCTCCTGCGGTGTATCCTTTTTATATGAAAAAAAATAAATAATAAAAATACCTAAATCAGTATTCTACCCTACCAATAAAGCATTATGAAGTCTACAACTGAAAGGAAGTTCAAACCGATGAATGCATAAGAAAGCGTTTCAATCTGTCAATGATTTCTTAGTACAGCACAATCACGAAAATTCTTTGTACCTGTTGTATAATTTATAATTTAAACAGATCAAAAGACCCAAATTATCTATACTCCAAACTCTTAAATCATATAAACATTAGCCATTCCAAAATGTATTAGATACAAGGATATGGACCTCAAAACAGAGGTGTGATCAGGTGCTCGTGGGTAGTAAGAAATCACCTGCCTATTATAATACACCCGCCATATCTATGTGTCTTTGGGATAAGTAAGTGAAATGGAAGTCTAGTATTTGCTTAGGCTGAGGCCATCAAATTGGCAATAAGTCTAGAGACAACCACATTATAGGATGGTGTCTCCCACAGAACTTTTACATCTTGACACAAACTTCGTTCTGTGATAACCCTGTGACAACAGTTTACTGGCCAGCAGCTTCCCTCTATTAACAAACTCATAATATTTGAAGCAAGCCCTTGTGAAACTGCATAAATTCCATTCAGAATTTGAAATTTGACGGCAAGTGTTGTGCACGAAATGTCAATGCAGATTTCTGATAAGCTGCCAGTCAAGTAAAATGCATACAAAAGAGTCATTAGCAGAAAATTTACTGGAATGAGAACAAATGACTAATCAGTTAATGGCAGTTATCATGCAGTCTAGTATGAGTCTAAATAATTGGAAAACGCCGACTGAGTGAGGCCTGAGATTAATAGAATCCATGATGGGGTTTGGGCTGAGACAAGAAAATCTAAGGCTATTTTTCAGATTATTTAGTCTTATGCAAGACTTGTGGAGTATAAGACTTAAATAATCTGAAAACAAGCCTGAGATTTCCTTGTCCAGGCTGCAACTCCATCATTGATTATTTTTCTGACCTATTGTATTTTATACAACAGAGTATTCATTGAATATCTTATTAACTTCTTGTGCCATTCGGATAAACTTCAAGTTAATTTTCTATGAATAGTTCTGATGTGTGTGTATGTTCACGACTGGCAGCCGATCAGAAATCTACAGTGACATCTCATGTGCATCATTGGCTGTCATTTTCATTTTATATGCAATTTACATGACAGGTAGCTGTAAGTAGATTTGCTGAATTTTAAGTGTGTAATTAATTGGGCTGTACTATATGGCAATGATTGACATTTTGAGACAGCTTTCTGAGCCTAGGCTGAGATAGCAGGCCATGTTAGAAAAATCTCAGACAGCTCTAGAAAGGGATAATTCTTGTCCAATGGGTGAGAAAGCTTGGTCTTGGCCTCAACCCCATCATACATTCTATCAATTCATTAAAAAAATGTCTTGCTCGATAAGTGGAGATGGAAGATAAAATTCTGCATGAATTTACGGTGGTGATTTGTGGTATATTCAACAAGAGGGCCAAGAGGCCCTGAAATGCACACCTGAGCTTAAAAGGTTAAGGGTCAAACTAGGGTCATCATTTGTTTGCAACTTGCAACCATTTCCAAATGGTTCTGAAGAAGAAGATTTCTGAATATTTTTCTATGTATTGCTATGGTTCAAACCCAGGACCCACTGGGGTGGGGCGATTTTGGACCCTGGGGCCTATATTTGAATACTAAAGTTCAAGCATTTGAGCCAAGTGGTTCTGGTTCAAGCCCAGGACCGCCTGGGGTGGAGCCATTTTAGACCCTGGGGCCATCATTTGAACAAACTTGGTAAAGGACCACTAGGCAATGCATCATACCAAATTTCAAGCATCTGCACTTAGGGGTTCTGGATAAGAAGATTTCTAAGTATATTTAATTTGAACCAAAGACCCTCCGTCACACGGTCATTTTGGATCCCAGGGCCACAATTTACACAAACTTCGTAGGAGTCTTCCATGCAATGCATGAGACCAAATTTCAAACATCTGAGCCAAGCGGTTCTGAAGGACTACAAGGCAATGCTACATACCTGATTTCAAGCATCTGAGCCAAATGGTTCTGAAGAAGATTTTTGAAATATTTTTCTATTCTATGGTTCAAACCCAGAGCCTCCTGGGGCGGAGCCATTTTGGACCTTGGGGCCAATATTTACGTAAACTTGGTAAAGAAGCACTAGACAATGCTACATACAAAATTACAACCATCTGGGCCAAGTGGTTCTGAAGAACATTTTTGAATATTTTTCAATGTATTTCTATGGTTCAAACCTAGGACTCCTTGCTATGGGGCCATTTTGGACTCTGCGGCCACCATTTGAACAAACTTGGTGTAGGACTACTAGGCAATGCTACATACCAAATTTAAAGCCTCTGAACCATGCAGCTCTGGAGAAGATGATTTTTGAATGTTTTTCTATGTATTTCTATAGTTTAGGCAGCAAAAGGAGAGAGATGGGCTCCGCCTTTCATCAGCTGTGCCCAAGATACAGTGGGTCTCTAACCCCTACGGCTATTAGGCTATGGGAAACCTTTTACTATAGTTTAAGTCCAGGACCCCCTAGGGCGGGGCCATTTCAGACCATGGGGCCAATATTTGAACAAACTTGGTAAAGGACCACTAGGCAATGCGACACACCAAATTTTAAGCATCTGAGCAAAGTGGTTCTCAAGAAGAAGATATTTGAATATTTTTCTATGTATTTCTGTGGCTTAAAC
Source organism: Ctena decussata (assembly GCA_963989385.1). Lineage (NCBI taxonomy): Eukaryota > Metazoa > Mollusca > Bivalvia > Lucinida > Lucinidae > Ctena > Ctena decussata. Next base: position 11,920,941 of record OZ022506.1, read on the forward strand.
TCAGGACCCCTGGAACGGGGCCTTTTTAGACCCTAGGGCCATCATTTGAACAAACTTGCTAAAGAACCACTAGGCAATGCTACATACCAAATTTCAAGCATCTGCACCAAGTGGTCCTGGAGAAGAAGATTTTTATGCCCCCCGTGACAATAGTCAGGGGGCATTAAGATTTGCCCCTGTCTGTCTGTCTGTCTGTTCATCACGCTTTATAGTATAGAGTTTGTGTAATCAACTCCTCCCACAGTTTTCAATGGATCTTTTTCAAACTTTGCATACATGTTGTGGACATATTGAAGATGTGCATGTGGATTTTTGATGGAGCTAAAATTAATTTTGACAGAATTACGGCCTTTTGAACTTAGTCATTTTAGGCAAATTTTTGTATTGTAGGGTATAGAGTTTGTGTAATCAACTCCTCCCACAGTTTTCAATGGATCTTTTTCAGACCTTGCATACATGTTTGGGACATATTGAAGATGTGCATGTGGTTTTTTTTGGCCCTAGAATTAATTTTGACATAATTTTGGCCTTTTGAACTTAGTCATTTTAGGAAAAATTTTGCATTGTAGGGTATAGAGTTTGTGTAATCAACTCCTCTCACAGTTTTCAATGGATCTCTTTCAAACCTTGCATACATGCTGTGAATGTATTGAAGATGTGCATGTGGGTTTTTGTTGGCCCTAGAATTAATTTTGACAAAATTACGGCCTTTTGAACTTAGTCATTTTAGGCAAATTTTTGCATTGTAGGGTGTAGAGTTTGTGTAATCAACTCCTCTCACAGTTTTCAATGTACCTTTTTCAAACCTTGCATACATGCTGTGAGTATATTGAAGATGTGCATGTGGGTTTTTGTTGGACCTAGAATTAATTTTGACAGAATTACGGCCTTTTAAACTTAGTCATTCTAGGGAATTTTTTGCATTGTTGAGTATGGAGTTTGTGTTATCAACTTGCTCCACAGTTTTCAATGGATCTTTTTCAAACCTTGTCTACATATTGTGGACATATTTGAAGATATGCATGAGGCATTTTGATAGATCTAGAATTAATTTTGACAGAATCACAGCCTTTTTAACTTAGTCATTTTTGTCAATTTTTTACATGGTAGGGTATGTTTTCAATGGATTCTTTGTAGGTGCTTTATGGATATACATGTCATGTGACAGGCACTGCACGGGGGCATCATTAGTGTCTTACAGACACAATTTTCTAGTTGAATATATTTTAATTTCGAACCCAAGACCCCCTGCTGCAATGCCATTTTGGATGCCAGTGCCATTATTTGAACAAACTTGGTAGAGGTCCACTAGACAATGCTTCGTACCAAATATCAACCTGGTTGTTGCAGAGAAGATGTTGTTTAAAGCAAATTGTTTATGACAGTGTCGACGGACACTGACTGATCACAATAGCTCACCCTGAGCCTATGACTCCGGTAAGCTAAAACTTCAAGTACCAATTCTGTACCAAAATTTGCTACAAGTTCCATGAACTCTTACAATTACCATTTTCCCAAAATAAGCAAGAAAGCAAGTATGACCTTGCCAAAATTGTCAAAGTCAACCCAAGGTCATCATTTGAACTATCTTGGGCCAAAATCTTCAATACTTTCCATGGAATCGTGTGTTCTAGTATTTTCTCATATCTGAACTTGACTTAAAAAGGTCTCAACCCAAGGAAATTCATTTGAATTATCTCGGTATTACTGGAGTACTCAATGCTACATTCCAAGTTTCAAGGCCACTGGTCAATTGGTGCTGGTGAAGAAGGTTTTTAAAGCTTTTTACCATAATTGGGCATAGCACACGCAGCCATGTTGCTCATGTCTCCTGGACCAGTTGAAAACAACATTCGTTCCCTCAGCCGCGTAGCGCAGTCGGTAGGGCACCTGACTTATAAGTCAGAGGTCCTGGGTTCAATACCTGGTCCGGCCACATACTTTCGTATCTCCTTCCACTGACTCAAGAAGGGCAGTTGTCAGTTACTGGCGAAAATATTGCACTTAGTACTGGTTAACCGCTTAGGAGGTCTAAGCCTGCCCAGGAATAGTGTGTTGTTAGTTTAACTGACCGTCCCGACATGGCCGTAGCTGTTTACCATGGATGTAAAGCAATAAATCTATCAATCAATTAAAACCCCAGTGGTTCCTTTTTTAAGCTTTCTGCCATATATGGGCAGGGCGGCCATCTTGGTCATGTGACCAGGACCAAATTTATGAACTTTTTTTTTTCACTTTTCCTGAAGGCTGCATGTGGAATTTAACTGACATTTGCCAATTAGTTTCAGAGGAGAAGTCCTCTGAAAATGTATAAACTTTCTTTCTCGCTTTTCCTGAATGTTTGGACGGACACGGTCACGCGGCGCCAAGTACATGCAGCTATGGTTACGTACCGCTGAGCCACTTGGGGAAGTCGTTAGGAGGATTGAACTGAACTGAACTGAATTTTGTGAAGGCTGCATGTGAAATTTAATTGAAATTGGCTCAGTAGTTTAGAGAAGTCTTTCTAAAATGTTGACACACAACAGACAAATGACTTTGGCCAAGGTCACTAAGTGACCTTGACCTCTATTATTCATAGGGGTTGAAGTTGACTGCATTTCCATATCAACAAACATATTGACAAAGCACAATGGCAACAGAAAAATGCACATTTTCAGCTTTTCCCATTCGATAGCTTAAGACCCTAATTTTACCTTGCTATAAAATAGGTCAAGGCCAACACAGGGTCACCATTTATGTAAACTTTGTAGTACTAGAGTCAAAAATGCTACATACCAAGTTTCAGGGCAATCGGCCCAATGGTTCCGGAGAAGAAGATTTTTTAAAGCTCTTTGCCAGATATGGGCAGGAGTGTCAGAGGAGAAGTCCTTTGAAAATGTTGACACACAACAGACAAATGACCTTTGGCCACGGTCCCTAAGTGACCTTGACCTCTAGTATTCATAGGTGTTAAAGTTGAATGCATTTCCATATCACAGAACACAATAGCAACAGAAATATGCACTTTTTAAGCTTTTCCCACTCAAAAGCGTAAGGGACCAGATTTGACCTTGTTATAAAATAGGTTAAGGTCAACCCAGGGTCACTATTTATATAAAGTTTGTAGTACTAGAGTCCGAGATGCTACATACCAAGTTTCAAGGCAATCGGTCCACAGGTTCTGGAGAAGAAGATTTTTAAAGGTTTTTATTATATATGGGCATGGCGGCCATCTTGGTCGAGTGACCTTGGCCAAATTCGTTCCCCCATCGTGTTAAGGCTCCATATGAAATTTCGGTGGTTTCTGAGAAGTGTGAGAAGTGTGGACGACGACAGACGACGAACCAAGGCTATACAATAAGCTCCCCTTTACAGGTGAGCTAATAATACCTATCGCCCCTTAATACTAGTATGGTGTTGAATAAAAATTTGGACCAATATCTATTTTAGAAACTTTGACGTAAAACTTTAACATTTTGCCAACGCCGCCGCCGCCGACGCCGGGCGTATTGATCAGACGCTGCAGCACACAAAATCTACAGCAAATTAAGTAGAATTAAATCAGACATGCCTAAATGGATAACAGACTCGTCCAATCTATAAGGATAGAGGAGTCTACTAGGCATAAATAGGCTGGGATATAAACAGCAAGAAATAATGGTTTGAAGCACTAACCTCTGTAGACTGTTTCTGAACTATTTCCAGGACACTGTGATCGTCCCCAGCGGACATACACAGAACTGCGCCCTGCAAGAATACAAACTAAAGTTGATCAAGTAAATCCATAAAATTTTAAACCGTTTCTATTTCAATTCCCAGCGGGCACATGGCGTCGCTGCGACGCCATTACGTCGTATCGACGTCAGTACGACGTCGTTTCAACGTCATGTGCCTGCTGGGAAGAATCATTCAGCATATGCAGCCTGAGGTAGGACAATTGTCTGCTGTGCTTGCGGGAGGTGCGTGATAGGATGTTGCTTTTTATTTCTTCAATCTTGTCTATCCAATCGTTTTCTCCTCTCATCCCGGCCCCGGTAGCTCGGTGGGTTAAGCGCTGGCCTACTGATCTAGCAGTCGCGGGTTCGAGCCCCGCCGGAGGCGGAGTTCTTTCCATCGTAAACGGGGTTCCATTGCACACAGCCTTTCATTATCATCCGCCCATCGTCCCGATATGACTGAAATACTGTTGAAAAGGACGTAAAATCGCAAGTCATCCATCCATCCATCCTCTCATCCCCTCTGTTGGTGGTGACTTGATATAGACTAGATGGTTGGTTGATTGTTTTGGGATTAATGACCCTTTGAGACAGTATTTCAGTCTATATCGAGCCGTCTCCCAGAAAGGGGGATAAAGAAAAGAGAATGATAGACGTGAGAAAAAAAGGCAAACAACCCCCGCACCTACTGCAAACACAGTAGGCCCTTGCCCTACTTTTGTCCAAAATAAATAGGACGCTCCGGCACTGGAAGTTATAACCAGCACCCTCGCCCGATCACAACCTCCGATATAGACTAGAATATTGTCTCAATCAGTACTTATAAGGGAGATTAATTTATAACATAGGGCATCACCATGTAATGTACTTGTTCGAGCAAAAAAAAATCGTTGAAGAAAGAACGTTTAATATTCTGCTCTATGACTGGACTTCGGCGATACTCTCTCTCTCTCTCTCTCTCTCCCTCTCTCTGAAATGACAGGCAGCTTGGATTCACTTTAGTGTCTAGGAGATTCAATGAAACGACTCTTTGATAAACATTTGAAAAAAAAAGACAGAAAAGTGAAAGGCGGAAAGCTTTCCAGTCGTTAATGGGATTCCAATACGCACAGCCGTTCATTATCACTCTCCTATCGTCCTTATATGATTGAAATACTTGTATAAAGGACGTAAAATCGCAAGTTATCCATCCATCCATGATAACACCTGTCTATGGCTACTACCATGTCAGTGATCTGACTACTTGAATTGTACTGGCTTTGTTGCCGTGTGAAATTTTTTATAAAATTATTGCAACTCACTGAACAGTTGTCAACGCCATCTAACAAACTAATGAGAACCCGCTAGTAACGTTAGTATGGTGGCTGGTTTGTGCCATTTCGTCTTTCCATCTTTTCGCCGCAAAAAGACGTCACGCGAAAAGACGCCATGCGAAAGGACGAAAAGACGAAAAAAATGCCATGCGAAAAGACGAAACCCGCCACGCGAAAAGACGAAAAAATACGCCATGCGAAAAGACGCCATTTGAACCTCTTATTTTGTCGTCTTCTCGCCTTGCGTCTTTTCGTCTTGCGTCTTTTCGCATGGCGTTATTTCGTCTTTTCGCGTGGCGTTATTTCGTCTTTTCGCAAGACGCCATGCGAAAAGACGAAAAGACGCCATGCGAAAAGACGAAATAACGACACATAAATACCCTGTTATTGATAACTGTTCGAATTGATATCATATACTTCGACAGTTTGTCTGAGCAACTGTGAAGACTCATATCAGACTACTGCAAACACAGATCCTGATGCAGTCTGATCATGTTCGCACTGAAATATTATTTGATGTTCTCTTTCGATGGCTAAGAATGATAAGGATAGACTGTAAAAATTAATACGGAGTCGGCAATATTTTCGGTCAGTATGGTACCATTTTGCAATTCAGGTGTATAAATATCCTATTCTTATTACAGTTAGACACTATACTTAGACAAGTGTCATGATGAAACTGTGTAGACACTGATCATAATACAATCTGTAGAGAAGTGGACTAATCACGGTTTGCAGTTTTTGCCACTGTAAGTTTTTTTTTTTGGAAGCATTACCAAAAATATGAGGAAGGTCATTATGGTATTTCTACTGAACGGAGAGACAAGAAAACGAGCCGTCCTTATGTTTTGGAGAAAATACTCCAAGCAATTTCATCATAATTATAACTTCGTTTTGATCTTAAACTATCAAAAAGATTAAGCACCTTGTTGACAATCTAATCTCCCACAAATTATGGAGGGAAAGTTACAAGCCAACAGCTGAAGGTGTTTATACAAGCACTGAAACATGATATGAATATGGCATACATTAACCTGCGCTAACCCAAAATGTGAACAAGTTTATAGTTTTCTAAAGACGTGCCAATCGCAGACAGAGCCGAGCCTGATCAGACTGCTCTTTTGGTCAATGACCCTTCCGCCATCTTAACAAAGGGGAACAACTTCTGTGACTTCCTCTTCAAGTTTTCCCTAGATAGAAATCGTTTCTTAAAAGGGTTTGCTCTCAAACGAAAGAATTTGCTCCAAGAGGAGCAAAGTCTTTCCTTTAGGTGTTGTCCCTCAGAGAGAAGGAAGGCAAAAAATGCAGTGCCATTATTTCGTCTTTTCGTCTTTTCGCGTGGCGTTATTTCGTCTTTTCGTGTGGCGTCTTTTTGCGTGGCGTCCTTTCGCGGCGAAAAGACGAAATAACGCTAGAAGAAAAGACGAAATAACGCCAGAAGAAAAGACGAAATAACGCCAGACGAAAAGACGAAATAACGCCACGCGAAAAGACAAAATAACGCCATGCGAAAAGACGAAAAATACGCCAGGCGAAAAGACGAAAAGACGCCATGCGAAAAGACGACAAAATAAGAGTTTCAAATGGCGTCTTTTCGCATGGCGTTTTTTCGTCTTTTCATGAAATTTCGTCTTTTCGCGTGCCGGGTTTCGATTTTTCGCATGGCGTTATTTCGTTTTTCGTCTTTTCGCATAACGTTTTTTCGTCTTTTCGTCCTTTCGCATGGCGTCTTTTGGTCTTTTCGTCTTTTCGCGTGGAGTCTGTTCGCGGCGAAAAGACGAAATGGCACAAACCAGCCACCATACGTTAGTCTTTCTCCGCGGTATCGGTATCAATGAAGCCGATTCCGCTAGCAGACCGTTGCAGCTTAAAGTTCCACGGTACATGGAGTTAGATAAAGTAAGGCAAACCTGAACTTGAAACTATGGCCAGTTGTTGTTTTAGGTCATTGTTTTCATTTTCCAACGAAGAAACCTTTGACTTCAGCTCTGCAAACTCGGCTGATCTCGTTGATGCATTCTTCTTCAAAGCTTCCAGCTCCGCCTGTATTGAGAGTAAATTATGGAGAACATCACTCTCACTATGAAGAACTATGCGTTTTTCAGAAAATACAGCTTCAAGAGATATAAAGAATAATAGCACTGATACCAGTCCTAGCATGGCGGCAGACATCAATCGTAATAATCGTATAATAAATGGCAAATTTAGGTCAAACGCAAATAAAGATAACGGTTAGATAAGAGAATGTCGTGGTCGTGAAAGAATTTTAACGCTTTTGCCAACCGGTGCATGTTTTGTGAACATATGAGCTTTCTCACCATGCTCACAACGATCTTACCCAGCAGACACATGACGTCGTAACGAAGTCGTACTTACGTCAAAGCGACATGCAAAGGACGTTGCATAGACGTCAGTATGATGGCATTACGACGTCATGTGCCCTGTGTTTACTGTGTAGGCCACCGTCTAATGCGAATCTGACTGCACATGCGCTTGCAGGTGCACTTGCAACATGGATTTGTAGCATGTCGTGGTATCTCCACGATTGTGATAATCATTCTCTTTTTCCCCTCTGTTAATTGTGCAGAAGACAAGGAGGCTGTCTTAGTGCCTGTTCAGTAAACTGGTGAGCAAGTCTGGGCGGAAGAATAAAAACATTGCAAATCAAGGCTGTCCAGATACACTTATTTAGCTTATTCCGACGCACTCGTCTGTTTCGAACTATTTCGAGTTTTTCGCCAGCGTTAAAGTTTCGGCCGGATACTTTTATGGACATTCTTGTCAACACTTACTAGTCGAAGGTTCTGAAAACTGGATTTGAAACTGGCAAACAATGCATACATGTATTTGCATAAAATTATCTTTCACTGAGCTTGTAATAGGCAAACAGTTTACCATCTCGGAGCCCGAGGCCTTACATTCACGGTATGGCAAATAATATGCTGGCGCGCCGAAACTGAAGAAGTCCACCGGAATAGGCTAAAAGAACACCTTACTTTATGGTAACATTTCTCTAGGATTCCTGAATGATTTCTACACGACAACAGCATGCCTTGGAGAAGAGAGAGACATTTTATGGTCGGGAAATCAAGTAATAATTGGGAATTGAAAGCGTACTACACGATTAATTATTAGTGCTTCAAATCCGGTCAAACGACTGTAGAAGAAAAACCTATAGAAACAAGGACAACTGCAAAACGGAATACGTTCAACAGATAAACTTAATAATCACCAGGACTGAGAGGAAGAGCGTAGAAACTTATTTGAATTTTCTTTATATTTGCTTCATAACATTTGTGCAATTTCTTATATCTTCCGATGTGGCTAACAGACTTTTATTTTAAATGTTACATTTTATGTTCCTTTGTATTCCCCTCATTCAGACATTTATTGGTCCGGCAAACCGGATATGGAGAACCTAAATAATTACAGGACATTTGGCTGACAGTTGTTTTCCTGCATAGAAAACCTAGAATTTAGTAGGATGTCACTGACCCATCACATATCTAAACATGACTGAATAAAATATGAATTGCAGGAGGAAATACTCGAAGGCCGAAGGATTTTATGACGAAAACATCCCATATTATTGACAAGTTAAACAATTTGGAAACCTCTTTATTAGACACAAATTGTCAAAGTAAAGCCCCAGTATGTTTGTCATAAGTTCTGTCACCAGCATGTTTGTCGAAAGTTCTGTCACCAGTATGTTTGTCATACGTTCGGTCATCAGTACGTTTGTCATAGGATCTGTCCTCAGTATGTTTGGCATAAGTTCTGTCACCAGTATATTTGTAATACGTTCTGTCAGCAGTATTTTTGCTATAGGGTCTGCCATTTATATGTTTGTCAAGAGATCTGTCCCCAGTATGCTTGTCATACGTGCAGTCACCAGTGAGTTTGTCATAAATGTGTCCTAAGCATGTTTGTTGTAGACCCTTTCACAAGTGATTTTAAAACAGGAGTCGTCACTAGAGTGTTTTCAGTAAAGTCTGTCACAAGTTTGTTTGTAATACGTTCTGTCACCAGTATGTTTGTCAAATGTCCTGTCACCAGAATGATTGTCATACGTTCTGTCACCAGTATGTTTGTCATAAGTTCTGTCTGTCACCAGTATATTTGTCTTACGTTTTGTATCCAGTATGTTTGTTATAGGGTCTGTAACAAGTATATTTGTCATAGGTTCTATCCCCAGTATATTTGTCATACGTTCTGTCACCAGTATGTTTGTCATAAATGTGTCATAAGCATGTTTGTTGTAAACCACCCTGTCACAAGTGAGCAAGTGAGTATAAAACAGTCGTCACTAGAGTGTTTTCAGTAAAGTCTGCCGCAAGTTTGTCACACGTTCTGTCCACAGTATGTTTGAAATAAGTTCTGTCATCAGTATGTATGTCAAACAGTATGTTTTTCTTCTTCTTCTATGTTTGTCATAAGTTCTGTCACCAGTTTGTTTGTTAAAGGGTCTGTAACCAGTATGTTTGTCTTACGTTCTGTCACCAGTATGCTTGTCAAACGTTCTGTCACCAGTATGTTTGCTATAGGGTCTGCAATTTGTATGTTTGTCAAAAGGTCTGTCCCCAGTATGCTTGTCATACGTTCTGTCACCGTTGTGTTTGTCATTAGTTCTGTACCCAGTATATTTGTCATAAGATCTGTCACCAGGACGTTTGTCATAAGTTCTGTCACCAGCATATTTGTCGTAGGATCGGTCGACAGTATGTTTGTCATAAGTCCTGTCACCTGTTGGTTTGTCAAATGCTCTGTGAACAGTTTCTTTTTCGTTAGTTTTGTCACCAGTTTGTTTGTCATAGGGTCTGTCACCAGTTTGTCATACATGTACGTTCTGTCAACAGTTTGTTTGTCATATGTTTTGTCACCAATACGTTTGTCACAGTGTCTGTCACCAGTATGCTTGTCAAAAAGTCTGCCATTTGAATATTTGTCATCATGTCTGTCGCCAGTATGCTTGTCATAAACCTTGTCACCAGAATGCTTGCATGAAGAGCTGGCTGGAGAGTGTTTGTCAAGAGATCTGTCGCAAGTACGTTTGTCTTAAGGTCTGACCTCAGTATGTTTGTAATAAATGTGTCGTAAGCATGTTTGTTGAAGGCCCTGTCACAAGTGAGTAAAAATAATAGGAGTGGTCTCTTGAGTGTTTTCAGTAAGTCTGTCACCAGTACGTTTGTCAAAGGTTCTGTTACAAGTATGTTTGTCATACGTTCTGTCACCAGTATGTTTGTCATACGTTTTGTCACCAGTATGTCTGTCAAGAAGTCTGACCCCAGTATGTGCGTAATAAATGTCATAAGCATGTTTGTTGTAAACCCTATCACAATTCAGTTTAAAACGGGTGTCGTCACTAGTGTGTTTTCAGTAAAGTCGGTCCAAAGTTTGTTTGTCTTACGTTCTGTCACCAGTGTGTTTGTCATAAGTTCTGTCACCAGTATGCATGTCATACGTTCTGTCACCAGTTTGTTTGTCATAATTTCTGTCACCAGTATGTTTGTCATACGTCTGTCACCAGTATGTTTGTCATAAGTTCTGTCACCAGTATATTTGTAATACGTTCTGTCACCAGTATTTTTGCTATAGGGTCTGCCATTTATATGTTTGTCAAGAGATCTGTCCCCAGTATGTTCGTCATATGTTCTGTCACCTTTTGTGTTGGTAATTAGTTCTGTCAACAGTATATTTGTCATTAGTTGTCACCAGTTCATTTGTCAAAAGTTCTGTCACCAGTTTGTTTGGCATATGTTCTGTCATGAGTTTGCTTTTCATAAGTTTTGTCACCAGTTTGTTTGTGATAGGGCCTGTAACCCATTTGTTTGTCATATGTTTTGTCACCTGTATGTTTTCATAAGGTCTGTCACCAGTATGTTTGTCATAGGCTGCCACCAGTATGTTTGTGACAGGGTCTGCCACTAGTATGGTTGCCATGGGGTTGGTCACTAGTATGTTTGTCCTACCGTCTGTCCTCAGTATGTTTGTCCTTAAATCTATCACCAGTTTGTTTGTCCTGTGATTCGTCAATAGTATGTTTGTTCAAAGGTTTGTCACCAGTATGTTTTTCATTGTTTGTTTGTCATTACACCTGTCATCAATATGTTCGTAATTAGGTTTTCACCAGTATGCTTTTCATAAGATCTGCCACTAACTAATTTGTCATATTGGTAGACCCTAGTATGTTTATCTTAAATCCTTCCATATATGCTTATCATAGTCTGTCATCAAACTAATGTTGATAAGCTATGTCACCAGTCCGACTGTCCCACATGCTGTCACAAGTATATTTATCCTTAAATATGTCACCAGGTTGTTTGTCCTGACATACCTCACTAGTCTGTTTGTTCTAAAGTTGGTGACCAGTATATTTGTCACTGTTTGTTTGTCATTATGCCTGTTATCAATATCTTTATAATAAGGTCTTCACCAGTATGCTTTTTATGAAATCTGCCACTATCTAATTTGTCATATTGGCAGTCCCCAGTATGTTTATCATAAATCATGCCCATATATGCTTATAATAAGTCTGTCTTGAAATATTGGTCACAAGCTATGTCACCAGTCTGGTTGTCATGAAGTCTGTCACCAGGATGTTTGTTATATGGTCTGTCACCAACATATTTCTTGAAAAGTATGTCACCAGTGTGTTTGTCACAAGATCTGACACTTATCTGTTTGTCATACAGTCTGTCCCCCGTATGTTTGTGCTTAAGACTATCACCAAATTTGTTTGTCTATGTTACGCAGAAGGCTTTACACCCGGTCGACACGGGTGTAGAGCCTTATGCGTCGCCAGGACGGCGGAGGGTGACTTCCGGTTAAAGGGTTATCTACCAGTGTATTACACTAACAAGGAAACTCTAACAACGTTAGAATTTTTGAAGTTTATATATAATGTAAATTCTATATACAACAATACAATTTACAACTGTCACAATTACAATAATATACAACACATATCAGTTCATGTCGCTGGCCCAAGTAAGGTGTTTGTTTCAAATCTGTAATCGATTTGCGTACAATACGCAAATAGATTACCGTGTGACGTCAACACCGTACTCGGCTCAGCGCCATGAACTAAAGGAAAATACAAAGAACAAAAAAAAAACCGTTAGTTTGAGCTCATACAAAAAAAGCAAGGCCTTATGTTGGTAGACTTCACTTTGTCGTTCCTTGGATCATATCATGGGCCAGTCCATATAACATGAGGAACACCAACTTATATTAATATGCGCACGTTTATATACTGGTCGCTCCCTGGATCGTACCAGAGACCAGTCTATATACAACAAGACACACTATAGTGGACGAACACTGTACCACTTTCACCTCCGCAGTAATAAGATCGCCTTCGCCGATATTTTGTGCTTCCCGCCTCTGCTAGGAAAACATGCACAAGGGCGTTGTAACTGCTCTACCCGGGTTGGTATTAACCTGGAGACGTATATCGAATCTCCAGGTGAGACGTGGCTCTAAGCCCTAACAGCTGACTGCCGGACTTGATGTGCCTAACATAAACGAACTTACACTTAATACATTGTAACTACATAATAACAATACGTAAGACTTGGGCCTGTCTTGGAAATACCATACAACGCCCTCGGCGAATGCCGAGCATAACGTGCACACGCCAGCCGTGTCACTAGACACGACTCGCGCTCACGATGTAAAGCCAAAATTGTGCTTACCACTTCCGCCAATGAAGAAACGTAGATCCTACCACGCATGTGCGTCGAAGGATCTGACGCCAAACATTGTCAAGAAGTATACTGACGTCAACAGGCATCACCATGACATACCCCACATAAAACATGAATGAATCTAAACAATGACCTATTTACATTAAATTGATTGACCAAAATGTATTAATTCATTTCTTTAAACTAAGCGTAATACCATTTGTCATAGAATATAATAGCTGAATAAGCGTTTCTAACACATTTGGGATCATAACGTTTGATCTGACATCATGACGCCAATGATGTTATACCATATGACGTCATCTACTGAAGGCAAATCAAACGCATGGCGACCAAATGTTACCATAATAACATATGGAAAAAACCCTTAATGCGGTGCATGCTATGGCGTCAATTGACGTCACGAGTATATAAATTAGTTCCATTACAAATCACTCTACTTCTATAGGCCACGTATACGGGAAACTAATATAAAAAGTGCTGACGTCGCAATAACATGATGCAACTGACGTCACATGAATAACATGAATACAACTGGCGTCACTGGACGTCAAATAGATGCACACCAGTGAAACTAATATTAAAAGTGCTGACGTCGCAATAACACGAATGCAACTGACGTCACATGAATAACATGAATGCAACTGACGTCACTGGACGTCAAATAGACGCACACCATTGCAACCAACATCAGTGATATAAACTATTTCCGTAGTTTACAAAACTTCCTAATATACAAATATTATGCGCAGCATGATCACTACCAACAAAATCAGTTGATAATCCTAATATACAAATATTATGCGCAGCATGCTTATTAACAAAATCAGTCGACACATGCGCAGCCTGATCACTGTCAACAAAATCAAATCAGTCGACACATATAATCATACCATATCAATCAGAAGTCACATTTTTCATTCTTAGCCAAACTATTCTAAATAAATATAATTAAATCTTACCCTTCCGGTCTTAACACAGAAACTAGGCACACGACAATATAACATCCATCAATTCACCTTAGAATTAAACAGCCACGTCTAATTTTTCAATAAAGAATAGGAGTATAAATACTATGCGTCTCACTTTTAAATCATGCGACACGAATCTAAGCGTGCAGGTATTCACCTTAAAATCATGCACCATGCGTCCACAATCAAGAGACTCGTGCAGGTATTCACCTTAAAATCATGCAATACGCTGTCCACGAACGGTATTCACAAACAACCCATGCATAACGTAGCCACAATTTCCGTAAATGTTTATTACCACAGTTGCCCTAAAACTGTAGCCCTACTGATTGAAAGGATTAAAATAATTTCGACGACATAGTCGACGATCGGATCCATTTCGTAACATAGGTTTCCCCTTAGGAGAAAAAAAACATAACAATGTTTCTTTTCTGAAATAGTACGAAATGCGATCGAATCGTAGGCTATGTCAAAACTGGAAAACTGGCTATATACACTACAACGGTGCGATGCATAACGTGGCCAAACTATCTACTAAGGTAGTCCGCCCCCAAATTATCTTGGCCGCGGATAGCAATTATCCTGAATCTGTACGGCTGTAATTTCATGGCCCAGCGCATGATTCGGGGATTGAACACCTTAGCTGTCTGCATATAGGACAAAGGTTTGTGGTCAGTTTCAAGTAGGAACTCCGCCCCATACAGGTATTTACGAAATTTCTCAACACCCCAGATTATACCCAAACATTCCTTTTCAATCACAGAGTAATTTCTTTCCCGAGGTAACAATTTCTTGCTAGCATAAGCAATCGGCAAACGACCTTCACCTTCGAATTCCTGAAGCAAAATAGCTCCAAGACCAACGTCTGAAGCGTCTGTTCGGAGTACAAACGGGTTACCTTCTTGAAAAACAGGTAAGCGAAGAATAGGACTAGACGTGAGCCTACTCTTCTGGGTTTGAAATGCCCTTTCATGCTGATCTTGCCAATCTTTGATAGAATTAGGTCTATCCCGTTTAGTTAAATCAGTCAGAGGAGAAGCTATGGATGAGAAATTTGGGATAAAACGACGGTAAAACCCAGCTAATCCCAGAAAAGATTTAATTTGCCTTTTCGTACATGGACGAGGAGCATCTCTGATAGCCTGTATCTTGTCCTCTTGCGGTCGTACCGTCTGTCCGACGATATTGTGACCAAGGCACTCGATACTGCCATAACCGATCATGCATTTAGATGGTTTTGCCGTCAATTTGGCCGACCTGAGTCGATCTAACACTTGACGTAATGACGTCACATGATCCCTCCATGTTTCAGTAAATATCCACATGTCATCAACAAAGCTGTCAACATTTGGGAGATTGGACAATATGATTCTCATTAACCTACAAAAAGAGGCTCTCGAATTGACCAAACCGAAGGGCATAGTTTTAAACTGGAATAAACGCTTAGGCGTTTCAAATGCCGTCAAAGGTTTGGACCTTTCAGTAAGACTGACTTGCCAATAACCCTTACTCAGGTCCATCTTTGTAAAGAATCTATGTCCCGACATTTTATTGATAACCTCCTCCATATTTGGCATAGGTTCTGCATCGAATTCCGTCACTTTGTTAAGCTTCCGGAAGTCGATACAGAATCTAACTGATCCGTCTTTCTTCGGAACTAGGACAACAGGAGATGAATACGGTGAAATCGACGGCCCGATTACCCCTAAATCTAACATATCCTGTATCTCCGTCTCCATGACGTTACGTGTCTTATACGGGATAGAATAACCTTTCGTCCGTATGGGTTCTGACGTGAGTAGTTTGATATCGTGCTGTATTTGATCAGTTCGACCGGGTAAACTTGATAGTACATCCGGGTACTGTTTAATCAACGCTTCAACCTCCATACGTTGTTCTGACGTTAACGTATCTGAAATACTGACGTCATTATAAGTTTCCGGCTCTTTAGCTGTCGGAAAAGCACAATCATCAAGAGAAAATTCATCACTACCATCGTCATCAACCGACTCTGTAGTCTCAGTCGACAATAAACAATGTGACGGCACAGTACGACGTTCGACATACTGTTTCAGCATATTAGCATGATATGTACTCACGACACCATTGACGTCGATTTTATTGTCCATTCTATTCACCACCTCTACTACTTCATATGGACCCTTCCACTGCAATAACAGTTTGTTACTGTCAGTTGGCAGTAATAACAGTACTTTATCTCCCACGTTAAATTTACGCGACCTAGCGCGTTTGTCATAATAAGCCTTTTGCTTTACCTGTACTTTCCGTGAATTATCATGTGCTAACTTACACGTCTGCTCTAACCGTTCTCTCAACTCAATTACGTACTGGTACGTAGACAGAACCTGCTCATCCTGTACCTCTTCAGACCATAATTCACGTAATATTGCCATAGGGCCCTTAACGTTACGTCCGTATAACAATTCGAACGGAGAAAACCCTAATGACTCTTGCGGAACCTCCCTTATTGCAAACAGTAGTGCTGGGAGATATTTATCCCAGTCTTTTTGACGTTCTGCGCACATCCTACGTAGCATTTGCTTCAACGTCGCGTGAAAACGCTCTACAAGACCGTTACAGATAGGATGATACGGCGTCGTGGTTAACTGCTGGAGTGATAACAGCCTGCTTACTTCTTTCATAACTTCAGCAGTAAACTGACTTCCGCAATCTGTTAACATTTCATCAGGTATGCCAACTCTACTAAACATCTCAACTAACGCTTCGGCTACGCGTTCCGTTTCAATGCCGGGTAACGCTACCGCCTCGGGATATCTCGTCGCATAATCTATCATTGTTAAAATATAGCGGGATTTCCTGTCAGAACGAGGTTCTATCGGTCCATCTATATCAACAGCGACTCGTTTAAATGGTGTGTCAATCTGTGGCAACTTTCCTAAAGGAACCTTAGTGACACGACCTTTTTGAATAGTCCTTTGACATATGTCACAAGATTTACAAAACCTTGCAACATCACCACAAACTCCAGGCCAAAAGAACTCAGTTAACACTCTATCCATACTTTTCTTTATGCCCAAATGACCTGACATCAAGGTTTCGTGCGCCAATCTTAACACCTTTTCACGAAAACCTTCAGGGATAATAAGTTGCAAAGTGACCTTGTTTCCCTTAGTAAACTGCCTATAGAATAAATCTTTCTTTCGGATAAACTTAGTTTCACCCCGGTTCAATCCACGACTTATAGTCACATTCCCAGATTCCACTCTTTGCCTTATGCCATTCAATTTAGGGTCAACAACTTGGGCCTGCTTCAATGCCTCCTTATCACTAGCAATAATTTGATCAGGAACTTTAAGTTTCCTATAGACCTCTTCACCTTGCTTAGCTTGTGACCTAGTCACTGCCGCCATTGCAAAATGGGACATATCGGGAAGTTTTGACCCGTCAATATTTCCAATAACCAGGTCATACAATGTATCTTCCATGCACAATGCCTCAGTTTTTCCTGTGAAAAATGGACAATCTATGTCAACCATTGCTAAGGGATACCTTTGGGTAGATTCATCAATCAAAGTTACATCAGATTCTCTACCAAGTAACTGATCATTAGAAACTAAGTTTCTACGAACGACACACCCAGTACAACCTGTGTCCCTTAAAACTACAACAGTCTTACCATTAACCGTACCCTGCGCTGTTGGTAATCGCGACCTTAAAAAGTAACAGACACCTTCCCTATCCACGTTATCATCGTCTTCCTTACTCTTATACAGACCTTCAATTTCATGAGACCTATTCATTGTAGTTTTACAAAAGCTCATTTGATGTCCGCCACCTCGACCACGTCCGCGGGAATAACCCCGACCACGGCCACGATCTGAATTACTACCCTTCGTCTGCACAGTATCGCTCTTACTCTGTGATCTTTGTGTCTCATCTTTCGGTGCATAACTACTCCCCTTACTTCCGCTATACCCGCTTGCACTTGCACCTACCTCCGCACTATATGCTTGCTTCCTATCGGGATTCTTAAAACATTTATATGTTAAATGTCCCTTACCACAAATACTACATTTTATCTCTGGCTTCGCACTCGGCTTATTATCAGATCTACTCTGAGTTACGCCCTTACTATCACGCTGCCCCTTATTAACACAAGCGTAGACCACGTGCTTCTGCAAATAAATCAGCTTCCCTAGCCATCTCACCTAGATTCGTGAATGTTTTCGGTTTCAAATGAACATATAGTTCTTTACTACAGGATTCTAAAAACTGATCTCTAGCGAAAAAATCGCAAACAGCTTCGTAAGACTGGTCTACTTTCGCCATTTTCAACCATTTATTAAGATACGACCTAAGTCTACTACTAAACTGAATAAACGTTTCGGACTTTTCAGGCCTATCATAGCGAAATTTCTTCCTAAATCCGCGTTCAGTCATATCGAAATTCTTTAACAACGCATCTTTCAACTTGTCATAATCCGCTGCATCATCTACAGACAATCTATCATAGACATCAAGCGCGCGACCTTTAAGTAATGCGCTTAAATATGCAGCCCAAACAGTTTTATCCCATTTATTCGCCGTCGCGTATTTTTCAAACCTTGATAAGTAACTATCCATTTTGTCCTTACTTTCATCAAAATACGGTAACTTCGGATCTCGCGCATGCGCTAATTTTTCAGCCTTCTGTTTTTCTAATTCAACTCTAAACGTTACCTTCTGCAAATCTATCTGATTCTTTAACTCGCGTTGCTGCAATTCAAAACTGTACTTCAACTTTTCTAACTCAACTTCGCTCGACAACTTTGCTTCCTTATCGCTTTCGACTTGAGACAACCTAGCTTCCCTATCTTTCTCGGCTTGCCACTCTATACTTTCAACCCGCGCCATCTCGATTTCCCTATCCGCCGCAATCTTAGCTTCTTCCGTCGCCCTATCCGCCGCAATCTTAGCTTCTTCCGTCGCGATCCTAGCCAATTCAATTTCCCCATCTTTTTCGGCCTGCGCCCTTACCGCGTGCCTTTCTGCCCTCTCAGTCTCTTGCTGTTGCTTAACAAATTCCTGCAAAGCCTGCCCCTCATAACCTAACTCCTTTCCCGTCTTAACTAACTGATCCATGCCGCTTAACGTAATGCTCACGTTAATTTAACTGAAACCGACGCTCACTTATAGTCACACACGTTAACTAAAACGTTAACAATAATAATAACGAACTAATCCAACTAAAACGTTGATTAATTAGTATACTTGCGATCTAGACGTAGCTATTAAAGTTACGTTCGTAACAGACCGGAATGACGTCATAAACTGACGTTGACTTTACCGAGAACCTCTTTTCACTATCATATGACACAATTAGATGACGTAAATAACCCACATTACAATTACGCCCAACTTGATCTAGCGTATCGGATATACAAATGTAACGTATGTAACGCAACGTATTAACACTGACACGACAACTGTACGTCCTACATTACAAAACCTTATAAGATACCAACGGTAAATCAAACTTGAAATTCTGCTATTAGGTTTAATTCATTGTAACGATATTATATAACGTTACGAGTGACCTACGTTACTAAATCAGGACATAAAATGGACCTCAGTAACGGTTACGACACAACGTACAAACGTTTGAATTAATGAACTAACAGATTGTCATGCAACAGCAGTGCCAAGGTACTCAAACGGACCTTAAAACTAAATATGTATCATCTGTGCCAAGACAATTCAGGTCTATATACCTCAGTTTCCCTACTCAGATATGCAACCTGTTACATTTTATCAGAAATTAATGCATGGGCTATCGCACTTCATCACGCAGGGAATAAGGATAGTTGACCTTAATTGAGTGTAGGTTACATTTACAAAGAATTTAGTGGCAAAATTGCTGCCCTAAAATTCACATCAATGCAAACAGCCTTACGTCACCTTAGAAAAGAACAATCAGAAAGTCAATCAAAAAAAATGTCTGACAAAATTGTGCCTAGATTCTATATATATTGTCAATGTCTTACACTGGCAGATATTAACCGGAAATCAAATCCCGTTACTTCATGACACCATGTTACGCAGAAGGTTTTACACCCGGTCGACACGGGTGTAGAGCCTTATGCGTCGCCAGGACGGCGGAGGGTGACTTCCGGTTAAAGGGTTATCTACCAGTGTATTACACTAACAAGAAAACTCTAACAACGTTAGTATTTTTGAAGTTTATATATAATGTAAATTCTATATACAACAATACAATTTACAACTGTCACAATTACAGTAATATACAACCCATATCAGTTCATGTCGCTGGCCCAAGTAAGGTGTTTGTTTCAAATCTGTAATCGATTTGCGTATAATACGCAAATAGATTACCGTGTGACGTCAACACCGTACTCGGCTCAGCGCCATGAACTAAAGGAAAATACAAAGAACAAAAAAAACCCGTTAGTTTGAGCTCATACAAAAAAAGCAAGGCCTTATGTTGGTAGACTTCACTTTGTCGTTCCTTGGATCATATCATGGGCCAGTCCATATAACATGAGGAACACCAACTTATATTAATATGCGCACGTTTATATACTGGTCGCTCCCTGGATCGTACCAGAGATCAGTCTATATACAACAAGACACACTATAGTGGACGAACACTGTACCACTTTCACCTCCGCAGTAATAAGATCGCCTTCGCCGATATTTTGTGCTTCCCGCCTCTGCTAGGAAAACATGCACAAGGGCGTTGTAACTGCTCTACCCGGGTTGGTATTAACCTGGAGACGTATATCGAATCTCCAGGTGAGACGTGGCTCTAAGCCCTAACAGCTGACTGCCGGACTTGATGTGCCTAACATAAACGAACTTACACTTAATACATTGTAACTACATAATAACAATACGTAAGACTTGGGCCTGTCTTGGAAATACCATACAACGCCCTCGGCGAATGCCGAGCATAACGTGCACACGCCAGCCGTGTCACTAGACACGACTCGCGCTCACGATGTAAAGCCAAAATTGTGCTTACCACTTCCGCCAATGAAGAAACGTAGATCCTACCACGCATGTGCGTCGAAGGATCTGACGCCAAACATTGTCAAGAAGTATACTGACGTCAACAGGCATCACCATGACATACCCCACATAAAACATGAATGAATCTAAACAATGACCTATTTACATTAAATTGACTGACCAAAATCTAACTCGCATATGTATTAATTCATTTCTTTAAACTAAGCGTAATACCATTTGCCATAGAATATAATAGCTGAATAAGCGTTTCTAACACATTTGGGATCATAACGTTTGATCTGACATCATGACGCCAATGATGTTATACCATATGACGTCATCTAGTGAAGGCAAATCAAACGCATGGCGACCAAATGTTACCATAATAACATATGGAAAAAACCCTTAATGCGGTGCATGCTATGGCGTCAATTGACGTCACGAGTATATAAATTAGTTCCATTACAAATCACTCTACTTCTATAGGCCACGTATACGGGAAACTAATATAAAAAGTGCTGACGTCGCAATAACATGATGCAACTGACGTCACATGAATAACATGAATACAACTGGCGTCACTGAACGTCAAATAGATGCACACCAGTGAAACTAATATTAAAAGTGCTGACGTCGCAATAACACGAATGCAACTGACGTCACATGAATAACATGAATGCAACTGACGTCACTGGACGTCAAATAGACGCACACCATTGCAACCAACATCAGTGATATAAACTATTTCCGTAGTTTACAAAACTTCCTAATATACAAATATTATGCGCAGCATGATCACTACCAACAAAATCAGTTGATAATCCTAATATACAAATATTATGCGCAGCATGCTTATTAACAAAATCAGTCGACACATGCGCAGCCTGATCACTGTCAACAAAATCAAATCAGTCGACACATATAATCATACCATATCAATCAGAAGTCACATTTTTCATTCTTAGCCAAACTATTCTAAATAAATATAATTAAATCTTACCCTTCCGGTCTTAACACAGAAACTAGGCCCACGACAATATAACATCCATCAATTCACCTTAGAATTAAACAGCCACGTCTAATTTTTCAATAAAGAATAGGAGTATAAATACTATGCGTCTCACTTTTAAATCATGCGACACGAATCTAAGCGTGCAGGTATTCACCTTAAAATCATGCACCATGCGTCCACAATCAAGAGACTCGTGCAGGTATTCACCTTAAAATCATGCAATACGCTGTCCACGAGAGGTATTCACAAACAACCCATGCATAACATAGCCACAATTTCCGTAAATGTTTATTACCACAGTTGCCCTAAAAACTGTAGCCCTACTGATTGAAAAGATTAAAATAATTTCGACGACATAGTCGACGATCGGATCCATTTCGTAACAGTCTAATATCTGTCACTAGTATGTTTGTTCTAAAGTATGGAACCAGTATGTTTCTCATTGTTCATTTGTCATTTTGCCTGTCACCAGTATGTTTATCATAAAGTCTTCACCAGTATGCTATTCATAAGTTCTCCTACCATCTAATTTGTCATGGTAGCAGTCCCTAGTATGTTTATCGCAAATTCTTTGCATTAACTTATTATATAGTCTGTCACCAAACCATCAGTCAGAAGCTATGTCACCAGTCTGGTTGTCATAAAGTCTGTGTCCAAAATGTTTGCCATAAGGTCTGTTCCCATAATAATTGTAATACATTCTATCTCCATTATGTTTGTCATAAAGACAGTTGTCAACATTTTTGTCGTACCATCTAGCATATACATGGTCTGGGTGCTGTATATTTGTCAAATGGTCTGACACCAAAATGTTTGTCATAAAGTCTGCCACCAATATGTTTGTCTTAAGATTTGTCCCCAGTATATTTGTAATAAGACTTTTTCCATCATATTGTTTGTCATTAGGTCCATCCCCAGCATGTTTGTCATAATGAATGTCACCAGTATGTGTCACAAGTGATTTTGTCATAAGGGCTGCCCTACCATGTTTGTCAGAAAGTCTGTCATAAGTTTGTTTGTCAGAATGTTTGTCACCAGTATGCATGCCATAAAGACTTCACAATATGTTATTCATTTGGCCCGCCCCCCCTTTTTTTTAATTCATCAGGTCTGTCACCTGTATGTTTGTCTTAGGTTGGTATCCTTAGTATGTTTGTCATATGGACCATCACCAGTATGTTTGTCATATGACCTGTCTCCAGTATGTTCGTCACATAGCCTGTCCCCAGTATGTTTCTCTTTAGGTCTGTCTACAGTTATTTATCAATGGGATGGTCACCATCAAAAATTATCATATGATATTTCACATACCATACATTATAAGGTCTGTTAACTATGTGATTGTCATCTTATCTGTCCCTATACCTCTGTCATAAGGTCTGTCACCAGTATGCTGGTCATTAGACCTGTCACCAGTATGTTTGTCACTAGCTCTGTCATATGTTTGTTCGTCATACGACCCTGTTTCCAGAAGGTTTGTCACCAGTGTATTTGTCAAAAGGTCTCTCATCCTTAGGTTTGTAATAAGGTCTGTATCTAGTATTTTTGTCATAAGGTCTGTCCCCAGTATGTTTGTAAATGGTCTGTCCTCAGTATGTTTGTCATAAGAACTGACCAAAATGTCTGTCATTAAGCCTGCAACGAATATGCTTGGCATATGGTATGTTTGTCATGTAGCCTGTCTCCATTTTTTGTCATAAGGTCTGTCACCAGTATGTTTGTCTTAAGAACTGACCAAAATGTCTGTCATTAAGCCTGCAACGAATATGCTTGGCATATGGTATGTTTGTCATGTAGCCTGTCTCCATTTTTTGACATAAGGTCTGTCACCAGTATGTTTGTCAAATGGTCTGTCCTCAGTATGTTTGTCATAAGGTCTGTCACCAGTATTTATGTCATAAGGTGTCTCACCAGTATGTCTGTCATAAGGTCTGTCACCAGTATTTATGTCATAAGGTCTGTCAGCAGTATTTATGTCATAAGGTGTCTCACCAGTATGTTTGTCATAAGGTCTGTCACCAGTATTTATGTCATAAGGTCTCTCACCAGTATGTTTGTCATAGGGTCTGACACCAGTACATTTGTCATAGGGTTTGTCACTAGTATGTGTGTCATATTGTGTCTCAGCAGTATGTTTGTCATACGGTCTGTCACCAGTATGTTTGTCATAAGGTGTGTCACCAGTATTTATGTCATAAGGTGTCTCACCAGTATATTTGTCATTTGGTCTGCACCTAGTATGTTTGTCATAAGGCCTGTCATCAGTCTGTTTGTCATAAGGTCTGTCACCAGTATGTTTGTCATAGGGTCTGTCAACCGTATATTTGTCAAAGGGTTTGTCACTAGTATGTCTGTCATAAGGTGTCTCACCAGTATGTTTGTCATAGGGTCTGTCACCAGTATGTTTGAAAAATGGTCTGTCCTCAATATGTTTGTCATAAGGTCTGTTACCAGTATGTTTGCCATAAGGTCTGTCACCAGTATTTATGTCATAAGGTGTCTCACCAGTATGTCTGTCATAAGGTCTGTCACCAGTATTTATGTCATAAGGTCTGTCACCAGTATTTATGTCATAAGGTGTCTCACCAGTATATTTGTCATAAGGTCTGCACCTAGTATGTTTGTCATAAGGCCTGTCATCAGTCTGTTTGTCATAAGGTCTGTCACCAGTATGTTTGTCATAGGGTCTGTCAACCGTATATTTGTCAAAGGGTTTGTCACTAGTATGTCTGTCATAAGGTGTCTCACCAGTATGTTTGTCATAGGGTCTGTCACCAGTATGTTTGTCAAATGGTCTGTCCTCAATATGTTTGTCATAAGGTCTGTTACCAGTATGTTTGCCATAAGGTCTATCACCAGTATGTTTGTCATAAGGTCGCTCACAAGTTTGTTTGTCATAAAAGCTGTTTCCAGTATGTTTGTCATAAGGTCAGTCACCAGTATGTTTGCCATCAGATCTCTCAAGAGTATGTTTGTCATAAAGTCTGTTACCAGTATGTTTGTCATAAGGCCTGTCATCAGTCTATTTATCATAAGGTCTCTCACCAGTATGTATGTCTCTCACCGGTATATAAGTCATAAAATCTGTCACCAGTATGATTGTCGTAAAATCTGTCACCAGTATGTTATAAAGTCTGACACCAGTATAACTGTCATAAAGTCTGTCACCAGTATGTTTTACATACGATCTCTCACCTCTATGTTTGTCATATTGCCCGTTTCCAGTATGTTTGTCTGTCTGCAGTATGTTTTTCTTAAGGTCTGTCACCAGTATTATTATGGTCTGTCCAAAGTATATTTGTCATAAGACCTGACCTTAACGTATGTCTTTAAGCCTGTCACGATTATGTTTTGCATAATGGTCTGTCACCAGTATGTTTGACATGTAGTTTGTCTCCATTTTGTTTGTCATAATGTCTGTCACCAGTATGCTTGTCAAATGATCTGTACTCAGTATGTTTGTCATAAAGTCTGTCACCAGTAAGTTTTTCATATGGTCTGTCTACAGTGTCACCAGTATGTCTGTCATAAAGTCTGTCACCAGTATGTCTGTCGTAAGGACTATTACCAGTAAGGTTGTCATATGGTCTGTCTTCGGTATGTTTGTCATAAGGTATGTCACCAGTATGTTAGCCATAAAGTCTGTCACCAGTATGTTTGGCATAAGATCTGTCACCAGTTTGTTTGTCATAAGGTTTGTTACCAGTATAATTGTCATAAAGTCATTTTCCAGTATTTTTGTCATATGGTCTATCACCAGTATGTTTGACATAAATTCTGTCTCTATTATGGTTGTCAGAATATCTCTCACCAGTATGTTTGTCATAAAGTCTGTCACCATTATGTTTGTCATAAGGTCTCTCACCAGTATGTTTGTCATAAGGGTTCTCGCCAGTATGGTTGGTATTAAGTCTGTCACCTATACCTTTATCATAAGGTCTGTCACCAGTATGTTTGTCATATGGTCTGTCCCCAGGATAATTGTCATAAGGTCTTCCCAAGTATGTTTGTCAAAAGGTGTGTTACCAGTGTGTTTGTCATTAGATATCTCACCAGTATGTTTGTTATAGGGTCTGTTACCAGTTTGTCTCTCAGAAAGTCTGTTACCAGTACGTTTGTCATAAGGTCTGTCCCCAGTATGTTTGTCATAATGTCTGTTTCCAGTAGGTTTGTAGGTTTGTCATAAGGTCTCTCGCCACCAGCATGTCTGTCAGAAAGTCTATTACCGGTAGGTTTGTCATAAGGTCTGTCTGCAGTATCTTTGTCATAAGGTCTGTACCCGGCATATGTTAATCATAAGGTTTCTCACCAGTATGTTTGTCATAAGGTCTGTTTCCAGTATGTTTGTCATAAGGTCTGTCACCAGTATGTTTGCGATAGGGTCTGTCACCAGTATGTCTGTCAGAAAGTCTGTCACCAGTATGTTTGTCAAATGATCTGTCCGGAGTATGTTTGTCATAAAGTCTGTCACCAGTATGTTTGTCGTAAGGTCTGTTACCAGTATTGTTGTCATATGGTCTGTCTGCGGTATATTTGTCAAAAGGTCTGTCATCAGTATGTTGGTCATAAAGTCTGTCACCAGTATGTTTGTCATAAGATTTGTCACCAGTTTTGTTGTCATACGGTTTGTTACCAGTATAATTGTCATAAAGTCTGTCACGCGTATATTTCTCATAAGGTCTCTCACCAGTATGTTTGTCATTAGGTCTGTCCCCAGTATGTTTGTCATAAGATCTGTCCACATTATGTTTGTCATAAGGTCTCTCACCAGTATGTCTGTCAGAAAGTCTGTTACCAGTATGTATCTCATAAGGTCTGTCTCCAGTTTTGTCATAAGGTCATTTACCAATATGTTAATCATAAGGTCTGTCTGCAGTATGTGTGTCGTATGGTCAGTCACCAGTATGTTTGTCATAAGGTCTCTCACCAGTATGTCTGTCAGAAAGTCTGTTACTAGTATGTTTGTCATAAGATCAGTCTCCAGTATGTTATTCATAAGGTTTCTCACCAGTTTGTCTGTCAGAAAGTCTGTCACCAGTATGTTTGTCATTAGGTCTGTCCTCAGTATGTTTGTCATAAGGTCTGTCTCCAGTATGTTTGTCATAAGGTCTCTCACCAGTATGTCTGTCAGAAAGTCTGTTACTAGTATGTTTGTCATAAGATCTGTCTCCAGTATGTTATTCATAAGGTTTCTCACCAGTTTGTCTGTCAGAAAGTCTGTTACCAGTATGTTTGTCATAAGGTCTGTCTCCAGTATGTTTGTCATAAGGTCTGTTACCAGTTTGTTTGTCATAAGGTCTCTCACCAGTATGTATGTCAGAAAGTCTGTTACCAGTATGTTTGTCATAATGTCTGTCCCCAGTATGTTTGTAATAAGGTCTCTCACCAGTATGTCTGTCAGAAAGTCTGTTACCAGTATGTTTGTCATAAGGTCTTTCCCAGTATGTTAAAGGTCTGTCCCAAGTATGTTAGTCATAAAGTCTCTCACCAGTATGTTTGTCATAAAGTCTCTCGCCACTGTGTTTATCATATGGTCCATCACCAGTAGGTTTGTCTAACTGCAGTATGTGTTTCTTAAGGTCATTCACCAGTTTATTTATCATCAGGTTAGTCATCAAACAATTTATGATATCTTGTCACCAGAATAAATGTCATAATTTTCTGTCTCCAGTAAGTTTCTTATATGGTCTATCAGTAGTATGTTTGCTGAAAGGTTCCTTGCCAATTTGTTTGTTATTAGGCCTGTCATAGTATGTTTGTCATCAGTATGTACATCCTACTATTGGTCATAGTATTTTTTCATACAGGTCTGTCTCAAGTATTCTTGTCATAAGGTCTGTCAGTACTCAACAGTATGTTTTGTCATGGAATAAAGACGAGAATTCTACAGCATTTACTTCACTGCATTTACTCGTTTTCAGGACCCCAGCCCTGACATACTTTGAAAAAGTTGGTAGGCTGGGTTATATTCATTTTCTTTGTCCAGATGTCAGAGAAGCCTGTTGACACATTGTCCTTAAATTTCAGACCAGTTGCTTAAGAAATTTGCCTATATTTTTCTTACCTTTTGGACTTGTAACTAGGCAGTTATTCTCCTTTTTAAAAAAACTCAGATGTACATATGAATTTGTTTAAAACAAGAATAACTCCCTAATTAACTTTGTGAGCAAGGCAAGATGGTCGTGATGGCCATGAATTACTTGCCTGAGCCTCTGATTACATTGTCCTATATCATCATATCAAAATCAGCATCACGGCTTAAAGAATTCTTTGTGAGAACTTAACAAAACTTTTCCAAGAATTAACCCACCCATGCAGAGTATTTATGATACAACCAGAAAGATTTTTGCAGCTTTGTGTAATGAGGTGCTCAATAGGACTTCTATAAATTCTAGTAAAATCAAAACAGCAAGTGGGGGCAATATATGCCTGTTTCAGCCCCAGTCAGAAGTCTAGGGGAGATCTATAGCCCTGACACTCAGCCACAAACAGGTCTTAATGTGTGCACAAGAAGTTTTGAAAAAATAGAAGCCTGGGCAGCGTAGTAGGTAAGTTCTGGCCTGCTGATATAGCAGCCCCAGGATCGAGACCTGCTGGAGGCTGAAATCTTTCCAACAGTAAACAGTTTCATTGCACGCAGCCTTTCATTATCACCCTCCCATTATCCTGAAATGACTGAAATACTGTTAAAAAGGATGCAAAATTGTAAGTCATCCATTTGTAAAACTAGTGATCAGAGGAGATGGCAAATCCCCCGAACAAAGACAGCATGGGCCTTCATAAACAAGGTGCACTTCAAAGCATATATTCTTGCATGCTTCATATCGACATTATCTATTAACTGATACATGATCAGCTAGACTGACCAAAGATATGCCAAACTGCAGAAAGAGCAAACAGCAACTATCAACCCAATGTATAGTAGTAGTACCTCAAACAATCAACATTTCAAAATAAGACAGTTGTATGTGAATAACTTCTAAAGTAAAAGCCCTACAACTCTCATTGAGCTCTATAGTAAGTAAATGTAAGTAAATGCCACAGACAGTTGTTACTGAAAGGATATATAATAGAATGTCCACACAGGGTATAATCGATTCCACCAATTTTCGCTTCCTGCAGAGACTGTCTGTCATATTTAGCTTCCGTCGAGACTGTCCGCGAACTCTTGCTTCCTGCAGAGACTACCATCCTCGAAAAATGGCTTCCTGCAGAGACTGTTGGCATGATTCTGATTCCTGCTGAGAGCCTCAGCAGGAAGCAGAATCACGCGGACAGTCTCTGCAAGAAGCCATTTATCATGTACAGAAGTCTCGGCAGGAAGCAAGAGTTCGCTGACAGTCTTGGCAGAAGCCAAATATGATGTACAGTCTCTGCAGGAAGTGAAAATAAGCAGAATCGATTATACCCTGTGGTCCAACAATATTCTCAAAGGAAAGAAGGAAAGGTACAAAGGTGTTCAAATTATGTAGCAGGCCAAAACATTTGCAGACAGTGGACATGAAACACTGCAAAGAAACTTCAAAGGACAATAACTCAAGCATCATAAAAGTGATAGTAAGCTTTCTTGTTTGTTGCCATAATACCTAGACCGTTCTACATAAATGTGATGTATCATGAAAAGAGTATTAAAGAAGTTATGCAGTGGACATGAAACTCCAAAAGTGTGGACATGAAATGTGTATAAAACCATCATGGGGAAATAACTAATAAACTATGAAACCAAGGGCTGCCATTTTTAAATGTGACAATTCCCCCTGACCTGTTCCCCTGAAGGTAGAAAGATACTGAATAACTCTTTTTTGTTAGAACAAAACAAGAGTTATTTTTCGTGATGAAATTGGTCAGCTGTGGAGCTCAGTACAGGTAAAAGATACACTAACAATGTCTACTGTAAAGATCCTGAGTTTTCAGGCAGATGGGTCTGTACAATCAGCGGAAACCGATATCAGACTGCTCCTTAGGGACCAGTCTGATCATGGTCCACACAGTTGCCATTCCATCTGCACATTTTTGTATGCATTACTCTATGGTAGAATCAGAATAACAGGGGAATAAATAGGGCAAGGACCCGATGTGCTTGCAACATGTGCAAAATGGGGGTTGTCTGGGTTTTTTTTTATTTGTCTCTTCTAACCTTGATCTATCTAATGCTTTTGTTCCTTTCTTTCTCCCTCTGTCAAGGTGACCGCTCAGTATAGTCTAAAATTCTGAAAGAGCTGTTAAATCCAAAACATCCCACCAACAGCTATTCAAGGGAATTCACTTCAACATTACTTGTAACAGTTTCTCAGATTTGGGGAGAGTTTTTAAATTTAACATTCTTTTGCCTGAAAACAAAACAGTTATTTTTTTTTTTTTTTTTTTTTTTTTTGTCTTATTCTGTAACAAATAATTCATTGTAAGTTTTATTGAAATACAATGTAATATGCATAAGCATGCCCCATCGATTAAATATATTTTTTCATGAATTTTTTTCATGAAATTCAATGTTCTTAATTTAAAAAAAAAAAAAAAAAAATGTCAAAAAATACTTATTATCAAGATAACTGCAATATTTTTTTATCAGTTTGTTTCTTTGTTTCAAATATCATATATTATAGATTGTATGATGTGCAGACATGAAAGTGCATTCATGTGCTGGAGATGTCAATTTAAATGGAAAATGTGTAATAAAAGTATGTAGAAATACAAAATATTAGGAAAACAAAATTGTGTTTTTTTTCCTCATATCGACGTTGCCCCCCGCACCTCAGCGGAACGAATCCATAGCCACAGTAACGGGGCGCCGAGCGTCCGTCCATATCAAGGACGTATTCCAACTAATATTTATTTATTTATTTCATTGAGCAGAAATAAAATTGTAATCAAAACAATCACAGGAAAATATATCATCAAATATGAAAGTGAGATCTGCCATTCTTATATGTGACGCCATCTACTCTGTATAAGTGCACAATGTCATAAAAATATTCTAAAGGGATATAGAAATATAGAACAGAAACGAAATTGCAGCTAAGTGTGTGCAACTATGGTTACGTACCATTCAGCCACTTGGGGAACGTCGATAGGAGAATTGAACTGAACTGAACTGAAATTGCAGCTCAAACTTCCAAGGTAAAATACCTCAGAAAGTATGAAAGCAAGAGTTGTCATTCATGTATATTGTCTGATCAGTTCTGCATAAGTGTAAAGAATCATAAAACTATTTCAAAGGATATTCAAGTTAATGGAGCAGATATCAAATCACAACTAAAAGCAATCGATGGAAAATAAGTCAGAAACTAATAATGCAAGAGTTGTCATTCTTATACTCAACACATCATCATGATCTATTCTACATATCGCGAAGTATGAAAATATTTTAATAGATGCTAAAATTACAGAACAGACACAAATGTGCAAAAAAGGACTAAAGTGAAAAAGCTAATATTTTTGAAAGTAAGAGTGTGTAAGTCTAGTTGCTGACGTCATTGGCATTACTGAGGTAATTGTGCAACATTTTGAGATGTTAGACTGTATCGCCAAAAAAACAACAACATTTATCTTAGATATAGTTAAGAATATTAGTGGAAGCATGAACACGCTGGCAGAAAGCTTGGGAGAATTTGAATGAAATGAATTTATTTTTTTTAGCATTTTTGAGTATTAAAATTGACATAGTTCAGCTCTAGCACTGAATTGTTAAGTTATAGTTCACTGTTTGTCAGTCAGTTGTAAGTAGATTGTGATATGATCTACTTTACAACTTACCTCCAAACAGTGAATTATTGCTCAACAATTTACTGCTAGAGCTGATCTATTTCTTAAACAAACACATTAAAAATTTAAATAAGGCACTGTAACTCTGCTAAAAATCATTGAAGGGTAATCTTGAAATTATATATGCGCTGGTCCACCTCATAGTTTTATTATATACCAAATTTCAGCTTAACCTGATGTAAATTGTAGGATTAATCTGGAAATGAAAATGTTAACGGATGGCTGGGCAGACCCCATCACCATAATGTAAGTAAATCTTGGAGGTTCAGTAAATGAATGAACCATATTGAAGTTCTTTATTATCACTGTATGATGGAAATATATAAATCTCTAACTAATTTGAAGACAAGTGAATTGTCAATTAAACTAGAAAAGCTTCTTACTGTATATGAAGTTTCTAAACTTTTGTTGCTCAAGTAAAAGTTCTTCCCTCGTCAGTCCTGAAGATTACAGATCCAAGGTGTGATACAAGCCTTTCTATACAGTTCCAAGCATTTATACCCTTATGTGCTTAAATACTGGGACACCTAAAAACCATTTATTTTCCATTTGGTTTTGGGTGTCCCAATACTTATGCACTTTGAGGTAGTTCTTATTATCCAAGCATGAAAACACTAGTTCCAAAGCACACTTTAGAGTTTAATCCATACGAACATGCAAACCTAGGGAAACGGATGGCTGATGATCAGAGACCATGTGTTTCCAACATCTAGATTAGACCTAGACTGAGACTCGTCTGAAGATTTCAATTTTCATCCTAACTTACGAGGGGTGTTCGGAAAGTTTTGCAAATGACGTAATTTCTCAATAACCACCATACAGACAGAACTTCTGATTGCAAAAACACATAAAGCTATATTATGCGAAGAGAAGTCTGCAAAAAAGGTGCATTTTAAAAAAAAGGACGCATTTTTAACGTCTTTGAAAGAGGTATACCCTAAAGACACTGCAGAATTTTACTTTAGTAGGCCGTAATTGATATATCAGCAGTCTTTGATATCTTCTATCTTTGTTAGTTAAAGACAATGCCCAGACAATGTTGTACTGTAAATATCGCGGAAATTAGTTTTAATCTGGCTTCCGTACAGGGCCGGGAATATGGATTATCCGTACTTTATGCTGTAGCAATTTCTCCATTTCTACTAAAATTTGATGATTTTGTAATGAAAACAAGTGTATTAGCATTCAAAATATTGTCGGCAAGAGCATTTACATGGGTCAACGAAAACCTGTCAACAAATTCAAATTAATGCAAAAAATGAAGCCTCTGCAAGCTTTCAAAAATGACGTTAACGTAAAATTCAATAACGTCATAAGAACTGCGCATTGCTTTGCAAGGAATAAATCAATAACAGTTGCTGCCCTTCTAACTTTTGTATGGATATTATAGGCAGCGATGGACAAGCAAATGACAAAGATTAATTTGGTATTTACAAGGATATTTGACTTGAATGCCTAACACTGAAAAGATTTTACATATAAAATTAGCCCAGTGGTATGACTGGTACCTATTAGAATGCGTTGTAACTCAGTAAGGAATCGTGTCTTTGTATAGTGTTTGGTATCATTGTAAAGACAAAATGCAGTGCTTTCAGTACATGCATAGCAGTTATACCCAGCATGCTCCTAAACAAAGTCATGAGGCCATTTGTAAAACTTTTCGAACGCCCCTCGTATATGTGATTCTGTGTCCAAAGTGTCACAATTTCTTGAGGAAATCATAAAATCCTTTGTGGAGAGTATGATTTGAATGCTAAGATTATTATTAGAAAATGAGAAATGCCAAATTCCACTTTATGCCCAATTATCGCCAAATTAGGTCAATTAGAATGGCTATTTTACTCATCTGTAGAGCACAGTCTCAGTGTTGTAATTAAATTACTTCCTCTTATTATATTGATGCAAATCAGTTTCCCTTTAAGCAAACATTATTTTGAATGAAATTTCAGAAAGTGATTCTGTGAACAATATTAGATCAAGATTATGAAATTTTATGGAAAAAAAATTATTTAATTATTTTGGTAATTTACAAAATACTGGAATAATATGAAAAAAACTCCTTAAACCGAAAATTCATGTAAGTAAATAGTATCAGATATCATATCATTTATACACATTTCCTTCTTATCATTTTTATTTTATTTGTATTTGAAGGGACAAAATTGTTACTCTGTGACAGATTGAAAAGAAGCATTGTTTTGGGTAAGTCTTATTTTTTACGTCAGCTTCCTCACAGGGTATAATCAATTCCCCTAATTTTCGCTTCCTGCAGAGGCTGTACATCATATTTGGCTTCCACAGAGACTGTCCCCGAACTCTTGCTTCCTGCCGAGACTTCTGTACATGATAAATGGCTTCCTGCAGAGACTGTCCGCATGATTCTGCTTCCTGCCGAGGCTCTCGGCAGGAAGCAGAGTCACCCTGACAGTCTCGGCAGGAAGCCAATGTTCGAAGACAGTAGTCTCTGCAGGAAGCAAGAGTTCACGGACAGTCTCGACGGAAGCCAAATATGATGTACAGTCTCTGCAGGAAGCGAAAATTAGCGGAATCGATTATACTCTGAGTTCTTTGGTTTGGAAACATCTACTCTATAAAAAGTCTGCTTTGTCTCCAAAGAAATGGCATTGCTCCTGAGTCCTATCATATTTCTTTGGTTATAAGACAGATTAGTCTTTTTTTCTCTTCCAAAACAATTCTGAAAATCTAGATACATCTTATAAGCTGGATCTAGATTTTTGGGATTGGTTTGGAAGAGAAAGCCTATTCTACAGCTACAGACTAACTTATATATTTATGGTAATTTTGAGGGATGACACTCCCATCTTATAAGCAAACACCTATGGTAAATGTAATAGCAAAATAATTTATTTTGATATTTTCTTATATTAAATGGACTGAACGGTGCATTTCTGAAATTGTCTATAGATAACGTGAAAAAACAACACATAAACACACACACAAAAAAACAAGCTGAATTTTTGTTGTTCAGTATATTTCAAGGTATAAAGGAGCTACAGAACAAAAATCGAAAATCAGTCGTTGACAAGGGCAGTTACTCTGTCAGAGGATATCAAAATTTGTCAATTAACAATCCAAGTGAGATATTCCCATGTGCCATGTTTGAAAAAAAAATCTGTCAATAAATACTCAAGTTAGAGGATGAAAATGAAGTGCTCACAGACAGACGGATGTATGATGGACAAAGCACTAACTTATGACAGACCCAAAACAATTTTTCATACATCGACAAGGGCAATATGTTTGTTAATTCCATTATTCCATTAACAATCCCAAGCATGGTATATCCAATATCAATGCACATACCGTGTTTGAAGAAAATCTGTAAATGCTCAAGTCATAGGACGAAAACAATGTGCTCACAGAGAGATGGCTGCATGATGGACAAAGGACAGGCACATTAGCAACCAGAGGGAAAACATAATACCTTGTCAGTAACATTTGAAAAAAACAACAAAATACTAGTCACAAAAATACTTTATTCAACTTCCATAAAAATATCTGTCTTTTCACTATCACTAACTGCTGATAAATGGCAATTAAGCCAATATTTTGGCAGATTTTTTTTTTCAACCTTTTTTGTATTTCTCCCAGAATACATGTATTGTGATCTAAGCTAAAAAGAATCCTCTTGCCACCATATGAGCCATGACACGTGAAAACCAACAATGTGGTTGTGCACCCAGCACAGACTCAGATCAACCTGGGCATCCGCCCAGTCCGATCAGAATCTTTCCTTAGCACTTAAAGTGTAGCTAACGGTCTAAGCTATATCCATGCGGACAGCGAAGACTCTGATCAGCCTGGGCAGATGCCCAGGCTGATTTGAGTCTGCGCTGGGCGCACAACCACATTGTTGGTTTTGTCGTGTCACGGCTCATATACATATTACTACATAAAAACAGGAATTCCACAGAACTCCCGGTTGCACCAGCTCTGCAATGCCACCAAAGCAAGGGCAAAAGGCTTCAAAACAATTTTCTTCATTGTACTTTCATTGCTATGTTTGAAGATCTTACGCAGGTATGTACATTACAAGAGGGCCATAAGGCCCTGAATCACTCATCTGCGTAAAAAGGCCAAAGGTCAAACTAGGCCCGTCATTTGGAAAACCCTGATAGTTTGAAATAGTCAAAATAAAAGAGACACTGAATGACCTCAACCTTTAGTACTCAAAAAAAGGTTCAGGTACTCATTTAGCTGACTATTTATCAACATGTGCACCAAAATCTTTTACCTACAAGTTCCATGAACTCTTTCATTTAAGCATTTTCCTATATAAAAGCATAAGAAACCAAACTTGACATTGTCGTAAAATAGTCAAAGTCAACCCAAAGTGATCATTTGAACAATCTTAGTGGTACTCAGGTCTCCAATGCTACATACCAAGTTTCAAGGCCAGCCATCAATTGGTTCTGGAGAAGAAGGTTGTTAAAGGTTTTTACCATAATATGTGGGTGTGGCGGCCATGTTTCGTCATGTGACCTAGACCGCTTGAACAAATTTTGTTCCTTCAAGCCCTAGAGGCTGTATATTAAATCTGGTTACAACTGGCTCGGTGGCTTTTGACAACTTTTTTGCTTTGCCAAAATATGAGAGACCTTGCTCAAAAGTCAGAGAATGACCTTGACCTCTTGTACTCCCAAATCTTCATGTGCTCATTATATCAATTTTTAGGTCAAAATCATCTTTAGTTTCCATGAACTCTTATGTTCAGTCATTTTCCCATATAAAAGCAGCATAAAACATTTGACCTTGCAATAAAACATATCAACGTCAACCCAAGGCCGTCATTTTAACAATCTTGGTAGTACTTCAATCCCTAATGCTACAAACCAAGTTTCAAAGCTATCAGTCAATTGGTTCTGAAGAAAAATTTTAAAACGTTTTTACCATATATGGGTGTGGCAGCCATGTTGGTCATGTGACATGGACGGTTGTTCATGGAGGCTCTGTATGAAACTTGGTTACAATTAGCCTAGTGGCTTTTCAGGAGATGTTTGAAATTGTCGAAATATGACAGACCTGGGTCAAAGGTCAAAGAATGACTACTCACATTCTCATGGACACATTAAGATGACTGTATACACCAGTTTTTAGGCCAAAATCTTCAACGATTCCCATGACATCTTATGTTCTAGCATTTTCCCATATAAAAGCACTAGAAAGCAAATTTGACCTTGCCGTCAAAAAGGTAAAGGTCAATACTGGTGTACCCAATGCTACATACCAAGTTTCAAGGCTACTGGTCCATTAATTCTGCAGGTCTTGATTTTTTTTAGATTTTTACCATATGTGCGGATGGCAGCCATGTTGGTAATGTGACCAAGATCGTTTGAACATTTTTTGTTCCCATAAGCCCTAGCGGCTGCATATGAAATTTTGTTACAATCTGCCCAGTGATTTCAGAGGAGAAGTTGTTTGAAATAGTGAATGGACAGACAACAACAACTGACAATGCACAACGGAGCCTGCCCATCCTATAAGCTCCCCTGGAGCCACTGGCTCAGTTGAACAAAAAAATTCTCATGACTGGAAGTATCACTATTAATTGCAAATGGTACCCAAAGCTAAGTTTAACACAGTAATGACAAAGTCATCAGGCCACACAATATACCCCTGATCATAATGGTATTGCACTGCCAGAGGGCATCTTCAAGTGTATGGATACTCCTCCATGTTTTCCCGCCATATTTACTAAAGGCAACAACTTTTGTGACTTCCTGTTTGCTCTCTGGATGACAAAGCTCTTCCAAAGGGCTGTCTACCAGAGCTCTAGATAAGAGGGAGTATTTGATGATAATTAAGGATAATTTTGCTTATTTCTCATTGAAACCATATGTTGTGACCCCTCATCTGAACCGTCTCGATGAGACGGTTCAGATGAGGGGTCACAACATATGTTTTCATGCAGAACTAACAAAAATTATCCCGTATTATCATCAAATACTCTCTCTTATCAAGAGCTCTGGTCTACTCTTTGCAATGTCAAAAAAGATTCATGCATCAAATTCCATCATAGACTCTTGATAGCATCAACACGGTGGACAATGTACAGCATGATCTAGTGCACATTTTGGACATGTCCCGGTTTGGAATGGACAATTTCATCTTCCAATTTGGCAGTTTATGAAATTGTTGTACAACATAGGAAACCTTGATTGAACTGTTGCTTAGATGCAGTTTGAACTATTTCAAAATGAGCTGTGACTTGAGAAAACCAATAAAGTGGTTGTGTGCCCAGTGCAGACTCAGATCAGCCTGGGAATCTGCTCAGTCTGATCAGCCTCTTTGCTAAGCCCTCAAAGGGTAGCTAAGGGTCTAAGCTACCTCCATGCGGAGAGCAAAGACTCTGATCAGACTGGGCGGATGCCCAGGCTGATCTGAGTCTGCGATGGGTGCACAACCACTA
This sequence comes from Ctena decussata, assembly GCA_963989385.1. NCBI lineage: Eukaryota > Metazoa > Mollusca > Bivalvia > Lucinida > Lucinidae > Ctena > Ctena decussata. Next base: position 11,958,823 of record OZ022506.1, read on the forward strand.
TGTTGGTTTTCTCGTGTCACGGCTCAAATAGTAACAGACTAAAATTTTATACACAGTTGACTCTCTTTTTCTCAAACAGTGATATCTCAAAGTACCCTCATATCAATGAATATACATGTACATGTAGTTCCTATTTTTCTTTACGCTTGAACTCCTGATATCTCAAACTACTAATATCTCAAAGTAAATTTTCTGGGATCAGAAAATTTACTTTGAGATATCAGTAGTTTGAGATGACCTTCAAGTTTGAGATATCGGAAGTTGACATTACTGTGAAATATTCTGCACAGTTCAGAGGGTAAAGGATGCACAAGCTTGTCAGTGCATCTGTTCCATATAAACAAGTGCTGAATATTTTACTATACAAATTCAATAACCTTTTTATCATATACCATTGATATCTATCTGCTAGTTTCATCAGTGCTCTCTACATAAGTAAAGAAGGAATGATGGAACCTTATAGTGGTAGAAACTATTACTACCAAGATCTCTCCCTTTGCTATCTGCAAGAAACAAACAAATGAACTAAATGCCAACATCTCAATTTTAAGAAAACTTTTATCCTATCTCTCAATATAAAACATTCCTCTGGTGTAAAAAATATCAATACGAGTCTTCCCCTATACAAACTGTCATCTAAGTGAACCTATTTTTCATTCCTCAACAACTAACATCGAAGCAAAAGCAACTTAAAGTACTATGACTATGACAATGTATACCAAAACTATGCTGAACACAAAAAAATCACTAGAAATGCACAAAATATAAAACTCCATAAAATATAAATATTTAAGAAGCAATGTGTGTATAAAGTTGTATTCTAAATTGTGGCTTGGTTACTGTAGTTCTGGGCCCAGTTATTCAAAGCCTAGTTACCTTGCCTTAGTTGTTAGTCAAGGACTGGATATGTCTTCAAGTGCACAAAAAATCTGACACACTATTAATTTCTTGGTGGAAAATGTGAGGAGCTTTTGCATTGCAAAAGCTTCACACATTTTTTCAGCAGAAAATGGCATTATTTTTTGTAACAGTATGTTTAAAATTTTGATGTCTCGTTAACAAAGAACATTGTTAATTTTGAACAACTGGACCCTGTAAATTATTCATAAAAATATTGTGTATCATATGCATGTATGAGGCTCTGATAATATGGTGGCAACATAGAACTGGATATAAGGGAATTAAGAAGTACAGATACACTTCATTTGTTCTAAGGTAAATAACTTCTGCGTTATCCTGCTGACTTCCATGGATGACAAAGAGCTTTCAAATTGGGGTCCGCTCGTAAATGAAAAGACTTCCATCTTGGGCAGCAATTACTCTGTCTTTTAAGAGTTAATCACTACTGAGAAGGGAGATAAAAATGGTGGAGTTTTTACCTCAAGAGTGTACCCCTTCACCTTAATTTGTGATAATCCAGGGATTATTTTTTGTAATTCTCTGACATACCCTAATGAGCTTAAAATATTGGGACACCTGAAAACCATAAATTTTCCAATTGGGAAAAATGGAAAATTAATGGTTTTAGGTGTCCCAATACTTAAGCACATTAGTGTTTCTTTTAATGGAGAAATTGAAAAAAATATCCTAGATATCATCAGATTACCCCCTTATATCCCGTTCTGAACAAGCTGGAAGTTATTCTGTTGTAATAAGATGGATCTAGATTTTTGGGATTGTTTTTTTGGAAGGAAAAACCTTATCTTATAGCAGAGCTACAAATGACTGAGGTATGTAATTTGGGTCATTCTTGAGGGGAAGAGAACCCAATCTTATAGCTGAATTATCAGGCTAATTTATTTTAGTCAGAAAAGCTTAAAACCGAGGCTCGTCGTTAGTTAACGAGACGTTAAAATTTCAAACGTTAATCTCACAAATATGCCAATATTTTTTTCGAAAAAACGTGAGAAGCTTTTGCAAATTTTTTTGTTGAAAAAATGTGAGAAGCATTTGCAGTGCAAAACAAATATCAGTGTATTTGGTTATAAAACTGTAAAACACTTAACAAGTTGACCTCTTAAAGAGCTCACTAGGCTAACGATGCTTTGAACAACTGGACACAGATTTTTAAATACGATAATACAATGTTAATTTAATATTGAGTTTATGGTTCATATCACTGATTCAGTTTGTCACTTTCTCTACCTATCAGCTGTATACACTTAGAACACCATGGCCCAGTTGTTCAAAACCTTCGTTAGTCAAGGAGTTATTAAATTTTCAAATGTATTATTCATTAAAGCTCCGCCTTTTTTACAAAAAAAGATTGGAGGAGCTTTGGCAATCCTCACAATTTTTCAGCAAAAAATATTATTGCATTTAATTTTGTAAGTACATGTATCGTAAGACTGAATGAATGCTTGACAAATGGCTTTGTTCAGCTAATAATGCTTTGAACAACCGGGACAAGAAAAGAAAACCGTAGAATGTGCAAACAGCGTATATCACAATGCCCTAAGTCCTTTGATTTTCAGTATGATAAGCTTATTAAACATTTTTTGAACTATTGCACATGTAAAGTTTTTTGTCTGCTTTTTTGGCATTTCAAGGGTTAAACTTGATAAACACACATCTCAACACATTTTGTTAGTTCCATCTAGTGAAACTTTTATATATGGAATATGGTAGACTGCATTTGTAGTTCGCTTTTTAAGGCAGATTTTGATCATGGCACCTGAAGCAAATGCTGAACATAAACAATTTATTGAGAACTGTGAAAACTCATGGCTGATTTTTTTAATTTTTAAGAATGCATTGTAAAAGCAGTGGAATGTTAAAATTAAAATAAACCTGATTACAAGTTTTTTTGTTTGTTTTGTTTTTTTTGGTTTTGTTTTATTTTTCTGAGATAAAATTTGACATATTTATAAAATTTCATTTTCACCTTCATATTTACGTAAGTTACTAAAATTAACACCCTGAAAAGATCTTTATTGTAAAAAGTCAGCAATTCATTTCAAAGTTCTATAAAGAGAAAAAAATCAACATTACTAAAATCACAAATAAAGAAAAAAATAAATAAAAAGATTGCATGTATTATATATTTCTGGATTATAGCTCTATTTAAGAAATGATTCTGAACATTTTGATCTTTTTAACTCAAGTATGTTGAAACGAAACACATATCATATATACTCTAAAAATTCAAACAATTTTCTTGAACAAAGAATGCAGACCCAGAGCAGCCTGGTCAGGATCTCCACCATTTCTGCAAAAGTATTGCTGAGAGGACACGCAGGCTGTCCCAATTCAAGATGGAGAAGTCTTTTACCATTGTAGTTAAGATTAATAGAATCTATGATGGGGTTGAGGCCGAGACAAGGAACTCTCAGGCTAGTTTTCAGATTATTTAGTCTTATGCGAGGCTTGCTGAGCATAAGACTTAAATAATCTGAAAACAAGCCTGAGATTTCCTTGTCAAGGCCTCAACACCATCATTGTTAATTTTTTTCACCCAAAATTTTATAAAACAGAATATTCATTGAATTCTTAACTTCTTGTTGAGTCCATTCCTATAAACTTGAAGTTATTTTCTATTTATAGTTTGACATGTGTTAATTTCACCTTGCGCATGCATTTTTCATGATTGGCAGCTAATTAGAAATCTACAGTGACACTTCCTGTACATCACTGGGTGTCAATTTCATATTCTGCATGCAATTAACATGACAGGTAGCAACTTGATTTGTGGAATTAAAGTGTGTAATCAATTGGGCTGTACTATATAGCAATGATTGGCATTTTGAGACAGCTTTCTGAGCCTAGGCTGAGATAGCAGGCCTAGATAGAAAAATTTCGGACACCTCTAGAAAGGGATATCCTTGTCCAATGGGTGAGAAAAATGTGTACATTTCCACAGTAGATACACTTCCACATGAAGCAACTTTGCCTTCTTCATTTCCACCTCCCTTTGAATGGGGGTCAAATCTTACAGAAAAGAATTTGCTCCTCGAGGAGCAAATTGTTTTCTTAAAGTGTAGACCTTGGAAAGGCTCTTTGTCCAGAGAAGCAAACAGGAAGTCAAAGAAGTTGTTTACCAATGTAACAAGAATTCCACCAACTGCAGTGTCAGGCCTGTCAGCTAAGTATCACAATACAGAGCTTAAAGCAAAAACTCAAAAAAAAAGTTTACACCCCCAGCACCGACAGTAATACCAGAAAAGCAATACATATGTATCTCTTCTGCTAGCTGGGAGGGTCAAAAATGCTGGAAAACATGGAAGTGTACCCAATTACCTCAAGACATATTTATATTCACTGTAAACACGACATTTTTAAAATCTCAACATTTCAAACACCCGCAGATTCAGTATCTACCTTAACAGCTACTAAGCACCAATTAGCATGATCATAAAAGCATTGCACTATATGTAGATCTTTTATATGACTAGAAATTAATTTCTCCAATTCACCCTCCCTGAATACATGATAATATCGACAAAGTTTAGTAGAGACACTCCCCTCCTTTGCTTTTCCAACACAAGAAACATCAGGAATATCATCAGGACAATTTGTTCCCGAATTATCACAACTTTTTCCTAGATACCTGGTTTGATCTAGTTCATGAGTAGTTTCGTTGTCTGCATTGCACATGTCTTTAGATTCATCCTTCCTTGCATTGTTTAGGCTTTTTCTTTCAGACATCTTTAATGTTCTTTTCCCTGAATCCTTCCCTTCGATCAGTTTAGTATCACAATGTCTAGGACTTACACCATTAACAGTACCATTACATATAGAGTCAGAGCCATGAACCATTTTCCTATCAGCAAATCTCGCTGCACAGTCACTATACCCTGATTTAATTCCATTTGCAGCACTACCATTCTCTGCTTTGGCTCTGATAGTATTTGTGCCTCCAACCTCAATCGTATTTTCACCTATTTTCTCTAACTTCATGTTTATTTTATCATCAGTGTAAATTGTGTCACCATATTCCCACTGATCATCCATCTCCTCGATGCTGTCTAGGCTAATTTCACTGCAAACACTTCCTCTTTTATCACCATTAGTTGTAGAGTTTTGTTTTGATTTACCAGTGTCATCTTCAGTCTTATCCACATCTAGTCTCATGAAGCAATCATACAATGTTTGTTCTATACTTAAAACTTCTAGTGGACTTTCAATAATCATGTCTTCATTGTCTGATTCATTCATGTTTTCGAAAGGATATGCTGTGCTTGGATCCTCTACATAATCGGAACTAAAAGATCGTACCATAAATGGATTGGATCTATTCATCTCAGATGTAGGAGAATTCTGCTTCATTGTACTGTTTCTGATGGCAGACTTCAGCAAGTCATTTCCACTGTTTACTCGTTGAAGTTGATTTGGAGAGAACTTTTTATCTTGTCTTCTATCCAATTTAGATGATTTTGCATTTTTATCAAAGCTTTCACCTTTCTCTAATCTTTTGATGGATCTAGATGACTTCTTGTAATTGTCAACACTTTCTTGTCTAAAACTAAATTTTCCTAAATGTCTTGGTGAAACTACTTTGTTTTCCAAATTGTCCCCTCCTATATCAAATTTTACACAAATTTTGGGAGATTTTGGAGATTCTATACATTTTTCTACATCTAGACAACTACTCATGGGAAACTCTCTTACAGCAAAATTTAGCTTGGTAGCCATATTAATGAGATCATGTGAAAGCTCAGGGGTCATAACCATCTGTTTGACATGGTTATTAGTTCTTGGCGGGATTTTTGTAGGAACAGATTTATTCAAATTTGCAGAACTAGCACCATCATTTTCATCACGATTAAATATCTGTAATACTTTAGATTTAAGCAAGCCAAAAACTGACTTTCCATTTTCTTTTGATTCTTTCTCTTTTTGTTTGCCACTTAGAGCTTTAAAAACGGGCCTCTCTGGCTTAAACTTTACATCAACCTGATCAAATGTCTCATTTGTCCATTCATTTTTACCTGTCTTCGAATCTGGGACAGTAAATCTGCTTTCAGTTGATGGATTTACTGGTTTAATAACAGGAGCTGACGTATCATCAAACACAAAAAATACTTCATCGTCATCATCTAAGTAAATATCGATTGGAGATCTGTCTCCTGTAGAACCTTTACATGATATTTCATCAATGGACAAGATTCTGTTCAAAGCTGAATCCTTACTGTCAACACCTTTTACTGACCTTAAGTACACTGGAGATGACCTGGAGCCTGAAGACCTTTTAAATGGTCTAGATCTCGGTGATGTTGCTGAGGGGGTAGAGTTGCTTTTACATTTTTTAAGGTTTTCCAAAGAACCATGTTGACATTTTTGAATGTTGCCATGACTGCTGAAGTCTCGATCACTTCTGGTAATCTGTAACTCTTTTTCAAATAGGCATCCTGCAGACATAGCCCTTAATGATGCTTCAATTTTTCTACATTCATTAACTAAGCTGCTTTTATTGTTTTGATGTTTACTGATGGCATTCAAATCTGGCAACTGTCTCCTTTTGGGACTATCAGTGGGACTGAAGTCTAGGGAGTAATAATTGGAGTTGAAGTTACTTATGGTGGATATGTCTTCCAGACTGACTGAGCTTTGTCTGTTGATAGGGCTGCGTTTAGTACTCCTTTCTCTCGACAATGAGATGTCCCGTGACTGTGACCGTCTCCGTGACAATGATTCAGAAAGTTCTAGTTCTGAGGAGTCATCTTCACTGAAGGAACTCATGCTTGAGAGACCTGAACTTGACTGACATGATGCTGAAGAATCTGCAAAATATTCATAATAATTCTCACAACAAGAAACGTTATTTGACAAAAGATGTTCCGCCACCTACACTTTCCCATTTGTATCATTTTCCCTATATGCTGCCGAGTTAAGACCTTCTGTGACCTTGAAAATAAGGTCAAGGTCACCAATATTAATGAAATTCTTTTCTACTCACTGATTATACACTTATTTAAGTTTGGTTATAATTCATCAATCCCTTAAGGAGATATGGTGCGGTCAAGCCATTTTTCAATGTTCTTTGACCTTCTGTGACCTTGAAATGAGGTTGAGGCCACAAAATCTGATCAATTCTTTTCCATCTCCCAGTGATATATGTGTAAATTTGGTTCAAATCCATCCATTCATTCAGGAGATATGGTGCAGACAAGCCATTTTTCAATGTTCTTTAACCTTTTGTGACCTTGAAAATGAGGTCAAGCTCACCAAAATCTAATCAAATCTTTTGCATTTCCAAACTATATATCTGCGCCAGTTTGGTTAAAATCCATCTATCTATTTAGGTGATATGGTGTAGACAAGTCATTTTTCAACATTCTTTGACCTACTGTGACCTTGAAAAATGAGGTAGAGGCCAACAAAATCTAATCAATCCTTTGCGTCTTCCAATGATACATAAGTGCAGGTTTGGTTCAAATCCATCCATCTATTTAGGAGATATGATGCCTACAAGCCATTTTTCTATGTTCTTTGACTTGCCTAAATCTGGAAATGTGAAGGTCAATACCAGGAAGGAGTAAGGTTAAAGACATTTATTCTCTGCTGCTGTGAGCTGTTTTAGAGCCCAGTTGTCATTATACCTATTTGAGATGTGGTATTTGCTTTGATAAAATGTCAGACTCACTGGACTGTATGGCACCCATTATCTTTAAGATGAATGAGTTCACCTCCATGTTTTCCCATCATTTTTACAAAGGGAAACAACTTCTGTGACTTCCTATTTACTTCCACGGATGAAGAAGCCCTTCCAAATGGTATTCCCAGATGAGAAATTCTTTTCTTTACGAGATGACTCCCACTGAGGTAAGGGGCAAAAATGAAAATGACGGAGTTCTTCCCCTTAAAGTGTATTCATTACAGGGTAAAACCAGTAAGCTCCCCAGTCTTGCACTTGAGCATGGAATAAAGAACTTTAACCAAAATAGCATTCTGATACTGGGGCAAACACTGATACAGATGCAGGAGTAATAACATTAGACCTTCCTGTATTTTCATATAGGCAACAGTGCTCCAGATAAGAAGGGGTAATTTAAGGACAATTTCCTTAATTTCCTTATATCTCCATAAAAACATATGTTGTGACCTCTCATTAGAACCGTCTCGCAGAGATGGTTCTAATGAGGGGTCATAAGGTATGTTTTTCTCGAGAAATAAGAATATTTATCTTTGAATTATCCTCAATATCCCCTCTTAGCTGAAGCTCTGTTGGCAAGCTGAAAACCTCACCTGTCCTTTTCAATTTTCTACCATCATGCCAAGGCACAAGAACATCTTGACTATCAAACTGGAAAAAGGAAAACAGTATGAAACAATAAAACACTTTACAGAGCAGTCTTCGTATAGGTTAGAGGCTATGAAGAGAAATCTTCGCAATTAAGAACCTGAAGCGAGCGTAGCGAGCGGAAGGTTCTTAATTGCGAAGATTTCTCTTCATAGCCTCTAACCGGCTTAGTGTTTGCCCCAGATAATAAACTGATTCTGGTCTGCCCAGTTTTCCAACATCTTTCAGATAATCTTTATTTGAGAGATATTTTGTGTTTTAAATAAAAATAAAGAAAAAATAATGATAAACTAAAAAAATCCCAAAATGACCACTCTCCAATGTACTTTGATTATAGTAATGATGCAACGTCAAAACATGATGCAATACCATGACAGTCCCAAAATAGCTTGGAGAGGAGGGGCTTGATTAGAATACTGCTTTTAAAGTTTTTGTCATGCTGTCATTTAGCTTCGAGAGGAGGAGCATAATTAGAATACTGCTTCTAGAGTGAGTGCCATGCTGTCATTTATGAATTTTGTGTTCAGATGACTTTGCACATTCCCATTCATTCAGTTTTTGGAGCTCAATCATGGCAGATCACTTTGATTTTCATTTGTTGAATGAGGATTATTTTCTTCTCTTTACACAAATCATAGTTATTTGATTTGTGTTACGAGATTCATCTTATTACAGAGGAACATATAAGAGGAGTATTTTGTGATAATTTGGGATTATTTTTATTTCTCCATGAAAAACGTATGTTGTGGATATTTATTAGAACTGCCTTTTCGAGGCAATTCTAACAAATATCTACAACATGCTTTAAAACAATGCTGTGGGTACCCATAGAACTGCCTCGTTGAGGCGATTCTAATAAGTATCCACTTTTTTACAATATTGTGTTTATTTTAAAAATAATGTTATGGATTGCCATATAACCGCCCCGTCGAGGTGGTTCTAATGAGTAACCATGCATAAAATATTTTTTATGGAGAATATTGCTAAATACTCCTTTCATCTGTTCCTCTGTAATGAGAAAAAAACGCTCATTCGAGAAATCTACATTGACTTCTAAATCAATTTGACCTGTCATGTTGAAGCTATTTTTAGACGTGACAAGCCACAGAAGACTGTACATTTCGGATCACTTGAATTTTCAAGTCTTCAGTAGATTTATTGGTGAAGACTCTCTTCATGGATAAGAGATGAGTCTACACCAATAAATCTATTGAAAATTTGAAAATTCGGGTGATCTGATTGGTTTATTATCTGGGGCAAACACTAATTAGAAAAGGGTGATACTTTTATAAAACAGGAAGTGACTGCAAAAAGTTATTTTTGAATTTTTTGATCCAATGGACTTTGTCCATTGGATTAAAACTTCAAAAACAACTTTGGACCTTTTTCCTAAATTCTGAATTTTCACTAGGGAGAAATTTTATGCTGTCACAATAGTGACCCGTATTATTTACAGAGAAAACCAGAAAAACTGATGTAAGTTAACACTCTCGACGCTATTGCCAGAATAGACAAGAGAGGTAACAAACATCAAAATCTAGTGTTAATGATCGAGCTCTGATACCAGCCAATATTATATGCCATCCTAGGGACGGGTTGTATAAATTTATCACTCCCATCAAACACACTGTAAATAACTTGTTGGTATATGTACTGTAAATTACTTTTCGCATTACATACTGTAATGTGCCTAAATTTTGGGACGCATGAAATAATAAATTTTCCATTTGTCCCAAATGGAAAATTAATTTTTTCAGGTGCCCCAATACTTATGCACATTATGGTTAGTTCTGAGTAGTTAGATCCCTTGAAAGCAAGGAATACACCAAAGAAATGAAAATAGCAGACTCAGTATTACTGAGACTGCTCGTGACCAGTAATGAAATGTGCAACACTGGCCATGCCCCCTATGTATACCATACCTTTCTATGTTTTTGTTCATAAGCCCACACATATAGCATGAGTTTTCCCCCAGGTTTCATGATCCTTGCCAGCTCTCTGATAGCTCGGACTCGTCTGTCTGGGGAGCAGAAATGGTGAATGACCCCGATAGATACCACTGCATCAAACATGTCTGATCTGCAAAGAGCCACAGTGTTAACTAGGGGCCATATTTATAAAACGACTTAAGTGGTTGCTATGCTGTTGCTAAGGCTACATTTCTATGAAGGAGATTCCCTACAACTATGAAATTTGCTCTGGAGGAACAGTCCTCCAGAGCAAATTTCATAGTTGTAGGAAATCTCCTTCATAGCAATTCAGCACTAGCAACAGCACAGCAACCACTTAAGTCCTTTTATAAATACGGCCCCAGAACTGGAGGTAAGGAGGATAAACTCACTAATGACAATTTGGAATAATTTCATTAATTTTTCTTCGAAACATATGTAGTGCCCCCTGATCAGCAGCTTATATGTTATCATTCACAGTGGTATAATTTGGGTTGAATTACATTCTTCCACTTCTAAGAAAGGTAAGAACATTTATGATTTTTTTTCAGTTTTTAGTTTTTTCCATTTTGAACTTTTGGTGATTGTGGAGTTGAGTAGCCATTTTTGAGTGGAAACTGAGGACAATTCTGGGATAATTTTACTTATTTTTCAATCAAACACATGTGAACAGATATCATTATATCCACAAACCCCATTTTCTGTCTAAAACAAGGAATATTAAAAGTGAAATATACAGATATTATATTTTATTCTAACTATACCTGAAAGGTAAGTACAGATTGTCTGCATATGCCACTTCATGACCTTTTGACCTTGAGTTGTCCACAAGCGGCTGACAGACATCTACGCCCACTTTGTATGTGTTATTGTTGATACTGAGATAACGTCCATTACCACAGCCTAGAGTCAAAAATAGCCATCAGAGGAGATGGCAAATCCCCCGACCGAAGACCCCCATAGGCCTTGGTAAAAAGGGTGCACTTCAAAACACATATTAGTAATATATTGTCATTCTTTTATGCTTCTGATTGACATTAACTGTTAACAGATGCATGATTATCTAACACTCAGACTAAAACAGTATGCTTGACTGCTAAAAAGAGGTAATATCTCAAACAGCCACCATATACACAAATGTATAGCATACGATACATTCAACTTTCAAAATGTGTGAATAACTTCTAAAGTACAAGCCCTACAAACCTAATTTTGAGCTCTCTAGTAAGTGAATTTGGACAAAGAATCCAAATCTGGAAAAAAAAATTTTTTTTTTTTTTGGGGGGGGGGGGGGGGGGGGGGGGGGGGGGGAGGGGGCACGGGAATGTGGAGGGGTAAGAGAGAGTTAGGAACACTGATAAGATATCACAGCATGATCATCAATATTCTAAAAGGTTCACGGTTATTCAAATTTTGGAGCTGGCCAGAGGGCCAGGGTATACAGTTATGGAGCAGAGACTCAAACAGTAGCTCAAACTGCCAAAGGGAAATAATTCACTAGGTCTAAAAGCAAGAGTTATCATTCATGTATGAGACAAATTGTCATGACCTGTTCTGCATATCTGTGAAGTATCATGAAAATATTTCAAAAGGTATTCAAGCTATGGAGCGGACACTTAAAATCATCAAAGGGAAATAACTCCAAAAGTAAGAAAGCAAGAGTTGTCATTCTTGTTCGCGACACATCATCATGACCTGTTCTGCATATCTGTGAAGTATCATGAAAATATTCCAAAAGGTATTCAAGTTATAGAGCGGACACAAAATCACACCTAAAACCATCAAGGGGTAATAACTCAAAAAGTAAGAAAGCAGGAGTTGTCTTTCTTGTTCGCAACACATCGTCATGACCTGTTCTACATATCTGTGAAGTATCATGAAAATATTCCAAAAGGTATTCAAGTTATAGAGCGGACACGAAATCATACCTAAAATGATCAAGGGGAAATAACTCAAAAAGTAAGAAAGCAAGAATTGTCATTCTTGTTCGCGACACACCGTCATGACCTGTTCTACATATCTGTGAAGTATCATGAGAATATTCCAAAGGGTATTCTAGTTATAGAGTGGACACGAATCTGCCAAAAAATCACACCTAAAACTATCAAGGGGAAATAACTCAAAAAGTAAAAAAGCAAGAGTTGTCATTCTTGTTCGCGACACATCGTCATGACCTGTTCTACATTTCTGTGAAGTATCATGAAAATATTCCAAAGGGTATTCAAGTTACAGAGCGGACACGAATTTGCCAAAAAATCACCAAAGGGGAGATAATTCAAAAAGTACAATAGCAAGAGTTACCACTCTTGTACGCGACACATCGTCATGACCTGTTCTACATAACTGTGAAGTATCATGAAAATATTCCAAAGGGTATTCAAGATATAGAGCGGACAAGAAAGTGTTTACGGACGGACGGACAGACGGACGGACGGACGGACGGACGGACGGACGGACGGACGGACGCCAGGCTCATCGCTATATCCCCCGAACCTTTCGGTCGGTCGCTATATCCCCCGAACCTTTCGGTCGGGGGATAAAAATAGGTAAACAAATGAAGCTAATATATGTATAAATACCTATAATTTGGCAAAACTATATGATCAACTGTAACAAAATCAAATTAAGCTATTTGGTTGCACTCCCAGTGTTTATTTGCCATAATTCCAAAAGGAGACATGATATTTTGGGACTTCCTGTTCGCTTCCATGGGTAACGAAATCCTTCCAAAATGGATTCGAATGTTTAAGGAAAGAAATTTCTCCTGAAGGAGCAAAGTGTTTCCTTTCAGAGTTGAACCCTACTGAACAATGAGTCAAAACTAAAAATGGCAGAACTACCTCCCCTACAGGAAGAGTATCCAGTCAATGTAAATGATGTTAACTTTGAGCCGTGACACGACAAAACCAACAAAATGGCATGTGCACCCAGCAAAGTCTCAGATCAGCCTAAGCATCCACCCAGTCTGTTCAGAGTCTTCCCTGTTTGCATGGTGCAAGCTTAAACCCTTAGCTACCTTTTAAGCTCACAGCAAAGACTCTGATCAGATGGGTGAGACAATGCTCCAGAGTGGGCCCTGTACTTGATTGGAAGAAGGAGAAGAACAAGGGTGGATGCCACCGCTGGTCTGAGTCTTCGCTGGGTGAACATGCCACTTTGCTGTTTTCGTCATGTACTGGCTCATTTGTCTCTTTTTCAGCTACCAAACAATAACCCATTTATTCTTCTCATCATACATGAGATCTACATATTCCTCTTTCATATTCTATAAATATCCCATTCCATTCTTTTCTATTCTATTCTACTCTACTACTCAGTTATAATACAGATTTTTTCCCTCTTCAAAAAAAACCCTGAAACCCAGATCCATCATATATAAAAGATCTAGATTTTTTAAGATGGCTTTGGAGAGACAAAGCATAATTAAATTGATGAATTAACATAATTTGGGATCATTTTGATGAGGGGGGATGGGATGGGGTGGGGTGGGGGAGGGGGACACACAGCTTCTTAAAGCTGAAATAAATGGGTAATTCTTACTGAATACTGAGCCTAGCTACCAATATACAGATTTAAGTATAGTGCCTGGCCTAGTGTACTGAGTGTTCACCTTCCACACAGGGTATTTGGGTTTGACTCCCATGGGTGGCACATGACTGATTAATTGCTTAAATCCAATGGCAGTGTTTTTGCACACAGTATATTTAAAAGTAAACATCTCATTAACTAATGATGTTGGAGCTGGTAAGTGGTATCAGGCTGAAAGCAATACATGCAGCAGAAATTAACAATTTAAATCTACTACAGTTTTATGTGAAATTTAATATAATTATGGTCCTATGCGAAAATTCTTTTGCTGTACTAAGCTTTCATTTTTGTGGTTTTGTGCAAAAACGAACAAACCCAAAAAACAAATAGTATACAAGGGCACTTTTCAAAGATATAAAATTGGAAAAGTTAGTATGACTTGATGATCTTTTCTCATGAGACCTAGTGTGCCAAAATGCTGCTCCATACAGTAGAACTTCACTGGCTCGAACAGGCTTGGGAACATGAAAGGTAGTTCCAGCCAAGGGTAGTTCTAGCCATCCAGGGTTAGATTCTATATAAAATGACCTCCAGGGACCAAGGAATGAGTTCTAGCCAGGCAGGGTTGATGAGCCATCAGGGTTTGAGCCACTGAAGTTCTACTGTATTTACCTATATCTGCCACAAGAGCTCCTTTGTCTAATTTCTTGAGAAATCGTTTCACATTTGGCCAGGCTCGATGTTCAATATCATTCACACTGGATGCTATCTCATCATACACCTGCTGCACATGGGACTGCTCAAACTTGGCCCTGCTGTTCCGTTTATGCTGCTGATGATGTGGTATCTCAGCCGCCATTCTATTACCCTCCCTTCACAGTCCATCACACTGAGACTGAAAAATAAATTATTAACTCTAAACCTGTCAGTGTCAACATTTGAACAATTTTCACAAATTAAAATTCTTTTTTGGAACTTTCAATGAATAATGAAAAACATAACCCTACTTTAATCAATTAATGCAACCAATGTTTTTCATCAGCTGATGGATGCTTAAGGTGTCTGAATACATGCTGACGGTTTGGTCTCCTTTTTGTATGGGAAATAACGCTAACTATTTTACTTTCCAGGGCCCCGTTGTTCAAAACTAACAACGTCGTTAGTTAACGTTTCGTTAAAATTTCAAATGTTTATATCTCAAATACGCAAATATTTTTTGCACTGCAAAAGCTTCTCACATTTTTTCAACAAAAAATGTCAGTGTTTTTGGTTATAAGGTCATAAAACACTTAACGAGTTGACCTCTTAATGAGCTCGTTAGGCTAACAATGCTTTGAACAACTGGGCCCTGGGCCCAGGTAGATAAGTCCCTTATCTACCGGTAGCTACCCTTGAAGCAAAGAAGCCACTCTCTGTAGAAAGAAACCCCCTTTAAGAAGGTAGACAAATACTGCCATATCAGAGTGACATCCCTTGCTGTGAATCCATATACTTTGAACAGTAGAACAGTGATTACTCTTTTACCCCACCTTAAGGGGTATGGCTACACCTCCATATTTTTCTGCATTTTTTTTTTACACAGATAATACACACCTGGTTAACTTTGTTTTCAAGGATGTTATGAAATGAAAAAGATCTGTTGACTGATTGATTTCATGCTTAACGTCCATGGTAAACAGCTATGATCATGTCGGGATGGTCAGTTAACCTAACCACACTATTCCTGGGCAGGCTTAGACCTCCTAAGGGGTTAACCAGTACTAAGTGCACATACTTTTGCCAGTAACTGACAACTGCCCTTCTTTAATCAGCAGAAGGAGAAACGAAAGTATGTGGCCAGACTGGGTTTTGAACCCAGGACCTCTGACATACCAGTCAGGTGCCCTACCGATTGCGCTACGCGGCCCGGCAAAAAGAGCTGTTACGAAATGAAAAAGAGTCATAGTTACCCAACGATCTGGTCATCATGTCGTTGGGTAAATATGACTCTGTTTCATTTCATAACAGCTTTTTTTTTTTTTGTTTCATAACACCCCTTGTATACACATAGCTAACCAGGGTGTAACAGAGCCCTTTAAAACTGAGAAAGAATTTTCTCTAAGGGGAACAATGTCTTTCCTTTATGAGCTGACTCCAACTGAAAAAAGGAAGGGGGGGGGGGGGGGGGGGGGGGGGGGAGAACTGATAAAGGTGGAGTTGCTTCCCTTGAAAGTGTACGCATTCACCTTAACTAGTGGAATTGTATTTAGCTTCAACACATTGGGTAGGTATCAATCAAAAACGCTCTTAACCATCAATTAACGCGGGTTGAAAAATGTTAGAAACAGCGTTTTTGCCAATTTGCAATCGTAAACGCTGTTTCTAACGTTTTTTTATCCTCGTTTGTCGATTGCACAAGCATTTTCGATTGCTGCCTACCTAATGTGTTCAATATTGGAGCATCTTAGAAAACTACCGTAATTATCCTGAAATTTGAACAAGATGATCTTTGCTATTTGGCACTGTGTCAATAATTTGGCTAGCAGAATGGCAAGCAGTGCAGATCCCGGTAAGATCAGCCTGATCAGAGTCTACACTGTCTGCAAAAATTATACAGTAACTCCACAGGACAACTCTTTGACATGACCAAGAAACAAGACACAATACAGGAATGATGAGTTATCTATGAAACAACTGTTTTTAAAAGAAACATACTTTCTAATTTTATATAAACCTGAACATATCTTTCTGAAGAAATAAAATATTATTTTGTCAGTATTTAGTAATTTTTCTGGTCCCAGGTTATCATAGTTTGAGATATCAGAAGTTTGACAAAACAGGAGCTGAAATGAAAAGAAAAATTGTCAAAACTGTATCCTTTGATATAAGAAAGTACTTTGAGAATTAAGTGTATGAGATAACGAGAGTCAAACGTGCATGTACGAGGGTTGTTCAGAAAGTTCTGATTCTTGCCACATAAGTTTGTTTAGCGGCATGCTGGGGGCAAATGCTTTGCATGTATTGAAAGCACTACATTTTGCCTTTACAGTGATACCAAACACTATACAAAGATACTTTTTCTATTTGAAGTACAACACATTTTATTAGGCCCTGGTCATGCCACTGGGTTAAAGTCATATGTGAATTTATTTTCAGTGTGTCATTCAAGTAAAAAAATCATCATAAATGCAAAATGAATTTTTGTCAGCTGTTTGTCGATCGTTGCTGTCAATATCCATTTAAAAGTTTAAAGGGTAGCGAACGTTTCTGATTCATTCCTTGCAAAGCAATGCCCAGTTCTTATGACATTATTGGAATTCAGAAGTTCTGTCTTTATGATGCTTATCAAAATATGACGTCACAATCAGAACTTTTTGAACATCCCTCGTATATCAATGTAGCTTTTAAAAAAGAAAGTCTTACCACTAAAATCCGGAGTGGTACACAAGTTTATCACAATGTATATCTCAGTTTCCATAATATTTCATAAACTTTTAGACACATGAAACCATAATAGGCATAACCCTATATAAGCCAAAAGTCAGATTTTTTCATACAATGATGTGCGTCTTGGGATTTCATGTGAATCGATCATATATTTTATTGGGGAAAAAAAAAGAGATAAAAGAAAACGCAATATTGGCTTATATAGAGTTCTGCTATACAAAACCATCTATTATTACCAACCACGGTTATTGTATTACCGTGTATCTAAGACCGCTCATTTCCAGAACTGGTGTTTTACTAAAGGCGGCTATTTCATTTCGTCAATATCTGTTTCTGCTAATGGCAACTCGTTTGTTAAATCAATAATTGCTGTATTGACCATAGATAACAATGCCTGGGTCAAAAATTAGTTAATCAAACTTTGAACAAGAGGAAACATTGATTAATCAAAGAAACAGTTAGAGAACTAGCTAATGAAGAATACAAATTGAAACATAAATCGTTACTCCTATTGCAACAATAATATGCTATGTTTAGACACGTAAAAAAAATTCAAAAATACCATAAAAATTCTAAAGATTTTGGCACAATAAGGGTAAAGAAAATATGGAATATTGGCTTTAACAGCAGCTTCCCTAACTTTAACTTGCTTCTGTTTAATATTTGAGAATCTAGCCATTCCTATAAACAGAGATTTTCACCTTTAAATTGAATGCTGATAACCTGTGCAGGCCCTAAGCAATCTCTGCAGATAAATTTCTATCCAATTACCTTTAATACTATACATGTATATGCATATGTATATACTTGTACATTGTAGTTTAAAAATAATTGCCATATCATTTTTTCACAGATTATCACAAAAATAGTTGATAACAATCATAAAAAGGCAAACACCTACCATTAGCTCGTAATTTTCAGTACCATCAAACCATTTTCATATAGTTATCACATAGGATTAATAGATATATCCAATGTCCTTGGCAGTGCAAATATAACCTTAAACTAGAAATTAATGTTTTTCAGAGACAATCAGATGTCCCCCACACCAGCTCATTCCTATCCCCTCTAAATGCTGGAGTATACCTTTAAATATCTTGCAGTTTACGTCTTCAGGCACTGAGTTCCAAGTTCCAACTACTGAAATTCTATTGTCTCTTTTAAACAAGCTCCAAAATCACTAATTATAAGAACTCATTACTGCGTCCTTTTTCAGAATGTGAACTTATTAGTTTAATTATGGTGTTCCATTCTCATTCTGCTTCCTTAACTCTTCAAGTCCCAGTGACAAAATTAGCAAAATTTGCAAACAACGTAGATCCTGATGAGGCGGCTCAAGATGAGCCGCCTCATCTAGATCTACTCTGTTTGCCCTCTAGTCTTTGAAGTCTCAATATGAAATGTCTTGGACAAGGCATTTTTTCAATTTTTGCAGCCGTACATTTTGGTGCTTCAAGAGTTAAATAACATATTCATTTTCTTCTGTCATTATGCACTCCGCTATAACAATGGCTTCAACCAATAAACTTTTATTCAAATGTTTCTGACAACAGCCTGCAATATTTGAGGCACATGGATACATCTACATGTTTTTCTTCCATTTTTACAAAGGGACACAACTTAATGTGAAATCCTAATTGCCTCCATGGATATCAAACCCCTTCAAAATGGGGGCTACTCTTCAAGGAAAGAATTTGCTCCCTCAGGGAGCAAATATTTACCTTTAAAAGAAGCCCACAATGAAATGGGAGACAATTTCCTCTTGGTAAGAGTTACTTTCCCTGGAAGCATTTCCATTCACCTTAGGGTAACATTATATAAGCCTAAGAACAAACAAACTGATACCATCAAATGTCTTTCATTTCTAATTGAAACCACTGAAGCAGGTTTAAGACTATAAAAGCAGCATGTTCTTCCCTGATGCTGTATTCATCCCTGATCAATATCGCGAGCATTTTTTCTTTCGAGACCGAAAGATTTTCAATTATCTGTGAAATATAAAGTTTAAATCTTGCCGTTAATCAATAGCGCAATATGTCACAGTTCACAAGTGGTAAATAACTTGTCTGTCACAAACAGAAAAAGTAAACCTTGTTAATTCTCACTCAGAGTCAATGAGAAAAGCAAAATGTGCTTCATTTCTTTGCCATTCATTACAAATGTAGCAGACAATACAACTGGAGTAAGTCAGTGATCTACAATTTTAACATCTTACAAACACATGAGTCATATGGATACAGGGACCTCTTTTTAAAGTTTCATCCAAAAGACGAACTCGCAATCCTTGGGATCAACTGAAATAACTATCTACTTCAATGTCAGATCATGGTCCAAACATCAGCGACCCCATTTTTGGAAGGACTTCTTCATCCAGGGAAACATAGAGGAAGTAACAAAAGTTGTCTCCCCTCAAAAAAATGGCAGAAAAAACATGGATTTCATATACCTGAAGGCCTTTTATTCCCTTGCTCTTTTTATCACCTACATAAGCTTGACTTGTTACCTATCACATTGTCTTTACGTATAATCCATCATTCCATTCACACCTCTCACGAAGTTTCCGCAGACGTTTCACTCAGTCTACTCCGTATCCTAACATAACGCTTAATTCAATTCCTGTTTCCGAGAGGAAAGTGTTTACAACTTCTCACGCCATTAAAGGCTGATAATTAGTCTACCGAGACTTCAATAAGCTCAGATATGCAGCCACTGATTCTCAACAGTTTCCCTAGTGATCAAAGTGGGCAGAAGCTTATAAGAAATTGCTTTGACATTGTCACACAGGAAAGATCAAAGTAGAGAAAAGCTTATCAGAAACTGATCTGACAATATCAGAGGGCGGACTAAGCTCAAGGTTATGGTAACCAATATGGGTTCTAACAGTGCTGATTTTCTAGTTTTCATTGTGGGAGCGCAGAGATCTGGGGCCGTATTTATAAAACCACTTAAGTGGTTGCTATGCTGTTGCTAAGGGAACATTTCAATGAAGGAGATCCCCTACAACTATGAAATTTGCTCTGGAGGAACAGTCTTTTTGGACTGTTCCTCCAGAGCAAATTTCATAGTTGTAGGGAATCTCCTTCATAGAAGTTCAGCCCTAGCAACAGCATAGCAACCACTTAAGTTGTTTTATAAATACGGCCCCTGATCCGACAAAACCTGCTCTTACAGTCTACAGGTTCACTGTCATGTTTTCTGCCATGTTTTAAGGGGAAACAACTTTTGTTATTTCTCATTTGTTTACCTGATTAAAACCCATCCAAAAAGGGGCATACTCTTAAAAATCTACTGACACTTTAACCCATTCCATTCGGGATACCCCTTTAGGGGCAAACAGTTTGGATCCAGAACATGTATGGCCTGATCTAAAATCCAAACTGTTTACTGCCTAGACATCGTTTCTACAAGAGTTAGACCAATATTGTCAAAATATTCTCGATTTTTTATGCAGATGACATTCAATTTTTTTCAGCAGACAAAAAATACCCAGAATGCAATGGGTTGACAGCTCACTCCATCTGAAAAGGCGGGCAACAATGATAATGGCAGATTTACTTCCCCTGAAAATGAACCTGTTTACCCTAAAGAGAGATGCCTCTGCTTGGTAAAGATGATTTCCAGGGCCCAGTTTTTAAAAACTAACAATGTCATTAGCTAACAAGATGTTAAATGTTCAAAAGTATTGCACGCAAAAACACTGCCATTTTTGCCGAAAAAATGTGAGGACCCACAATTTTTCAACAAAAAATATGGGTTCACTTAATTTTATGCATACTAGAGGACTTAACAAATCACTGACTACTGACTTTGCTATGCTAAGGAGACTTTGAACAACCAGGCCCAGGTAGACCAGTTATGGTTGGTCAGTTGGTTGTTTTGGGTTTAACTGCCCTTTGAGACAGTATTTCAGTCTATATCACGCCGTCTCCCAAAGAGAGGGAGAAAGGAGAGAGAAATGAAAGATGAGAGAAAAATGTCCAAACAACCACTACCTCCACCTACTGCAAGCACAGTAGGCCCTTGTTCTACTATTATCCAAATAAGTAGGACGCCCTGGCACTGAAGTTATACCCAGCACCATCACACCACCCAACCACCCTAGACCAGTTATGATCTGGCCTGTTAGAGTATGTGGGGAGATATGTAGATTAAACAGTAAGAACATCCTTGACCCATTTAATGGTCTTCCTGCACGTCTTGCTGGAGGGAGCAAACTGGCTTTAAGTCAGTTAAAGTACTCACTGAAACTGATGGTTTCATAAATCCTGTGATTTAATGATCCTAAATCAATATAGCCAACCCTAAAACACCATCAAAGTTAAAGAACTACTCATATTCTTTTTTTTTACTTCACATCATCAGTTTAAAGCCTTTGAGAAATACAGTCTCATAATTATTTCCAAGATCAGGTGTGATATATGAGGAAACAGAGTTATAAATCATTAATAACATGTTTTTAATCAGTCAAAGGAGATATATTACTTCCGCACAAATTGGTTATTATTTATCATCTTACAGCATGTCTATGTACGGTTATATTTATTAGAAATCTGCATGAAAGCTGGCAGTTCATGCAATAAGAGATATTACATTTAATTTGCTTTTCAATTTTAAATGTTTTAACCTTAAATGCACAAAAATAAGCTGACAACAAAATTTACATCTGCAAAAATATAGAAACAAGAGCTCCGCTGAGTGGGGCAATATATGCCCATTGGGGCTTAAAGTTGGAAAGACAACAAGAGATGACAGAACGTTTGTCAGTAGCTTAAATCTTCAATAATAAGGCAGATCTAAAACTACAAAAGAATGAAGCTAAAATGAGATTCCTAGAAAAAAATTACAAAGGGGCATAATTCCATCAGAACTGAAAGTAGGGTCATGATTCTTGTTCTCTGCATATCATCAGATATTTGTACAAACTTTCATAGAGAAATCTTAAACGGTTTTCAAGATATGGAGCAGACACAAAATTACTGTATGAAAAATACAAAGGTGCATAATTCCGCCAAAACTGAAAGTATGGTTATGGTTCTTTTTCCCTGCATATCATCTGATGGTGGTTTATAAGTATACAACCTTTCATGAAGAAATCTTAAACTGTTTTTGATATGGAGTGGACACGAAGCTTATGTGAAATTACTTTACGAAAAATACAAAGGGACATAATTCCGTCAAAACAGAATAGGGTTATGGTTCTTTTTCTCTGCACATTGGTTGATGGTGCTTTATATTTATACAAACTTTCATGAAGAAATCATGAAGAAAACGGTTTTCGAGATATGGAGCAGACACAAAGCTTATATGAATTACTATACAAAAAATACAAAGGGGCATTATCTTGTTAAAAATGAAAGTAGGTTATGGTCCTTTTTCTCTGCACATCGTCTGATGATGCTTTAGAATAATACAAACTTGCATGAAGAAATCTTAAACAGTTTTCGAGATATGGAGCGGACACCAAACTTATATGAAATTACTATATGAAAAATACAAAGGGACACAATCCCATCAAGAATGAAAATAGGGTTATGGTTCTTTTTCTCTGCACATCGTCTGATGGTGCTATATATTTGTACAAACTTTCATGAAGAAATCCTAAACAGTTTTCAAGATATGGAGCGGACACAAAATTATACCGTTTGACCTTTGACCTCTAAAAGTGACCTTGACCTTTGTTGGACATCATTGAAGTATGAGTTCTGCACATTGTCTCGATAAGGGGAACATTTGACACAAGTTTCAAAAAAATCTTTCAAGGGGTTAAGGAGATATGGAGCGGACATGAAAAGTTAATGGACAGACAGACAGTCTGGGTTTGCAAATGAGCATATATTGAATACTTTGTAAGTTCCGAAGATCTTTAGTGGGCACATTAAATTAGTTGGGTACCCTTGTTGGATACAGGAGTTTATGTCACAGACGTAATGGGTAGGGTGTCTAGATTACTTTGGTAGATAGTTGATTTTAAGCTAACAAGGTTTTGACAATTATGTGTCTGAATAAATTGTCCGGTTGTCCAAAGTCCGTGCATATTGGGGATATTCTTCTTGGGTTTTCTTCCAGTGTTTGAACCCGATAAAATTTGGACACTGTCCAGTTTAGTCCCAATAAATTTTGGACACTGTCCATATTAAATGGGTACAATTTCTTATTGGGTATTTTTGAGTGAAAGTTACCCCCAAAAAAACGCCCTGTTTACCAACAAAAAGTAATATTATCCAATTAAACTTGGACACTGATTTAATTACTACCCAACAGTGTTGGAAAACTACCCAGTTACTTCGGACATACCCAAGGAAATTAGGACACCTTGTCTTGGACACTTTCAAAACATACCCAATTTGTTTTTTTTTTTTGGTACCCAATAAACAGAATCCAAGAAGTTATACGGACATAGTATCCAATAATGGCCTATTTGCTGGTAATGGACTGAGGGACGGACCGAGGTCACGACATAAAAATGTTTTATCTATGAGTTCAAAGACTAGAGGGCAAACAGTGTAGATCCAGATGAGGTGGCTCATTATGAGCCACCTCATCTGGAACTATGCTGTTTACAAATTCAACTATTTTCATATTTTGGTGCTTTTAGTGTTCAAGTTTAACCTTCAGTGTTAAACTTACAAGTTTAACATTTAGCCTGCATCAAGTGAGAACAGACAAGATTTTGCATAGTGTGCAGACCCTGGTCAGACTGCAAGGGTGGCAGTAAACTGAAATTTACTAGGTAAATTAGAATCTGCACAAATTATCATAAAAGCAAGTTACCTAAAACCTCCAGAGTGAGAAAGACTGGTTTATAATCTTTTACCCTGGACTGTGGTTCAAGATTCCAGTAGAAATCCGACATGCTGCACCTCTTTGTAGGGCTAGAGTGGCAACCTAGTCAAGTGGTGGCAAAGGCTGCATGACAGTGTGGCCCTATCAGGGATCAATGTTAGAAAGAAGCCAGATGTCGCCTGTCACAAGGGTGTTCTTCATGGATGGCTGACTTGCAATTTTACATCCTTTTCAACAGTATTTCAGTCATATCAGGATGATGGTTGGGTGATAATGAAATGCTGTGTGCAATGGAACTTCGTTTACGGCTGAAAAGTTCCTTGCCTCAAGTTGGCCTTGTGCCGGGACCACTAGATCAGCAGGCCAGCACTTAACCCATTGAGCTAGCAGGGCTCCTGGCCCCGAGGTTATAAAACTATTTTTGTGCTCAACTCAGCTGAGCATGAAATTTTCTCTGCTGATAAATATGAAAATGCCAACTAATGCTGGCATTTTCATATTCATAAGCAGAGAAAATTTCATACTCAGCTAAACTGAGCAAGAAAACAACTGTACTTATCAGTAATTTGCTATTTATTAGCAGGTAAAACTTCATACTCAGCTGAGTTGAGCATGAAAAGTTTTATAACCTCGGGGCCTGGTCTTCATGGAAGAGGAACTGAATCAGTGTTGTGGTTTTTAATGGACAAGCGGGGAACAGATGCCACTGCCCTGGAGTATGGCCATGGTTCCATACCACTAACTCCAGGGACCAACATAGATATGAGAATAGAAATACAACAACAAATGTGGTCCATGATTTCACCAAACTGAACAGTTTTTATTTTTTGGTTTTGGTTACTGAGCACAATGGCCATATTTGCTTAATTGTGCACTTGACTGATCAAGTACAGTCGAAACTGTCTTAAGGGGTCACTGTATTAAGGAGTCACCTGTCTTTAGCAGCCACTTTTTGGGGAGGTCCCTTAGACCAAAATACAGTGCAAATGAACCTGTATTAAGCGGTCACCTGTCTTAAGCAGCCATTTTTTGGGGGCCCCTTGGGGTGACCCCTTAAGACAAGTTTGACTGTACTGTGCAAGGTGGCTGACAACCAAAATAATTCCATGAATAGCATACTACAAGTAGTAAAGGATACTACTGTTTATGTTGGTCGACTGAGCCAATACACTGCTGTTGACTGTCTTGGTCGACAGCCACTGTTGCATGTATGGTGACTGATAGGCTCGGTTCACACTCACGTGCAGGCTGGGAAACTGATGTTACCTTCATGCAAACAAATTAATTTCTGGTAATGACAATGTAGTTGTGCGAACCATAATCAGTACTATTTAAGCTTGAAAATAATTTTTTTGTTATTTTTGGCCACCGAGCCTTCTGGTAATGGCAGTGTGTTTGCGCAATCAATATTCCATATTTCTGGCCATGATGACCAGCTATGTGGTCAAATATTTAATCTAACTTGGTACAAACTGCTTTAAGCTCAATTATAAGCTATTGATCCAACTTTTATGTAGCACTATGAAAAATGATCTAAAACATGCGAAAAGGGTTCTTACCCCTTGAAGCGCCTTAAAAAGCACACAACAAAATTTTTATCAAATTTTTGAAAAATTGTGAGATGGAAGCTATTTCATACTGAGAATTCAATGACTAGAAGCAAACAGTATGTGGCTCATCATTTGCCATCTCATCATTTGTAAATTCCACTATTTTCAGTTTTGGTGTTATAAGGGTTTACCATAAAAATACCAAAAAAAAAAAAGGATTAAATAAAAAATTGTCTTTTATTGCATAAACTGTAAATTAATCTCGCTATATCACAGTAACGAAAAAATATTTCCAAATACTCACAATAATAAATCCCACTCACTAGATCCACAGTTAGCGCTAGAACTGTTGTCCCGATACTATAATACTCCATAGTCGTAAGACGCGACAAAGGATTAAAGGGAAAATGGAAGCCGTAGAATTAAAGCGAGGAAATCATTGAGGTGCTGCTCAGCATCACAGATCAATAAAGGTTTATTTTAAGACAGAAAGCTTTCAATTATCTTCTGAAATTCAATATTTAAATCTTGCCCGCCAATCAATAGTGATATATACCATAATTATCATTAAAATGGGCACTTCTTAACTAATTACTGTAATTATGGTAAAATTTGAACAAGATGTTCTAACTCTCTTGCAATGTATCAAAAAGTAACGTTTGTAAAGACAGACAGTGCAGACCAAGATCAGACTGCTAGGAGCAGTCTGATCACAGTCTACCCAGTTTGCCCAATGTGTGTCCTAATATTTTGGGCTCATTATGGTAATATTATAAAACACAGTAAATAACTTTTCTATGGCATAATGCCTGAAGAAAGTTAATTAATCTAGATCTGACAAGAAATGTGTCCACAGGACAGGGATGCCCCCGCCTGGTGCTCTAAGTAAGATGGCACCTTGATTATGTTACTGGCACTTATAGGATAACTAGGTTCAGATTTTTACAATATGAGCCGTGACGTGAGAAAACCAACAATGTGGTTGTGCGCCCAGCGCAGACTCAGATCAACCTGGGCATCCACCCAGTCTGATCAGACTCTTCGCTAAGAGCTTAATGGGTAGCTAAGGGTCTAAGCTACCTCCATGCGGACAGCGAAGACTCTGATCAGACTGGGCGGATGCCCAGGCTGATCTGAGTCTGCGCTGGGCGCACAACCACATTGTTGGTTTTCTCGTGTCGCGGCTCTTATAAATGGCATATCAAGAGACATTAGATATAGGTCAAAACGACTTACATTTTTTTTGCAGCCAAACCTCAGGCATGAATATGACACAAACAGGTTTTCATTATAGACCATTCGCATAGCTTAATTATGTACTGTGACCTTGACCTTTAAGCTACAGCTAGCAACATGGTTCTTGTGCCCAACAAATCGTTTTGCCAAATAGTTTTGAAATCCCACTATGCAGCACAAAGTTATGGGCTGAATACAAACAGGTTTTCACCCCAGCCTATCCACAAAGTTAACATGCGCAGACTGTGACCGTCAACGTTAAATTAGCACATGATGTTCTTGCATATGACACTTTCACAGTATCCGAACACACTGTACCATCTCTTCCGGTTTTCATAGTGTTGAATCGAGAGTACAAAATTCGCTTATAAACCAGTTGCCGGAAATCATTATGTTTTGAGTTTTTATCTGGAATTTGCAGCGTCATTTATAGTTATTCAGCTTCGAAAATGTAAAGAGGTAAGTTAAATATAATTTTCTCTTCGGTCTTTTACTTTATTGATCTGTACAATGAAAAACTCCTTGCCGTCGCAGATTTTTTTCCCCGAACAGCTTAATTTAACACGAGATTGTGTCGTGCAAAACCTAGCTATCATTCTTTTATCAAATGTAACAAACTGTTGAATGATAATGCCTTCCGTTTATTCTAAAAAATTTTTTGATAAAACATGTAAGAAAATGCTCAAAATGGTTTAAGAATCATGCCAAGGGCGATTTGAATACTGTACCAATTACTACCCACCCATACACGACATTGTACGGGTAATAAAGTAAAAGACCGAAGAGCAAATTATATTAAACTTACCTCTTTACATTTTCAAAGCTGAATAGCTATAAATGACGCAGCAGATTCCGGATAAAATCTCAAAACATAATGATTTCCGACTACTGGTTATAAGCAAACGTTTGTACTCTCGATTCAACGCTATGAAAACCGGAAGAGAAGGTACATGTAGTTCAGATACTGTGACATTGTCTTGCCATGATCATTATTTATGCCAAATAATTTTGAAATCCCTCCTTGCAAGACGAAGTTATAGGCCGGACACAAAAATGTTTTCACTATAGCCTATACACAAAGTTTACATGTGTAGTGTGACCTCGACCTTCAAGCTAGCGGTTTGTAACGATGATCATTTATGCAATATAGTTTTGAAATCCCATCATGCGGGACAAAGTAATGCGCAGGACACAAACACGTTTCAATGAAGCCTATGCATAAAATTTAAGTGCAGACTGTGACCTTGACCTTTGAGCTAGTGATATGATTCTTGCATATGACACATCAAATTGTCATGAAAATTATTTATGCTAAATAATTTTGAAATCCCATTGTACAGGACAAAGTAATGCACCATACATGTACATGTACATGCACGAAGCATAAGCAGGGACTGTGACCGTGACCTTCAAGCTAGCAGTGTGGATTTGCACATATGACACACTGTCTTGTCATGATGGTTACTTATGCCAAATAATTTCCGGATCCCACCATGCATGACAAAGTTATGGACCGGACACTAACATATTTCATTATAACCTATGCACAAATTTAAAGTGCAGACTGTGACCTTGACCTTTAAGATAAAGACATGGATCTTGCACCCGACATACCGTCTTGTCATGATGATCATTTGTGCCAAATAATTTTTAAATCCCACCATGCAGTCCAAAGTTATGGGTCGGACAAGAACATATTTCATTATAGCCTATGTACAAAGTTAAAGTGCAGACTGTGACCTTGACCTTTGAGATAGTGACATGGTTTTTGCACACGACACCCTGTCTTGTCATGATGATCATTTGTGCCAAACAATTTTTAAATCCCACCATGCAGTCCAAAGTTATGGGTCAGACATGATTTCGGTAACACATAAACACACACACGCACACACAGACAGGGTTAACTCTATATGCCCTTCCGCCATTTCATGGTGGGGGCATAAAAAAGATGCCATACATTATTACATCCCGCTATGCAGTCCAAAGTTATGGGTCGGACATGAACATATTTCATTATAGCCTATGTACAAAGTGTGCTGACTGTGACCTTGACTTTTGAGATAGGGACATTGTTTTTGCATGCGGCACACTGTCTTGTCATGATGATCATTGTGCCATATAATTCTTAAATCCCACCATGCAGTCCAAAGTTATGGGTCGGACACAAACATATTTCATTATAGCCTATGCACAAAGTTAAAGTGCAGACTGTGACCTTGACCTTTGAGATAGCGACATGGTTTTTGCACGCAACACACTGTCTTGTCATAATGATCATTTGTGCCAAATAATTTTTGCATCCCACCATGCAGTCCAAAGTTAAGGGTCAGTGTTACGAAATGGATTCGATCGTCGACAATGTCGTCGAATTATTTTAATCCTTTCAATCAGTAGGGCTTCAGTTTTTAGGGCAACTGTGGTAATAAAACATTTACGGAAATTGTGGCTATGTTATGCATGGGTTGTTTGTGAATACCTCTCGTGGACAGCGTATTGCATGATTTTAAGGTGAATACCTGCACGAGTCTTTTGATTGTGGACAGCGTGTTGCATGATTTTAATGTGAGTACCTGCACGCTTATATTCGAGTCCCATGATTTAAATGTGAGACGCATACTATTTATACGCCTATCTTTTATTGAAAAGTTAGATGTGGCTGTTTAATTCTTATACTGAGGATGTTATATTGTTGTGTGCCCAGATTCTGAGTTTAGACCAGAACGGTAAGATTTTATTATAATTACTTAGAATAGTTTGGCTAAGAATGAAAAATGTGACTTCTGATTGATATGGTATGATTATATGTGTCGACTGATTTGATTTTGTTGACAGTGATCAGGCTGTGCATATGTCGACCAATTTTGTTTATACTGACCATGCTGCGCATGATATTTGTATATTAGGAAGTTTTGTAAATTACGGAAATAGTTTATATCACTGATGTTGGTTGCAATGGTGTGCGTCTATTTGACGTCCAGTGACGTCAGTTGTATTCATGTTATTCATGTGACGTCAGTTGCATTCATGTTATTCATGTGACGTCAGTTGCATTCATGTTATTGCGACGTCAGCACTTTTTATATTAGTTTCACGTATACGTGGCCTATAGAAGTAGATTGATTTGTAATGGAACTAATTTATATACTCGTGACGTCAATTGACGCCATTGCATGCACCGCATTAAGGGTTTTTCCATAAGTTATAATGGTAACATTTGGTCATCATGCGTTTGATTTGCCTTCATTAGACGGCGTCATATGGTATAACATCATTGATGTCATGATGTCAGATCAAACGTTATGATCCCAAATGTGTTAGAAACGCTTATTCAGCTAGTATATTCTATGTCAAATGGTATTACGCTTAGTTTAAAGAAATGAATTAATACATATGCGAGTTAGATTTTGGTCAATCAATTTAATGTAAATAGGTCACTGTTTAGATTATTCATGTTTTATGTGGGGTATGTCATGGTAATGCCTGTTGACGTCAGTATACTTCTCGACAATGTTTGGCGTCAGATCCTTCGACGCGCATGCGTGGTAGGATCTACGTTTCTTCATTGGCGGAAGTGGTAAGCACAATTTTGGCTTTACATCGTGAGCGCGAGTCGTGTCTAGTGACACGGCTGGCGTGTGCACGTTATGCTCGGCATACGCCGAGGGCGTTGTATGGTATTTCCAAGACAGGCCCAAGTCTTACGTATTGTTATTATGTAGTTACAATGTATTAAGTGTAAGTTCGTTATTTTTAGGCACATCAAGTCCGGTGTAACAGTTTAACTTGCCCCCCTGGACAGCTTGCCCCCCGGGGGGCAAGCTGTCCCGGGATATCTTGCCCCCCACCCTGGTTATCTTCACCCCCGGGGGGCAACATATCCCGGCTGGTTTATCTTGCCCCCCGGGGGGCAAGCTGTCCCGTGATATCTTGCCCCCAGCCACCCAGGATCCTACAGAAACATTTTGTACTAGTCTTTTTTTGTTTTGTTTTGTTTCCCAGGGCAAAGGGCTTATACCACAAGGTCTTTTAACTCATTTATCACTTTGGTTACCATGTTTATTTGACAAGCAATCACAGCATGCTATCATGCTCCTTACCTTGTAGAGGTAGAGTTAGTTCATTTTTAGTAGTTCCATAGTGGATAATGGTAATATTAATTTGTATGATTATTTATTTAAATGGAAATTGGTCACATACTCCTACAGGTTTATCTTGAAATCTTAACCCCCACCTAAAATTTAAGCTAAACAAGTCCTTTTTTCATGCCTGTTTACAACAGCTGATCTCGAGAAATACCTCGTATCAGTTATTATGATACTCTAACTACTGAATCCACTTGTCTCATGCCTGTTTACAACAGCTGATCTAAAATACCTCGTATCAGGGGTGGGGGGCAACCTATCCCAGCTGGTTTATCTTACCCCCCACCCAAGATTTTGGATCCACATCTATCAACAAGTATTGAAACTGCTTTAAAGTGCTTTAATAGTTATTATTATGAGCTAACTACTGAATCCACTTTTTTCATGCCTGTTTACAACAGCTGATCTCGAGAAATACCTCGTATCAGGGGTGGGGGGCAACCTATCCCAGCTGGTTTATCTTACCCCCCACCCAATATTTTGGATCAACATCTATCTACAAGTATTGAAACTGCTTTAAAGTGCTTTAATAGTAATTATGATGAGCTAACAACTGAATCCACTTGTCTTATGCCTGTTTACAACAGCTGATCTCAAGAAATACCTCGTATCAGGGGTGGGGGGCAACCTATCCCAGCTGGTTTATCTTCCCCCCACCCAAGATTTGGATCCACATCTATCAACAAGTATTGAAACTGCTTTAAAGTGCTTTAATAGTTATAATTATGAGCTAACTACTGAATCCACTTGTTTAATGCATGTTTACAACAGCTGATCTCGAGAAATACTTCGTATCAGGGGTGGGGGGCAACCTATCCCAGCTGGTTTATCTTACCCCCCGTCCAAGATTTTGGATCCACATCTATCTACAAGTGTTGAAACTGATATAAAATGCTTTAATAGTTCTTATTATGAGCTAACTACTGAATCCACTTGTCTTATGCCTGTTTATAACAGCTGATCTCAAGAAATACCTCATATCAGGGGTGGGGGGCAACCTATCCCAGCTGGTTTATCTTACCCCCCACCCAAGATTTTGGATCCACCTCTATCAACAAGTATTGAAACTGCTTTAAAGTGCTTTAATAGTTGTTATTATGACCTAACTACTGAATCCACTTGTTTTATGCCTGTTTACTACAACTTATCTCAAGAAATACCTCGTATCAGGGGTGGGGGGCAACCTATCCCAGCTGGTTTATCTTACCCCCCACCCAAGATTTTGGATCCACTTTTATCTACAAGTATTGAAACTGCTTTAAAGTGCTTGAATAGTTATTATTATGAGCTAACTACTGAATCCACTTATCTGATGCCTGTTTACAACAGCTGATCTCAAGAAATACCTCTTTTCAGGGGTGGGGGGCAACCTATCCCAGCTGGTTTATCTTACCCCATACCCAAGATTTTGGCTCAACATCTATCAACAAGTACTGAAACTGCTTTAAAGTGCTTTATAAGTTATTATTATGAGCTAACTACTGAATCCACTTTTTTCATGCCTGTTTACAACAGCTGATCCCGAAAAATACCTCGTATCAGGGGTGGGGGGCAACCTATCCCAGCTGGTTTATCTTACCCCCCACGCAAGATTTTGGATCAACAACTATCTACAAGTATTCAAACTGCTTTAAAGTGCTTTAATTGTTATTATGATGAGCTAACTACTGAATCCACTTGTCTTATGCCTGTTTACAACAGCTGATCTCAAGAAATACCTCTTATCAGGGGTGGGGGGCCACCTATCCCAGCTGGTTTATCTTACCCCCCACCCAAGATTTTGGATCAACATCTATCAACAAGTATTGAAACTGCTTTAAAGTGCTTTAATAGTTATTATGATGAGCTAAGTACTGAATCACTTTGTTTCATGCCTGTTAACAACAGCTGATCTCAAGAAATGCTTCGTGTCAGGGGTGGGGGACAACCTATCCCAGCTGGTTTATCTTACCCCCCCCCCCCCACCCACCCAAGATTTTGGATCCACATCTATCTACAAGTGTTGAAACTGATATAAAGGGCTTTAATAGTTATTATTATGAGCTTACTACTGAACCCACTTGTCTTATGCCTGTTTACAACAGCTGATCTCAAGAAATACCTCGTATCAGGGGTGGGGGGCAACCTATCCCAGCTGGTTTATCTTACCCCCCACCCAAGATTTTGGATCCACATCTATCAACAAGTATTGAAACTGCTTTAAAGTGCTTTAATAGTTATTATTATGAGCTAACTACTGAATTCACTTGCTTCATGCCTGTTTACAATAACTTATCTCAAGAAATACCTCGTATCAGGGGTGGGGGGCAACCTATCCCAGCTGGTTTATCTTACCCCCCACCCAAGATTTTGGATCAACATCTATCTACAAGTATAGAAACTGCTTTAAAGTGCTTTAATAGTTATTATTATGAGCTAACTACTGAATCCACTTATCTCATGCCTGTTTACAACAGCTGATCTCAAGAAATACCTCGTATCAGGGGTGGGGCTGGGGGCAACCTATCCCAGCTGGTTTATCTTACCCCCCACCCAAGATTTTGGTTCAACATCTATCAACAAGTATTGAAACTGCTTTTAAGTGCTTTAATAGTTCTTATTATGAGCTAACTACTGAATCTACTTGTCTCATGCCTGTTTACAACAGCTGATCTCAAGAAATACCTCGTATCAGGGGTGGGGGGGCATCCTATCCCAGCTGGTTTACCTCACCCCCCATCCAAGATTTTTGATCCAAGTGGGTTCAGTAGTTAGCTCATCATAATAACTATTAAAGCACTTTAAAGCAGTTTCAATACTTGTTGATAGATGTGAATCCAAAATCTTGCGTGAGGGGTAAGATAAACCAGCTGGGATAGGTTGCCCCCCACCCCTGATACGAGGTATTTCTTGAGATCAGCTGTTGTAAACAGGCATGAGACAAGTAGATTCAGTAGTTAGCTCATAATAATAACTATTAAAGCACTTTAAAGCAGTTTCAATACTTGTTGATAGATGTGGATCCAAAATCTTGGGTGGGGGGTAAGATAAACCAGCTGGGATAGGTTGCCGCCCACACGCAATACGAGGTATTTGTTGAGATAAGTTGTTGTAAACAGGCATGAAACAAGTGGATTCAGTAGTTAGCTCATAATAATAACTATTAAAGCACTTTAAAGTAGTTTCAATACTTGTTGAAAGATATGGATCCAAAATCTTGCGTGGGGGGTAAGATAAACCAGCTGAGATCAGCTGTTGTAAACAGGCATAAGACAAGTGGATTCAGCAGTTAGCTTATCATAATAACTATTAAAGCACTTTAAAGCAGTTTCAATACTTGTAGATAGATGTTGATCCAAAATATTGGGTGGGGGGTAAGATAAACCAGCTGGGATAGGTTGCCCCCCACCCCTGATACGAGGTTTTTCTAGAGATCAGCTGTTGTAAACAGGCATGAGACAAGTGGATTCAGTAGTTAGCTCATAAGAATAACTATTAAAGCACTTTAAAGCAGTTTCTATACTTCCAGATAGATGTGAATCCAAAATCTTGGGTGGGGGGTAAGATAAACCAGCTGGGATAGGTTGCCCCCCACCCCTGATACGAGGTATTTCTTGAGATAAGTTGTTGTAAACAGGCATGAAACAAGTGGATTCAGTAGTTAGCTCATAATAATAACTATTAAAGCACTTTAAAGCAGTTTCAATACCTGTTGATAGATGTGGATCCAAAATCTTGCGTGGGGGGGTAAGATAAACCAGCTGGGATAGGTTGCCCCCCACCCCTGATACGAGGTATTTCTTGAGATCAGCTGTTGTGAACAGGCATGAGACAAGTAGATTCAGTAGTTTGCTCATAATAATAACTATTTAAGCACTTCAAAGCAGTTTCAATACTTGTAGATAGATGTGGATCCAAAATCTTGGGTGGGGGGTAAGATAAACCAGCTGGGATAGGTTGCCCCCCACCCCTGATACGAGGTATTTCTAGAGATCAGCTGTTGTAAACAGGCATGAGACAAGTGGATTCAGTAGTTAGCTCATAAGAATAACTATTAAAGCACTTTAAAGCAGTTTCTATACTTCCAGATAGATGTGGATTCAAAATCCTGGGTGGGGGGTAAGATAAACCAGCTGGGATAGGTTGCCCACCACCCCTGATATGAGGTATTTCTTGAGATAAGTTGTTGTAAACAGGCATGAAACAAATGGATTCAGTAGTTAGCTCATAATAATAACTATTAAAGCACTTTAAAGCAGTTTCAATGCCTGTTGATAGATGTGGATCCAAAATCTTGGGTGGGGGGGCAAGATAAACCAGCTGGGATAGGATGCCCCCCCCACCCCTGATACGAGGTATTTCTTGGGATCAGCTGTTGTAAACAGGTATAAGACAAGTGCATTCAGTAGTTAGCTCATAATAATAACTATTAAGGCACTTTAAAGCAGTTTCAATACTTGTAGATAGATGTGGATCCAAAATCTTGGGTGGGGGGTAAGATAAACCAGCTGGGATAGGTTGCCCCCCACCCCTGATAGGAGGTATTTCTTGAGATCAGCTGTTGTAAACAGGCATGAAAAAAGTGGATTCAGTAGTAAGGTCATCATGATATCTATTAAAGCACTTTAAAGCAGTTTCAGTACTTGTTGATAAATGTTGAACCAAAATCTTGGGTGGGGGGTAAGATAAACCAGCTGGGACAGGTTTCCTCACCCCTGATACGAGTTATTTCTTGAGATCAGCTGTTGTAAACAGGCATGAGACAAGTGGATTCAGTAGTTAGCTCATAATAATAACTATTAAAGCACTTTAAAGTAGTTTCAATACTTGTTGAAAGATGTGGATCCAAAATCTTTGGTGGGGGGGTAAGATAAACCAGCTGGGATAGGTTGGCTCCCACCCCTGATACGAGGTATTTCTTGAGATAAGTTGTTGTAAACAGGCATGAAACAAGTGGATTCAGTAGTTAGCTCATAATAATAACTATTAAAGCACTTTAAAGCAGTTTCAATACTTGTTGATAGATGTGGATCCAAAATCTTGCCTGGGGGGTAAGATAGACCAGCTGGGATAGGTTGCCCCCCACCCCTGATACGAGGTATTTCTTGAGATCAGCTGTTGTAAACAGGCATGAGACAAGTAGTTTCAGTAGTTAGCTAATAATAAAAACTATTAAAGCACTTTAAAGCAGTTTCAATACTTGTAGATAGATGTGGATCCAAAATCTTGGGTGGGGGATAAGATAAACCAGCTGGGATAGGTTGCCCCCCACCCGCGATACGAGGTATTTCTCGAGATCAGCTGTTGTAAACAGGCATGAAACAAGTGGATTCAGTAGTTAGCTCATCATTATAACTATTAAAGCACTTTAAAGCAGTTTCAATACTTGTTGATAGATGTGGATCCAAAATCTTGGGTGGGGGGTAAGATAAACCAGCTGGAATAGGTTGCCCCGCACCCCTGATATGAGGTATTTCTGGAGATCAGCTGTTGTAAACAGGCATGAAACAAGTTGATTCAGTAGTTAGCTCATAATAATAACTATTAAAGGACTTTAAAGCAGTTTCAGTCTTTGAAGATAGATTTGGCACCAAAATCTGAGGTGGGGGGTAAGATAAAGCAGTTGGGATAGGTTGTTGCACAAACAGTTACTTCTTATAACTATTTAAGTCCTTGGCAGCAATTTCAAAATCTATTGACAGTTATCACTCCAAAATCCTGGAAGGGGGGCAAGATATCCCAGCTGGTTTATCTTCACCCCCGGGGGGCAAGATAAACCAGCCAGGATATGTTGCCCCCTGGGGGTTAAGATAACCAGGACGGGGGGCAAGAAATCCTGGGACAGCTTGCCTCCCGGGGGGCAAGCTGACCATGGTTGGCTTGCCCCCCCGGGGGGCAAGCTGTCCAGGGTGCAAGATAAACTGGGACACCGGCAGTCAGCTGTTAGGGCTTAGAGCCACGTCTCACCTGGAGATTCGATATACGTCTCCAGGTTAATACCAACCCGGGTAGAGGCAGTTACAACGCCGTTTGTGCATGGTTCCTAAGCAGAGGCGGGAAGCACAAAATGTAGGCGGAAGTGGTTAGCACAGTTTTGCCAGATTCTGTGATAAGATCTGAAGGTCACATCAAGTGTGGGACAGTGTTCGTCCACTAAGGTGTGTTAATATATATAGACTGGTCCCTGGTACGATCCAGGGAGGGACCAGTATATAATCGTGCACGTATTAATATAAGTTGGTGTTCCTCATGATATATGGACTGGCCCATGACATGATCCAGGGAACGACGAATTGAAGTCTGCCAACATAAGGCCTTGTTTTTTTGTATGAGCTCAAACTAACGTTTTTTTGTTCTTTGTGTTTTCCTTTAGTTCATGGCGCTGAGCCGAGTACGGTGTTGACGTCACACGGTAATCTATTTGCGTATTGTACGCAAATCGATTACAGATTTGAAACAAACACCTTACTTGGGCCAGCGACATGAACTAATATGCGTTGTATATTATTGTAATTGTGATAGTTGTAAATTGTATTGTTGTATATAGAATTTACATCATATATAAACTTCAAAAATTCTAACGTTGTTAGAGTTTCCTTGTTAGTGTAATACACTGGTAGATAACCCTTTAACCGGAAGTCACCCTCCGCCGTCCTGGCGACGCATAAGGCTCTACACCCGTGTCGACCGAGTGTAAAACCTTCTGCGTAACAGTCAGACATGATTTCGGTAACAAATAAACACGCACACACAGACAGGGTCAACTCTATATGCCCTTCCGCCATTTCATGGTGGGGGCATATAAAAGATGCCATACATTATTAAGAGGAGTCAGAACAAGACCTGTCCACGAACAGGAAAACCCACATGGCAGTGCCTTGCCCATCACATAAAATACCTTCTTAACACTTTTAAAGTGTGACGCCCATGCCAACTCCCATGCAAATGCCAACATCAGGGTGATAACAGTAGCTCCCTGTACTTTCGTACACATGAGCTGAAAATATATAAATAAATAGTGCTACAAGAGAAAGTAACTGCTGAGAAACCATTTGTTAAAGATGGCAAACCATTTGACCTCCTTGATAGTGACCTTGACATTTGGAATAGGAACCTGAATTTTAGGTCAGACACACCTTCGCATCTTGAATTTAATCAAATTCAATTCATTAGATTTTAAGAAATCATTAGCAGAGAAACACCATGAAATGGGCTGATGGACAGTTCAATTCACCATCCTGAAACCATGCTGACTTTAAACAGGTATCCCTCTATTACCTGTAAGGTAAAAACACAGACTTTTTGTGGGACATTTAATATGTGTTATAATGTTTGTGGGACTGTCTCACATCCTAAGTTGTTATTGCATTGGCCATCTATGCACTATTAAGTGAATTTTGAGTGACATTCTGGGTGTGGCTTGGAACTATCGATTTTATTATGCCTTTGAAGAAGGCACAATAAAATCGAGAGTTCCGAGCCACGCCAGAAAAACATCATATGAACTTTTTACATGCCCCCTCTCCCATTTCAGGAATCTTCCAATGTCCCTTCCCATCTCCAAATCTGATTTCTCTATCTCAACCCGCCAGGCCGTGTAGCGCAATCGGTAGGGCACCTGACTCATAAGTCAGAGGTCCTGGGTTCGAAACCCGGTCTGGCCACATACTTTCGTTTATCCTTCCGCTGATTCAAGAGGAGCAGTTGTCAGTTACTGGCGAAAGTATGTGCACTTAGTACAGGTTAACTGCTTAGGAGGTCTAAGCCTGCCCAGGAATAGTGTTGTTAGGTCAACTGACTGTCCCCGACATGACCATAGTTGTTAACGGTGGACGTTAAGCACCAAATCAATCAATTAATCAATCTATCTCAACCCATTTCAGGAGGCACACACCGAAAGAGAAAAACAAATGAAATATATGAGTTGCAACATGATAAAACCAACAAATGGGGCATGTGAGCCACACGACCACTCAAATCAGCCTGGGCATCCACCCAGTCTGATCAGTCTTCGCTGTGCACTGTAACAGTAGCTAAGGGCCTAGGCTACCACCATGGGGACAGCACAGAGTGATCAGACTGGGTTGATACCCAGGCTGATCTGAGTCTTCCCTGGGTGCACTTGCCATTTTGTTGGTTTTGTCGTGTCGCAGCTCATATAGATAAGTCTCAATATCTCAAAGTCGAAGTTCATCTCACACTACTAATATCTCAAAGTGAATTTTCTGATCCCAGAAAATTTACTTTGAGATACCAGTAGTTTGAGTTATCCAGAGTTGAAATGTAAAGAAAAATAGTAAATGTGCCCAAAATATATTCTTTGATACTAAAGGGTAACCTAATAAGCTTAAGAATTGGGACACCTAAAATAATAAATTTTCCATTTGTCCCAAATGGAAAATTCATTATTTTTATGTGTCCCAATATATACACACATTACGGTACTTTGAGATGCCAGTGTTTCAGATAACGAGAGTAAACTATACCTGAGAAAATTCACCTTTATGATATTTTTTCAATCTGTATCCATGTATAAACATGGAAAAACAATCACTTTTCTCAGAGTATTCCATATCCACAAGTATACTGACAAATAATGTTATTCTTACTTTGGCTGATAGGTTTTGAGTGAGAAATCAATAGCTGACGCACTTCATTTACAAGTTTAGTTAGAAATAATCTTCTAATTCCTTATGACGCGTTGTTTATCCTGATAGTTCCTTTTCTCATTTACATCCAAGGACATAGTCTAAGTCATTGCTCAAGATACCAAGGAGAAAAGGGGATGATTTTCCATATTTCTCAAAGAAAATTTATGTTGTGACTCCTTAGTAGAACCATTTCACTAAGTTGTGACCTCTAAAACAACAGTTTCACTGACAGGGTTCGAATGAGGGATCACAATATATATTTCACTTATAAATTACAAAAAAAACTATCTCCTAATTATCCTCAAACCTCATCTTTTCTGGAGCTCTGCTATTCACATCAGATATTTTGTACTTAAACTGAAACTGCAATTATATCCTAAAATTGAAATAATTTGATTTCATTGTCCAGTGATCATGGTTTGCCATATACTTATGTATAACGTTATATGGCAGAGTTTTTCAGCTCAAAAAAATCCCAACAATCTTGACCTGTCTCATAAGATGGAACTAGATTTTCATGTTTGTAATCGATGGAAGAAACCACAAAATCTTATAACAGCATTACCGTAATGTGGGTATATATTGGGACACCTAAAAATAATGAATTTTCCATTTGGAACAAATGGAAAATTTATTATTTTCGGTGTCCCAATACTTAAGCACATTAGGGTAATAAGACAGAATCATATATATTTGGGACAATATTGGACAGTGAAAGTCCCTGAGGGCTAGAACTGTAGAATAAGGTGGGTGAAGGAGAAGTTCATAGGCACATTCACGCACAGCTTCCATCACAACTGGGCTGGTGTGGACTGGCGCATTGTCCTGTTGGAGCAGAATCGCACTTGGGGGGAAAGTTTTTTCCAAAAACTGTTGTGACAAAATGTTTGCAGCTAGGAATATGATCCTGCAACGAATCAGTAGCAAAATCAAGCATGGTGCATTTTACATGTACTATCAAAATGAAAAAAAATGTCTTGAGGCAAAGAACTTTTGTATATCCCCTTGAAGCATAATACAGGTAAATTCCATAATTAGAAAATCCTGTGATTCTTATCCTGGTCACACTAACATATTGACGCAAGTTTGGTGAAAGTCCATCTACTCGTTCAAGTGATGTGCCAATCTTCATAGCATTATATTCACTTTTTTTTTCAACAATAGCAATTAATAATGTTGCAGATATCATGAATAGTTCTAAAAGATGTAGCCATAACATAGCATTTTATCAAGTTTGTTTATCAATTTTGTTGTAGGCAGATGGGACCTGCATCAAAACCAATATGTCTGTCATCATTTATCTATTCAAATGGTGCAGATGTATCTACAAATTTCTACCTTTGATAATTTAACTCTTTAAGCACCAAAAAGCAGATGAATAAAACTTTTGTCTGCAACAATTAAAAAAATGCCTTGTCCAAGACATTTGGCATTGAGAATTCAAAGACTAGAGAGCAAACAGTGTAGATCTAGTCATAGTATACAATTAATAGCTGTTAAGGAGAAGAGCTCTATAAGCTATTAGCTTTCATTCTGATCCCTTTCATTGTGTTTAGTTATCTTGTCTATATGTTGTAATGTGAATTCATTGATGAAATAAAATATGTTTAAACCAAACAGTGTAGATCTAGATGAGGCAGCTCATTATGAGCCGCCTCATCAGGATCTACCCTGTTTGCAAATTTTGCTAATTTCGTCACAGGGGCTTAAAGAGTTAATTATATTCATATGGCCAGTGGTCCGATGCATATTAAACTTGTGTCCCTTACTTTAGGACAAAATTCAGGTCAGTAAATAGATTAAATCTTTTCAGCTGAAGGCTGTGTATGATCGTATCTATAACACTTAAAGAGCAAAAACTGAAAATGAATTGCAAACAGTGTAGATCCAAATGAGGTGGCTCTTTATGGATCTGCACTATTTGCACTCTAGTCTTTGATATCTCAATATGATATAGCTGTGACAAAGCACTTTTTGAAATTTTGCAGGTGTAAATTTTGTTGTCAGCTTTATTTTACTTTTGTATTTGTTTGCTTATTTATTTATTCATTTTTTTTTGGCTTAACTGTTAAAATTTTGACACTTTTGTTTCTGACAGTGTGTTAGAATCTGATCAGCATGATATTTGGGACAATCACTGGGTCTACATTGCTTCTCCAGTGTAGAGACAGCACAAGATGAGGAAGCAAGGTGCCTTTCCTTTTTCCTTTCACAATGCCCTCTAGGCTCATCTTTACCAAGCCAGAAAACCTTGATCTGTGGCCAAACCACCTTAGTTTCCATTTCTTGACCTTGGTCAGGAGTTCATCATGTTCTCCAGTGGCTGTTTGGATCTTTCTGTAAACATCCTTATTAGAATAGTTACATGGTCCTTGTACAAGATGTTCAGTTACCTTCGGTACCAGCTCAGGCTTGCCTTTTCTCTCTAACTCTGCTGTCAAGGTCCCCATTTCACAGGCAGACAGAAAGACAGACATGACAAATGAGCCGCGACACGAGAAAACCAACAATGTGGTTGTGCGCCAAGCGCAGCCTCAGATCAGCCTGGACATCTGCCCAGTCTGATCAGACTCTTCGCTAAGCGCTTAAAGGGTAGCTAAGGATCTAAGCTACCTTCATGCGGACAGCGAAGGCTCTGATCAGACTAGGCGGATGCCCAGGCTGATCTGAGTCTGCGCTGGGGGCACAACCACATTGTTGGTTTTCTCGTGTCGCGGCTCAAATGAGTGCATCAGTTTCATCATTGATCCAAGAGATATGTTGTTATCTTTCCAATTTGGCGCCAACTTTGCTTGGGCTATGATGGCTTGTACAATCCTGGAGAGAATCTTAGGTTTACAGCCACTGTCTACAACTACTGCTCCAAGATACTTGGAAATTTTTCACAGTTCCTAGCTTCTGTCAGTTTACTCTGATCTCCCTGTGGATGCCAATGGAAGGGTCTGTCATCAGTTTGGTCATCTCAGCATTAGCAGCATTAGTCTCCATTTTTATGGTACAGGTTTCATCAAGATTTTCCACTAGGGCTTTTAGTTCCTCATCAGCAAGAGTGTCGATGTCATCAGAAAGCTGCAAATTTAGTAGTAGTTCTACCACCTTTGTAATCCTTTCTGTCTTGTACTTTCAGAACATCAGAAATGAATGTTGATGATACAGAATGCATCATTGCCCAATTCCAACTGTTGTGTTCTGGGCCATTCAGTTTTGCTGCCATTCATCTGGGCTGCACTTGTAGCCTAGTAGGGAGGTGCTCAATTGCATGAACCAGACTGGTATTGATACTGTACTTATGCATGGTGGCCCATAAAGGTG
The DNA here is from genome assembly GCA_963989385.1 of Ctena decussata. NCBI lineage: Eukaryota > Metazoa > Mollusca > Bivalvia > Lucinida > Lucinidae > Ctena > Ctena decussata. Next base: position 12,001,621 of record OZ022506.1, read on the forward strand.
CATGCCATACACTGTCAAAGGCTTTTTAGAAACCTATAAAAATACGGTACAGATTGTGCTAGTTCATGTCAGATTGTAAGGTTGAAAATCTGGGCCCGGTTGTTCAAAACTAACGACGTCGTAAGTTAACGAGACGATAAAATTTCAAATATTTATATCTCAAATATGCCAATATTTTTTGTTGAAAAAATGTGAAAAGCTTTTGCATTGCAAAAGCTTCTCACATTTTTGCAACAAAAAATATCAGTGTATTTAGTTATAAAGTCATAAAACACTTAACGAGTTGACCTCCTAACAAGCTCGTTAGGCTAACCATGCTTTGAACAACTGGGCCCTGTTCTGTGGTGCTCCAAAGTTGGCCCTGAACACAGCCTGTTCTTTGGCGATTATCACTTCAGCTAATGACATTCAGCATGAGTTAGCTCTGATTGCTGAAGAAGCTGATGGTTTTGCAGTTCTGACAGAGCTGAGGTTATCCAGTTCAGGTGCTTAAATCTACAGGCCATTATCCCATTCTGCAGATCTTGTTGCAGGTACTTTGATTATGCGCATATCATGCTCTCCCCAGCTGCTTCTTGAACATGGTCTAATAGTATATTATCAACTATGGCAAATTTCTCCTTTTCAGTACTGCCACTGCAACAGGATCTGATATATATCTTCTGGGTAATGACTGCAGTCCAACAACTCTCATGACTCTATAGCTCTGAGCAATAATACTGTCATCTGTTATTCTTCTGTCAGAAATTTCCCAGACTTGTCCTGGATAGGTGTGAACCTATCCTGTTTCTCTGAAGTTAGATCCTTCTCTGAAGTCTGAATGTTCAAAATTGAAAGCGAAACTGAATGCAGACCCACATACTGATGCTGGGCTGACAACAATTAGCTCTTCCTCTAATTTTGTTTAATTACCGTAATAATTCCGTAATTGTCTTAAAATGGAACAGTTTGGATTGACAATGCAGTAATGCACCCACAAGATGCTGATGAACTGGCAAACAGTGTAGACCCTGATCAGACTGGTCCTTTAGGAGCAGTCTGATCTGGGACTGCATTGTTTGCTCAGACATAATTCTGTCCAAATACATGTACTTTCAAATTTTTAGGGCAATGAAAGCCTTTCTTGCACCGCCTACAATGCCGGCATGCCCGCAGTAGTTTTTAACTTTTAACTCAATTACAGCTGTTAGACAGAAAACATTTACAACTTAGTGTGCTATTACGGGAAAAACAATTAGTCTTTGGAGAAATCAAGCTACGTTGGAAAGATCCGCTGAGTGGCGACATTTTTCTATATTGATCAAAATAGGGGAAAATTAGAAAAGTTTATAGGAAACTGATTGGACAATTAGCCAGGAAGTTTAGCAGTAAGAGGATTTGCAATAGTTTATAATGACACAGCACCAGCTGTGTCAGCTAATGAGAGTTGATAAATACATGATTGCACGTCACTAAAATGACAAAACAAAACTATTATGACAGTTTTGTTTTGTCATTTTTAGTGACATGCAACTGTCATAACAGATTTGTTTTGACATTTCAACAACCGGCTATCACATATCAGTTTAATTTTGTCATTTCATTTTCATTTCATATGCAATTCTGTGTAACAGTTTTGGTCAGCCCAAGTCCTACAGAACAGATTTACCTTGCTTTGACAGGCTTATTTTGCCTTGCTTTGACAGGCTTATTTTGCCACTTTTAACCAATCTTATGATTGCTTCATTTTGCCATTTTCACTCACATGCCATCATTTTTCTATATCTAATGATATGCCAGTAGCTAATGTTTTACATTATAGGGATCAAACTTGGTTTTTCAGGCATTAACGTTTGCATGGTCCCGAGGGAGTTGTTGAAAGTGAGACCAAAGGGACCTTGCAAACGTTAATGCGTTGGAAAAAAAAATGTTTGATCGCTATTACTGCATATATTCAACTACAATGCTACAAAAATAAGGAAAATGTTTGGGCACTATTTTTCGGCCTTAATGCCATTACCATGCTGATTCCTACATGCACTATGCATGTCAATAAAAATCCTCCTTTCAGGCCATGGTCAGCTATGGTTAATTTTTGTCCAACCTTAAGAAGCAGTTCACAAGCCATAATCATATTCATCAAGGCTTTCATTTGATGTTGTCTGCACTTCCATTTTTACAACATCCAAATCTGTGTAACTCTTTCGTACAAGTCTTTTATCGATAACTGCAAACGCAATCTTGCAGCTTGTTTCTGTACTGACAGAGTTTTGCCCTGCAAGTTGCATACGAAAAGTCGCAAAAGCGATCAATATAGTACATGAAAAGCCTTGTTATTACATGTTTTTTTGTTCATTAAAACATGCCTTTTAATACCGTGTGACACCGATATATATGCAATAATGCCAAAGAAAGCTCATAAAAGTGATTTTAGTCTTAAATAATTCCGGCATAAGAAACTTGTGTGTTAAAGATCATGCAAATCCCAATCAGTTACCAGTACCAGGTCTGCCAATAACACAGGGGTAACACCAATTTCTTTACCTGCACTTTATACCAAGCCAAACAGATACAATTGGCTGGCAACCACTGAGCTGTCAACCATTACAACTGACAGCAATATCAGCTCAGCTGGCAGCCATTAACAATAGCATCATTTACTTTTACTGGTAAACTGTTGACTGAATCCTGGTTCTACAGGCCACTTTGTACAGTACAGCACAGGCAACCAAACTGGTATTACCCCCATGACTACAGATTTCTGATACTTCTGGCACCATACTCACAGTGTTCTGCTCCAGTCCTCTTCACAGACAGACATGTCACGCCCCAGTCCATGTCATACCAGTAGGGGAAATGTTCACATTACCGACATCTTAACTTCATCTCCACTCCCCTCAGTCTGTAAATAAATATTTAATATATGTAAATACCCTAAAATACTTACATATTGGGACACCTAAAACCATTAATTTTCCATTTGGGACAAATGGAAAATTAATGGTTTTTAGGTGGTCCCAAATGGAAAATTAATGGTTTTTAGGTGTCCCAATATTTAAGTACATTAGGGTATTTAGATTAAGCGGAATGGGTATACATGTAGTTTCATCTTTGCCTACCTTCACAATGGAGTCAACTCTTAATTAAAATAAATAGCTTTGTTGGTTTTTTCTCCCTTTTTCCAGAGCTTGTGGCTACCCTTTTCAAGGCACCAACCAATGAGAAGCAAAGTTTCATTGTTACATTGCACATTTCTGACAGTATATCACATACTGGACTGGAAAAGTATAACGAGATTAGACTTTTAAAAAGGTCTGAAGTTATCCATTCACACATCATGCTATATTCATAAGTGCACTTGAATCGTTGCTTATAGCAGATCTCAGAATCGTCAGTGAGTACTATTGTGAAAAGTTCTTCCATTTAGTGGATGTTCATTGACTTTATCTGTATTTTCACCAGCAAAGGGTTCTGAAGGGTGTTCACTTCAAAAAGAATGGCATACCATAACTCTTAGTAAACAAATACTTTTATCTGATACATGATACAAATACAAATTTACCAGTGTGTGATGATGATTTGTCTAGAAATTCAGAAGCACTGGAAAATTTTCATAAATCAAGTCAAAGAAGCATGTTGTGAAATAACAGAGGTGATATTAAGTTTCGGAAACATCTTGGGCATATTAGCTTGGGAGTAACAAATATTCTTAAGCAGAAGTAACAGTTTGATTTATACACAAAAACTTCCAACAAAACATCTTTATTTCTCCCAAAACAATACCTAATGGAAAAATATGCTTCAGAAAATACATTACGAAATGGGGTCTGACAAGGAAAAATGTGTCTTTCATAATGGCATGCACAAAATTAGTCAATTTAAAGTTCTGGGCCCAGTTGTTCAAAACTAATAAAGAAATTAGTTAATGATGCTTATATTTTCAATTATATACGGTAATGTGCTTAAGTATTGGGACACCTAAAATAATTAATTTTCCATTTGTCCCGAATGGAAAATTAATTACTTAAGGTGTCCCAAAATTTAGGCACATTACAGTAATCTATAAATAAAACTCTTTTCATTGGTTCAGAGGCTGATCACATGAGATAGACTTTACTTCATGTCTCAGAGCTCTTAACAACTAAATAACGCCGCATTGGTGACGTAACTGGTGGACCATGGTTTGTGAGGTAACATCAACCATTTTGACATACTTTTGACGTAGAGTCTACTAAAACGGCAGATTCACCAATGGAAATTACAGCAGAACTTCAATGGCTCGAACCCTGGTGACTCGTTTACCCTGTCTGGCTAGAACTCTTTCTTGGGTCCCTAGAGGTCAATTTATATAGAAACTAATCCTGGATGGCTGGAACTACCTATGACTGGAACTAATTTTCATGGTCACAAGCCTATTCGAGCTATTGAAGTTCTACTGTATTCTTACTATGCAATAAAGTGATTGTTGACTCTGTTTCCCTGAACATAAAGATCGAGACTTCATACTGACCTCAGCTTTGTGTCAGTCAATATGAAGATCACTATTCTATAACACTTCATGTCCATTTCAACAAAAAGTAAATAAATGTATATCAAACGCAAAAACACTGCCATCTTTGGCTAAAGAAGCTGTAGGAGTTTTTGCAGTGCAAAACTAAAGACCAAGCGGGCACATGGCGTTGAACTGACGTCATACTACAGTTGATGTGCCGTCATAACGTCACATCAACATTAGTACACCATTGTTTTGACGTCGTGTGCTTGCTGGCGATGTTAGTTTGGAACAACAGCAAGCCCTGACAGCTTAACTATGTTTTCCCTTCCATTTTTTCCGAAATAACATTTTTTTGTTTCCCCTTGATAACTGCCTCTTGCACCATTTGCAAAAACACATAAAGGCTCCCTCATATACTAACACAAAAAAGAAACGTCTGTTTTCTAAGGCTCTGTATCTTTTAAAGCAGAACAGTTGTAGCCATAAAAAATAAAACAAATTGTGTCCCGAGCGTCAGGCACACATACAGTTGCAACCATTTTAATTTTTCTCCATAGCAACAAGATTTATCGAACCTAATGTCAAAACACCATTATTCATTCTCATCAGCATATTATTCATCAAAACCTGAAATGTTTTGCGTAAAACAATGGTTAGAAACATCGCAAAACAAAAAATCAACTTTTAAAAACAAAGACCTCTTATTAAATGAACGAGAAAGCAGCCCAAAGTCTTCGATTTATAAAATTATCTCCCTTTTTATTAAATTAATAACGATTTTAGAACTTCTGTATCTCCATAACCGTACATTACTTTGACACCGTTTTTGGTTTGATTGACTATACTTCTGTATGATAATAACAACATGCATCAGAAAACAAAAATTAAGGCTGAAATCTGAAATCCCGGTGCACTAAAACCTGCTATTATTACTCCACCTCTTACAGGAAGGCAATCGAGTAATTTTGCACCCAAATTTTTGCAATGCTGAATGATACTGATTTCAATGCTATTGGTGGCTAGAAATGAATTCTGAAGTAGTCCTATGCCATTGACTTCCAAACTGATGGACCAACAAGGTAATGTTTGTGTGTATGTACGCACTGTTGTGATCGACGTTTTGTGACTTCACTTCACGTGATAGATTTATGCCAGTGCTTGTGACAATTTAGAATATATCCAGCACCCATAAAACCTCAGCAGCGTGTCTGCTCCGTAATGCTAGGATGAGTAGTGATGGTTGAAATGGGAAGAACACACGAGATACTGAGTTTGTGACTTTCGAAATTTGGATACTGGGGCTTGCGACATTGCCATTGTCGCCGATGTTCATTTAACGGATTTCCGTTCAGCGCACACCATTGTTGAATAATCAACTTTATTGAAACAAAACGTTTGAAAGAAATGTCTGTGTGCATTTGGAATTCAGAGACACAATTGTAAAGCGGACGTTTCTTGTTTGTGTCAGTATATTAAGATATGCTAAAAAAAAGAATGAACATGAAGGGAGGTGCTTCCAGAGACCTGGTTAGACTGCTATGTGTAATCTGGTTTAGGCCTTCAATCTCCACATACTGTATTAATCCTAATAAATGCCCCAGCTCTAATAAATGCCCCCTGCCTCTTTTCCGAAAATAATGTTATATTAACTTGCATGAATTCCTGTTAAGTGCTTCTCTGGATAAGGTATCTCTTTGAAATGGGGTCTACTCTTGAAGGAAATAATTTGCTCCTTGAGGAGCAAATTCTTTCCTTTAAGAGTTGACCCCTACTTAGAAGGGAGGCAAAAATAGTAGAGTTGCTTCCTCTGAAAGTATACTCATCACCTTTATATTGCTTATTAGAGGTATTTTGAAAGTAGCTGTTTACTACACGTTAGGCTCTAGATAATGCCCCCCACCCCACTTCCACAAAATGCAATGTCCCTGTGGCATTTAATAGGCTTAATATAGTATTTCAACCTACATCACAGTATGTGTTATTTGTGATACTCTTCCAAATCAAGGCCCCATTGTTTAAGCATTGTTAGCTTAACAAAGTCCTTAGTGAAAGATTTGCTAAGTCTGCTAATACTCATAAATCAAGTGCACTAATATTTTTTGCTGAAAAAATGTGCATTGCTTTAATTCAAAAGCTCCTGCAATGCAAAAGCTCCTCCTATTTTTCATCAACAAGAGGGCCAAGTGGCCCTGAATCGCTCACCTGAGCAAAAAGGTTAAAGGTCAAACTAGGGTCACCATTTGAACAAACCTGATAGTTTGCAACCATTTGCAAATGGTGCTGAAGAAGAAGATTTTTGAATATTTTTCTATGTATTTCTATGGTTCAAACCCAGGACCCCATGGGGCGGGGCCATTTTTACCCTGGTGCCATCACTTTAACAAACTTGGTAAAGGACCACTAGGCAATGCATCATACCAAATTTCAAGCATCTACATTATGGGGTTCTTGAGAAGAAGATTTTTAAGTATATTTTAATTTTGAACCAAAGACTCCCTACCCCAGGGCCATTTTGGATCCCAGGGCCGCCATTTACACAAACTTTGTAAGAGTCCACCAGGCAATTCATTGATTTCAAGCATCTGAGCCAAGTGGTTCTGAAGAAGAAGAGTTTTGAATATTTTTCTATGTATTTCAATGGTTCAAACCTGGGACTCCCTGCTCCAGGGCAATTTTGGACACTGGGACCACCATTTAAACAAACTTGATAAAGGACTATAAGACAATCCTACATTCCAAATGTCAAGCATCTGAGCCAAGTGGTTCTGAAGAAGAAGATTTTTGAATATTCTTACGACATTGCTGCCGCAACAAACGGACAAAAGCATAGCTGAAAAAATTCCGGACGTTTGCTGGGATTCGAACCCGGAACTCCGGGGTGATAGTCCAATGCTCTAACCACTGAGCCAAAGAGTTAACTCCCTGACGCAGCTGTCAGAGATTGAAAATATACGAAGCTATGCGCAAATCTACTATAGTAGATAATTGAAGGTAGGAGAGTTGGCCCGTAACAATAGTTTTCTATGTATTTCTATGGCTCAAACCCAGGACTCCCTGGGGCGGGGCCATTTTAGACCCTGGGGTCATCAATTGAACAAACTTGGTAAAAAAACTACTAGGCAATGCTTAATACCAAATTTCAAGCATATGAGCCATGTGGTTCTGAAGAAGAAGATTTTTGAATATTTTTCTATGTATTTCTATGGTTCAAACCTAGGACTCCCTGCCGCAGGGCCATTTTGGACCCTGAGGCCACCATTTGAACAAACTTGGAAAAGGGCTACTAGGCAATGCATCATACCAAATTTCAAACATCTAAGCTTGCGGTTCTGTAGAAGAAGATTTTTGAATATTTTTCATATTTTTCTTTGCATTTCTATGGTTCAAACCTTGGACACCATGCCAAGGGGCCATTTTGGACCCTGGGACCACCTTTTGAACAAACTTGGTAAAGGACAATTAGGCAATGCTACATACAAAATTTCAAGCATCTGAGCCTTGAAATTCTAAAGAAGATTTTTAAATATATTTCTATGTATTTTTATGGTTCAAACCCAGAACCTCCTTGGACAGGCCAGTTTGGACCCTGGGGCCACCATTTGAACAAACTTGGAAAAGGACCACTAGCAATGCTAAATACCAAATTTCAAACATCTGAGTCGAGCAGTTCTGAAGAAGAAAATTTTTGAATATTTTTCTATGTATTTCTTTGGTTCAAACCTGGGACTCCCTGCCCCGGGGCCACCATTTGAACAAACTTGGTAGACGACCACTAGGCAATGCTACATTCCAAATTTCAAGTGTCTGAGCCAAGCAGTTCTGGAGAAGAAGATTTTTAAGCATATTTTATTTTCGAACCCAAGACCCCCTGCCCCAGGGTCATGTTGGACCCTGGGGCCACCATTTGAACAAACTTGGTAGAGGATCACTAGGCAATACTATATACCAAATTTCAAGTATCTGAGCCAAGCAGTTCTGGGGAAGAAGAATTTTAAGTATATTTTAGTCTCGAACCCAAGACCCCCTGCCCCAGGGCCATTTTGGACCCTGGGGCCACCATTTGAACAAACTTGGTGAAGGACCACTAGGCAATGCTAAATACCAAATTTCAAACATCTGAGTCGAGCAGTTCTGAAGAAGAAAATTTTTGAGTATTTTTCTATGTATTTCTTTGGTTCAAACCTGGGACTCCCTGCCCCGGGGCCATTTTGGACTCTGGGGCCACCATTTGAACAAACTTGGAAGAGGACCACTAGGCAATGCTACATTCCAAATTTCAAGCGTCTGAGCCAAGCAGTTCTGGAGAAGAAGATTTTTAAGCATATTTTATTTTCGGACCCAAGACCCCCTGCCCCAGGGCCATTTTGGACCCTGGGGCCACCATTTGAACAAACTTGGTAGAGGATCACTAGGCAATATTATATACCAAATTTCAAGCATCTGAGCCAAGCAGTTCAGGAGAAGAAGATTTTTAAGTATATTTTAGTCTCGAACCCAAGACCCCCTGCCCCAGGGCCATTTTGGACCCTGGGGCCACCATTTGAACATACTTGGTAGAGGTCCACTAGACAATGCTTCATACCAAATATCAAAGCCCTAGGCCTAGCGGTTTCAGAGAAGATGTCATTTAAAGCAAATTGTTGACGACGCACGACACACGACGCACGACGTACGACGGACACTGGGTGATCACAATAGCTCACCCTGAGCCTATGGCTCAGGTGAGCTAAAAATGGTTTGGTTTTTGTTTACAATTTGTTTGAAAACCTAATGTCTAGTAAAATTACAAAGTTGTTAGTTTTCAACAACCAAGCCTTGATTTTGTCATTATCTTACAAAACAAGAGGGCCAAGAGGCCCTGAATCGCTCACCTGAGCAAAACGGTTAAAGGTCATACTAGGGTCATCATTTGAACAAACCTGCTAGTTTGCAACCATTTCCAAATGGTTCTGAAGAAGAGTTTTTTTTTCTATTTTTCTATGTATTGCTATGGTTCGAACCCTGGACCCCCTGGAGCGGGGCCATTTTGGACTCTGGGGCCATCATTTGAATAATCTTGGACCACTAGGCAATGCTACATACTAAATTTCAAGCATCTGAGCCAAGTGGTTCTGAAGAAGAAGATTTTTGAACATATTTTCTTTGTATTTTCTATGGCAAACCCAGGACACCATGGGGCAGGGCCATTTTTGACCCTGGTGCCATCATTTGAAGGGCGGGGCCATTTAAGGCCCTGGGGTCATCATTTGAACAAACTTGATAAAAGACCACTAGGCAATGCTACAGATCAAATTTCAAGCATCTGAGCCAAATGGTTCTGAAGAAGAAGATTTTTTAAATATTTTTCTATGTATTTCTATGGTTCAAACCTAGGACTCTCTGCCGCTGGGCCATTTTGGACCCTGGGGCCACCATTTGAACAAACTTGGTAAAAGACTACTAGGCAATGTATCAAACCAAATTCCAAGCATCTGAGCCTTTCGGTTCTGAATAAGAAGATTTTTGAATATTTATCTATGTATTTGTATAGTTCAAACCCAAGACCCCCTCGGGCAAGGCCATTCTGGATCCTGGGGCCATCATTTGAACAAACTTGGTGGAGGACCACTGGGCAATGCTACATACCAAATTTCAAGCATCTGAGCCTTGTAATTCTGAAGAAGAAGCTTTTTGATATTTTTCTATGTATTTCTATGGTTCAAACCTGGGACTCCCTACCCCGGGGCCATTTTGAAACCTTGGGCCACCATTTGAACAAACTTGGTAGAGGACCACAAGGTCATGCTACATAGCAAATTTCAAGCATCTGAGCCAAGCAGTTCAGGAGAAGAAGATTTTTAAGTATATTTTAGTCTCGAACCCAAGACCCCCTGCCCCAGGGCCATTTTGGACCCTGGGGCCACCATTTGAACATACTTGGTAGAGGTCCACTAGACAATGCTTCATACCAAATATCAAAGCCCTAGGCCTAGCGGTTTCAGAGAAGATGTCATTTAAAGCAAATTGTTGACGACGCACGACACACGACGCACGACGTACGACGGACACTGGGTGATCACAATAGCTCACCCTGAGCCTATGCTTCAGGTGAGCTAAAAATGGTTTGGTTTTTGTTTACAATTTGTTTGAAAACCTAATGTCTAGTAAAATTACAAAGTTGTTAGTTTTCAACAACCAAGCCTTGATTTTGTCATTATCTTACAAAACAAGAGGGCCAAGAGGCCTCTGGTATGATGCATTGCCTAGTAGCCCTTTTCCAAGTTTGTTCAAATGGTGGCCTCAGGGTCCAAAATGGCCCTGCGGCAGGGAGTCCTAGGTTTGAACCATAGAAATACATAGAAAAATATTCAAAAATCTTCTTCTTCAGAACCACATGGCTCATATGCTTGAAATTTGGTATTAAGCATTGCCTAGTAGTTTTTTTACCAAGTTTGTTCAATTGATGACCCCAGGGTCTAAAATGGCCCCGCCCCAGGGAGTCCTGGGTTTGAGCCATAGAAATACATAGAAAACTATTGTTACGGGCCAACTCTCCTACCTTCAATTATCTACTATAGTAGATTTGCGCATAGCTTCGTATATTTTCAATCTCTGACAGCTGCGTCAGGGAGTTAACTCTTTGGCTCAGTGGTTAGAGCATTGGACTATCACCCCCGAGTTCCGGGTTCGAATCCCAGCAAACGTCCGGAATTTTTTCAGCTATGCTTTTGTCCGTTTGTTGCGGCAGCAATGTCGTAAGAATATTCAAAAATCTTCTTCTTCAGAACCACTTGGCTCAGATGCTTGACATTTGGAATGTAGGATTGTCTTATAGTCCTTTATCAAGTTTGTTTAAATGGTGGTCCCAGTGTCCAAAATTGCCCTGGAGCAGGGAGTCCCAGGTTTGAACCATTGAAATACATAGAAAAATATTCAAAACTCTTCTTCTTCAGAACCACTTGGCTCAGATGCTTGAAATCAATGAATTGCCTGGTGGACTCTTACAAAGTTTGTGTAAATGGCGGCCCTGGGATCCAAAATGGCCCTGGGGTAGGGAGTCTTTGGTTCAAAATTAAAATATACTTAAAAATCTTCTTCTCAAGAACCCCATAATGTAGATGCTTGAAATTTGGTATGATGCATTGCCTAGTGGTCCTTTACCAAGTTTGTTAAAGTGATGGCACCAGGGTAAAAATGGCCCCGCCCCATGGGGTCCTGGGTTTGAACCATAGAAATACATAGAAAAATATTCAAAAATCTTCTTCTTCAGCACCATTTGCAAATGGTTGCAAACTATCAGGTTTGTTCAAATGGTGACCCTAGTTTGACCTTTAACCTTTTTGCTCAGGTGAGCGATTCAGGGCCACTTGGCCCTCTTGTTGATGAAAAATAGGAGGAGCTTTTGCATTGCAGGAGCTTTTGAATTAAAGCAATGCACATTTTTTCAGCAAAAAATATTAGTGCACTTGATTTATGAGTATTAGCAGACTTAGCAAATCTTTCACTAAGGACTTTGTTAAGCTAACAATGCTTAAACAATGGGGCCTTGATTTGGAAGAGTATCACAAATAACACATACTGTGATGTAGGTTGAAATACTATATTAAGCCTATTAAATGCCACAGGGACATTGCATTTTGTGGAAGTGGGGTGGGGGGCATTATCTAGAGCCTAACGTGTAGTAAACAGCTACTTTCAAAATACCTCTAATAAGCAATATAAAGGTGATGAGTATACTTTCAGAGGAAGCAACTCTACTATTTTTGCCTCCCTTCTAAGTAGGGGTCAACTCTTAAAGGAAAGAATTTGCTCCTCAAGGAGCAAATTATTTCCTTCAAGAGTAGACCCCATTTCAAAGAGATACCTTATCCAGAGAAGCACTTAACAGGAATTCATGCAAGTTAATATAACATTATTTTCGGAAAAGAGGCAGGGGGCATTTATTAGAGCTGGGGCATTTATTAGGATTAATACAGTATGTGGAGATTGAAGGCCTAAACCAGATTACACATAGCAGTCTAACCAGGTCTCTGGAAGCACCTCCCTTCATGTTCATTCTTTTTTTTAGCATATCTTAATATACTGACACAAACAAGAAACGTCCGCTTTACAATTGTGTCTCTGAATTCCAAATGCACACAGACATTTCTTTCAAACGTTTTGTTTCAATAAAGTTGATGGAGAAGAAGATTTTTAAGTATATTTTAGTTTCGGACCCAAGACCCCCTGCCCCAGGGCCGTTTTGGACCCTGGGGCCACCATCTGAACAAACTTGGTAGAGGACCACAAGGTCATGCTACATACCAAATTTCAAGCATCTGAGCTAAGCAGTTCTGGAGAAGAAGATTTTTAAGTATATTTTAGTTTCGAACCCAAGACCCCCTGCCCCAGGGCCGTTTTGGACCCTGGGGCCACCATTTGAACAAACTTGGTAGAGGACCACAAGGTCATGCTACATACCAAATTTCAAGCATCTGAGCAAAGCAGTTCCGGAGAAGAAGATTTTTAAGTATATTTTAGTTTCGAACCCAAGACCCCCTGCCCCAGGGCCGTTTTGGACCCTGGGGCCACCATTTGAACAAACTTGGTAGAGGTCCACTAGACAATGCTTCATACCAAATATCAAAGCCCTAGGCCTAGCGGTTTCAGAGAAGATGTCATTTAAAGCAAATTGTTGACGACGGACGACACACGACACACAACGGACGACGGACGACAGACACTGAGTGATCACAATAGCTCACCCTGAGCCTATGGCTCAGGTGAGCTAAAAATACATGTATCAGTCATAAAACTTTTTTGTAATCCTTTCCGTTCAAACCATGTCAGGCCTAATCAAAGATGAAATATTGTGAAACAATTTTATATTAAAATTAAGTCATGTGAAAGCTGTCTGTCAAAAGCATTAAACTGCTGTGCAGGCGTAATTTATTTCTATTTTGAGAACTAAATGTCCATCAAACATATTTCTTTAATCAACAGAAAATGCCTTTTGCCTCTTTCTGTTTCAAGCAAAAATTAAAATGTTCATCTTATGAAATCTCTAAATTATAAACAGGGCACCAACAGCCCAAATGTGAAGATGTGCGAGGGCTGATCCAGAAATGTCACTGCAGCAATAAAATCGTGAAGAATGCAAAGAAAGCAACAGAATTTCATGTCCAAGTAGCTTAATCTATTTGCGTTCTAGTCTGAAAATGTCAAGTTGTTTTCCCTGGAAGTGTAACCCATTCACTTTAAAAGGAATATATTACTATGTATTCTGTTGATACCCTAAGGGTGGCAAAATACCTTCCTAAATGTTTTGGGTATGGTCAAGTGGGTAAGGGGCTAGTCCTTATTACTATAGTCAATTTTGGCCTAATTTTCTTGTAAGGCCATAACATTTTAGTCTTGACAAACGAAAAGCCACATCTTTTTACTTCAAATTTTGCAGGTAGCTGGCAAATACAATTCTTTCGAGGTAAAAAGGGATGCTCTTGTAATGGGATGTGCTTTTACTAGGTAAAACATGGTATACCAGGACACTATAGAAATGTACTCATTTTCGTTGCTTGCTAAGATTGATGGATGGATGACTTAAGATTTTACATCCTTTTTAACAGTATTTCAGTCATATCAGGACAATGGGACAGTGGCAATGAAAGGCTGTGTGCAATGGAACCCCATTTAATGTAGGATTTTAAGATTCTCACCTCAAGCGAGGCTTGAACTTGGTCTGCTAGATCAGTAGGCCAGTGCTTAACCCACTGAGCTACCGAGGCTCCTACTTGCAAAGACTGATAAACTGACAGGCTGCTCTAGTTGCTGGAAGTTGGATCCTTTCTGAAAATCATTTCCATAACAGTAACAAACTTTTGACAGAGCAAAAAAATATGCTCATTCTGTCTAAGTTTTGAACAATATCTGAGAAAGCAATAATTATGGTTATGAGAGAAACAAAAGTCATCAGCAGCTAAATTGGTTATTACCATAATTACCCTAATGCGCTTAAATATGGGGACACCTAAAACTATTAATTTTCCATTTGGGACAAATGGAAAATTAATGGCTTTGGGTGTCCCAATACTTAGGCACATTACAGTTCCCTAAATAATAAAACTTTAGGTGAATGGACACACTTTCATGGAAAGCAAAACTGCCCCCCCCCCCCCACACACACACTCAATACTGAATAAGGTTCAATGGGACAAGACCTGTCAGCATACAGCATACAGAAAAGCTTGCCTGACGACGCCTTGCCCATCACATAAAAAAGTTTCACATAAACTTGAACATTTTGCTAACACCGATGCCACCGCCAATGCTAATGCCACTGCTGTTGTTAGGGATGGTGCAACAGCTCTTCCTGTACAATCATACAGGTGAGCTAAAAAGGAATTTACATCTGGAGAAGCAGAGTATTTTCTTGTTAAGAGTTGACCCCAATTTGGATGTGTATAAATAAAAGGATGTTAAGGTCTAATAATGATCTGATAATTCAGCCTAAAAAAAATTGTTTTGAGTTAGTTTGTAAAAAAAAAAAAAGATTAGCTCCCTCAAGGTGAAAAAAAAGAAATTGTTTTCAGAGGCCAATGACCTGGCTCCACCCAAGAACCCCCCCCCCCCACCCCTGAATATCAAATGGTTGGCCCCTTATTTTTCAGATTTTTGCAAGAAATCCTCTGACAAACAATCATTATTTTCTTTGACACACTAACCATCTAAGCCAAATTCATATAGACAAACAACACCAAACCAGATCCCAGCTGCTCTGATATTGGGAATCCACCCCTTTCACGACCTTCTTGTATGAACTGTTTTCCACTAGAAACCTATTTCACAAAAATGTACTCAGATGTTTACAGCATTCTCTATCTAAATTTAAACCGCCTTGCCTTTCGAGAGCCTATGCTTTTCTTCCAACCCTTTCCAATCTTGTATTATACTATTTTGCATCTCCTCTAAATCTGATGCTCTAAGATAACTTTCAGTCAAGTTTCTTGCTTGTTTGTTCTCTCTCTTACTTCTACAGGAAATGGAAAAAACATTTACATGATTTTCTATTGGTGGGCTCTGGAGTAACAAGGTGTTCCATTAGTGAACTTTGATTACCCTATGGTATAAACAGGATGTGATGTCATAATGCCAATTCAAGAATGGAAGTTCAAGAACACTGCAAGTTCAAGAACCCCTAGTTCTAGAACTTCATATGTTCTGAAGAACATTGCAAGTTCAAGCACCAATGTTCTAGAACTTATCTGTTCAAGAACAACAGTTCAAGAACAAATTATAAGTTCTTGAATTTTTTTTGCAGGGGACCCTCTTTTGTCTGTTGACAAAGAACTCTTTTCTGCAATGTGACCATACAAAAGAAATATTTTTAAACTCAGGATTTGTGGAATGTAACTGCACAATTACCAGACATAGAAGATTATCATGACGTCTGAATAAAAGCGATAAACCAACAGACACAATGACCAGACAGTAATTACAGTATTCTGCAATATTCTCTGATGGTCAGTCATGCCATGGCCTCTTTTGTTTCAGAATTTTGATAATTTGTCTGAAGTGACATATCTGAGATTTAATAACACTGTCAGCCAGCCAGACAAGATTCAATTATGCCTTCTGTCAGAGCTCTAGATAAGAGGGCGTATTTGGTGATAATTAGGGATAATTTTTGTTAATTCTGCATAAAAACATATGTTGTGACCCCTCATCTGAACCGTCTCGACGAGACGGTTCAGATGAGGGGTCACAACATATGGTTTCGATGAGAAATAAGAAAAATTATCCTTAATTATCATCAAATACGCTGTCTTATCTAGAGCTCTGCTTCTGTGTTTGATTCTCTGGACAGTATTGTCTGTTTGAGGCCCATTTGGAGAAAAGAGGCCCAGGCCTGGATCCAGCCCACCTCATACCGGTGGGGCTCTGGATATCTGGTGGGGCTGGGAGGTGCCGAGATGTATGTGTGTGGGTGGGGTGTGGCGGGGAGTGGGGCTTGAAAATATATGATATAATTATAGGGCTCAATTTAATGAGAATTTTTGATACATGTTCTTTTTGCCTTGAAATATATGTTGTGATATCTCATTAGAATTGCCTCACTGAGGCAATTCTAATGAGATGTCACAAATATATTTTAATCTAACCAGGCCCAGGTGGCGGGACTGAAGCCCTTAAGCCCACCCCCTCGATCTGGGGCTGAGGCCTTTTACAGCAAGCGAACAGCAAAGTCACACAGAGGGCTGCATATTAAAGCTGACTGATCAGATTATTCTCTTTTGGGAGCATATTGCCCCTTCAGTTCAAGGAGGTGCTATCAACCTTTTATACTGCTGATAGCTCTTATTGCGTTCAAAAGATGATATATGAATCCTAATCACTGTGCCCAGCACACAAAAGGCTATGTTCTTGGATAATGAAAAGAACACGATAAATGTATCTGTTGATTTTACTCCAAGTAATATGTTGATTTCACTCATTTCATATCTATTGACTGTACTCAGTGTATCTAACACTGAAAGCAGTATTCCTGCCCAAATTTCATATTTCTCAAAATCATTTTATAGAGTGTTTTATGCCAGTAAACTAATCATAATTCTTATTTCCATTCACTTCAGGACTCATTTACAAGGCAGACTGGACAATGTCCATTGACTGAGTGGACTTTGTCCATGACATTGTCCAGTCCACCTGGACTCCCTGGACAAAGTCCAGGGTGTCCATGGACAAAGTCCAGATTGTCCACTGAGTCCATGGACAATATCCACTGAGTCCATGGATAATGTCCACTGAATCCATGAACAATGTCCAGAATGTCCAGACTGGCTGGTCTCACTGGACTTTGTCCATGGATTCACTGGACTTTGTCCAGAGTGTCCATGGGCATTGTCCAAACTGTCCACTGAGTCCATGAACAATGTCCAGAATGTCCAGACTGGCTGGTCTCACTGGACTTTGTCCATGGATTCACTGGACTTTGTCCAGAGTGTCCATGGGCACTGTCCAGACTGTCCATGGAAAATGTCCACTGAGTCCATGGACAATGCCCGATGAGTCCACTGAGTCTATGGACATTCTAAAGACGGGCATGACCAAACACCACATTCTCTTTCACATCTGTTTCTGACCACCCACCCACTTTGGCACAGTTTAAAAAGGTAAACCTGAATTGGATTGGAGGAGTTAATCTATATTCCATTGGCTACAATTTGCTCTCAGAGCCTGGGATGGCACTTTTACAGGAAAGAACTTGCTCCCTCAAGGGGAGCAAATTCTTTCCTGCAAGAGTACCATCCCATACCAATGGAATGAAGCAGAGGAGATTGTCCCTGCTAGTTCCAAGCCATTCCAGTCCATGTTTTAAACAAAGTTAACCACTTGACATTCTTTGCTTCAATATTTGGAAGGCACCTTCAGGGGTTAACCTAGAGCTTTCAGACAGGGAGAAGTTTTGCAACATTTTCAGGACTTTAAGATGAAGTTTTTGCCAAAATTTTGGATTTCTCTATATGTTCTATATATTTTTACTTCCTCAAATAGGTAGAAGTCAGCCAGCTTAGGGAGACTATTTCTCCCAAATCACCCTCTAGGCTGAGCCCTGACCTTTGGATAAGACAAAGAAGGCAAGCTAGCTACAGCTTCTATTTTCAGATGGTACAAAAGGAATAGAAAGACATCTTATTTTTCTTCAAAAAAAAAAAATAATAAATAAGTGTAATGCTCATGAAAATTTGTGCGACATAACACAACAATATGATACCTGAAGAGTCATTAGGCGACAGCTATTTTCAGAGAAATCCTATTAGAAATATAGACAAAGTGCTTATATGGACATTATCCTTGGCGGAACATTGTTATAAATGCTCATTATTTCAGTCTGTGCCAAATAACCATTAGTCTCTTAAAACAGTGGGCTGGAGGCACTGGCTGGAGGCAAGAGCACAACATATCATATTCCTGGATAAAGGTTAATCCTTAAAGCACCAAAATGGCAGAAGACAAAATTTATGTCTGCAGAATTTCAAAAATTGTTTTATCCAAACCCTATAGCATCCTGAGAATTCAAATAGTGTACATCCAGATGATGAAGTGGCTCATTAAGAGCCACCTCATCCAGATCTTAGCTGTTTGCAATGAAAAATGTTATCATTTCTTATAACTTTAAGTGTCATGCACAACTTGTGTCTTTTACTTGAGATGTTACCATTCAAGAACATTTTAAACCCTATTCCACTCAGAATGGCCAAAACTCTCTGTTTTGAGCTGAGGGTGAGGGAGAAGTGAAAATGTATAGAACTAAGAGCTTATAAGACATGCTGCTTGATAGAACATATAGGGAAATCCAAAATTTGGACCAAAACTTTTCCCTTAAGAGCAGAAAATGTCGCAAAACTTCTCCCTGTCTGAAAGCTCTAGGCTGACCCCTGCAACAGAGCATTATATATAGGTCAAGGCTACAAATAACATTAACATCCCAGTTTTGATGATTACAGCATTGTCTTTAAAATGAAATGGACTTAAGAGAAACAGACATAAACGCTAGGGTCGATGCAATTGTTGCAGGATGGATGGAATGACAGATGGATGGATGGAACAGTGAACTCACATATGGCACCTGGCTAAAGCAGATGTGATAACAATAAAATAGATCTCTCCCTTCCATCTCTTCCTACCCATCCAAACTTGAGCTGTCCTCCCAGCGGGCACATGACGTCGAAATGATGTCGTATTGATGTTGACGCGATGTAATACGTCGCATCGATGTCAATATGACATCAATATGACGTCATGTGCCTGCTGAGCTCTATCTGCAGCTGTGCATTATCCAAATTTTAGAAATAACATATCAGGCTTTTCTAAAGCCAATCATTTATGGAAATTTTGGTATGAGTCATAAAACCCATTTCAATTCTGATTTTATGCATGTATGTTCTCATACATAGCCCTGAGCAGTCTGATCAGGGTCTGCACTGTGTGCAAACAGCTGCATAAACCACCCCCTGAAACAAGAATGGACTTGTCCAAAGATCAGGGCTCAGCCTAGAGGGCGATTTGGGAGAAACAGTCTCCCTAAGCTGGCTGATATCTCCCTATTTTGAGCTAAGGGAGAAGTGAAAATGTATAGAGCATTGAGCTAAGGGAGAAGTGAAAATGTATAGAGCATATAGGGAAATCCAAAATTTGGGCCAAAACGTCTCCCTAAAGTCCTTAAAATGTTGCAAAAATTCTCCCTGTCTGAAAGGTCTAGGCTGACCCCTGAAAGATGGAACAGTCTATTCCAGTATTGGCTGAAGTGACTGAACATTAAAGGTACTGTGGTAATATAAAATATTTGTTATTATCAAGCAATCATAAACATGATAATTATTATAGAAACTGATAATTGGGGTGGGGTTATTCTGAGGTCAGCTGCCGAAGTCAATATAAATTTCAATTATTTTTATTTTTCTGCCCTAGGAGTCACATTAAATTGTTAATGAATTCATCCATCCAGCAATATGACAAAAATTTGAAGACAGAATGGTGAAAACTCAAATCAGACATCTTTTTCTTAAACTATATGACCCCTGCAAGCATGTAGAGCCCTTTGATGCTTTAATAAAAGTAGCAAAAGTTAAGTACCCTATGATAGGAAATTTTCGTGATGCCTAATTTTCATGGAATTTCATGGCTGGTAGCAATCCACAAAAATTAAACTCTGCAAAATATATGTTCCAAGTTTGTACAAAACAGTAGTCAGAAATTTGAAGCATCCAAACATATGGTTTGCAGTATACAATGCGTCTTACAAAACATAAAGTAGGTAGATGGATGGATCTAGATGTTCAGGACTGTTTTGGAAGAGAAAAAAAACACTGTCTTATAACCAAAGAAATACCAAAAAAAAATGTCAAACTTACACCAAATGAGCCGCGACACGACAAAACCAACAATGTGATTGTGCGCACAGCGCAGACTCAGATCAGCCTGTGCATCTGCTCAGTTTGATAAGACTCTTTGTTCAGAGCTCAAATGGTAGCTAAGGGTCTAAGCTACCTCCATGCGGACAGCAAAGACTCTGATCAGACTGGGCGGATGCCCAGGCTGATCTGAGTCTGCGCTGGGCGCACAACCACATTGTTGGTTTTGTCGCGTCGCGGCTCAAATTATATCAAAGCAACTGCAAACAATAGTACCATGATTTGGACAGACACTCAGTGCCAGGTGTGTGCAACTATGGTTACGTACCACTGAGCCACTTGGGGAACGTCATTACGAGAATCGAAACAGAACAGAATGGTATCATGATCACTGAAGGACAAATTCTGACAAGTTAGGAAAGCTATAATGAAATCAATAAATTAACAAGTCTGTTTACTTGTGAAAATCTAAATGTCACAAATAATTATTATATTCTATTTTGTTGCCATGGAAACCACACAAACACTAATAAACCTGCTAATTTTGTATTGATAATTTATTTATGACTGTCAGTTCTAATATTATGAAGTTCTGCGGACTTTAACACATCCTCACACGAAGAATATTAACTTTCTGTTCTGTAACACAAGAGATCCAACTGGCCCTGCTTCTTTTGACTGATTACCTAAATACACAATATTACTTGACTGAAACTCAGCAAACAGTGTGGACCAAGGCCAGACTGCTCCTATACAGATTCAGGTCAGACTACTTCTAAAGAAGCAGTCTGACTAGGGTCCGCACTGTTAGCAGTAAGCGAGTAGAATCAACCCTAATAAACCCTCCTGCTCTAATAAAAGCCCCCTGCATCATTTCTGAAAATAATGCTATAATAACTTGAATGAATTCCTGTTTGCTTCTCTGGATGAGGGACCTTTGACATGGGATCTGCTCTTCCCCTAGAGGAGCAAATTCTTTCCTTTAAGAGTTGACCCTTACTGAAAAGGGAAGCAAAAATAGAAGCCTTGCTTCCTCTGAAAGTATGCCCATGTACCTTGATACCATTTATTAGAGGTATTCGGCAGTGTCTGATTTACTACAGATTAAGCTCTAAATAACACCCCCCTTTTGTAAAAAGCAACGCCCCTGGGGCGTTAGTAGGATTAATACGGTATTTGTAAAATCAACTTATTCAAGTTTAAAGATAATATGAGCCGCGACGCGAGAAAACCAACAATGTGGTTGTGCGCCCAGCCCAGACTCAGATCAGCCTGGGCATCCGCCCAGTCTGATCAGAGTCTTCGCTGTCCGCATGGTGGTAGCTTAGACCCTTAACTACCCATTAAGCACTTAGCGAAGAGTCTGATCAGACTGGGCGGATGCCCAGGCTGATCTGAGTCTGCGCTGGGTGCACAACCACTTTGTTGGTTTTCTCGTGTCGCGGCTCATATATTATTTACGAAAAAGTAGGTCTTAAAAAAGGAACTCTAGAAAAGCATAAAACTCATCTGAAATAGTAAGTATCGATATGACAAATATTTAGGGCAGCCTGTTGATGTACATGTATACTAAGAACAGAAGAGGTTGTCTTAGAGCTGGTCCTAACCCCTTTTTTCTCAATTTTATTATGATCTTCCGAGCAACTAAATGTCTTCTGTTTGTCTGTTTGCAGATGACTGTCTTTTACCTACAGGAAATTTCTTTCCCCCAGGATTGTAAAATTCTACAGGAAGACCTTGACAGCCTAGCACACTGGGAGGACAATTAGGGGATAACTGTCTTGAAAATTGTCATTTGGGGAGGTAAATCATCGGTTTTATGGTCAGAAATTTCGTTTTACGGTGACACGCTAGCGGAGCCATAAAACGCAATATGCGATCGTAAAACCGATGATTTACTTCCCCAAATGACAATTTTCAATACAGGTATCCCCATTCCAATGCACTTTTCCACATTTTCACCTTTCATAATGTACTAGTTTGCACCCATTTCAAGTGCCGTCAGCAACATAAAACCAAACATCAGCCAATGAGAAACGACGTGACTTAATGACGTCGGGTTCGCGACAGTATATCGCAGAATATACTGTTGCAAATTTTTTACTTTATCCAATCAGACGTCGCGTTATATTTGTAAGTGCATTAGAATGGCACATCATCATCTCCCCCACAAACAAATTTCATTCAATTATATTTCTAGAACAGGTTCAGTCCACATTATACTGTATTTGAAAGTTTTGTACAGTGTTGCCTAATATTTGGGGAATTTTGCAGTCGGTAGCCACATCTGGGCTTTAATAGTTTTGTGGCAGATAGTAGTGTTGTGCCGATGATCGACTATAGTCGAAAATCAATCATTTTTACTGTCATGACTGATGATCGAATACAATTTTTCTATAGCTGATTTAAATCAGATACTATTTTGACTAACATGCTTGTTCACAAGTTGATGAATATACAATGTAATATACTAAATTGTTTTGTATGCCCTGAAAACTTTTACAGATTTGCTACTAAGACTTTTGAGCTAGAGTATAACCCAAGACCATTTTAAGATATTGGAAAGGTAAAAAAATACTGAGTTGTTACCTTTTAATTTATAGTCTACTATTTGCCCATGATCCTTTACTTCAACAGAAGTGATGATTGACTATAAAATTTAGCCAATTCCAAACTCTAGAAGATAGATAAGCAAAACACATTGCAACTTCAGTTTGAAAATTATTGCTCATCACTAAATGAGCCGCGACACTAGAAAACCAACAAAGTGGTTGTGCGCGCAGCGCAGACTCAGATCAGCTTGGGCATCTGCCCAGTCTGATCAGAGTCTTCGCTGTCCGCATGGAGGTAGCTTAGACCCTTAGCTACCCTTTAAGCGCTAAGCGAAGAGTCTGATCAGACTTGGCATATGCCCAGGCTGAGGTGAGTCTGTACTGGCTGCTGGGGGGGGGGGGGGGCACGATCTTAAATTTTTAAAAAGAAATTGACAGTGGTTTCTAGCCTATGCCAATTCTCCCTTTTTAAAATCAGGCCTTTTATAGGTAGGGGTCAGTGGGTCAGGCAGAAATGAGGAAAAGAGGTGGGGATGGCAACTATGAATCATCTTTGGGAAGTGCCAGCATTCATAGTACCAAGGTATTTTCCATCCTAAAAGACAGTAGTGAAATATTTTAACATACCTCAATAATCTCTGTCAATTGATGAATTTATTTTGGCAGGATAAATTATACATCTGTAATGATGATAAATGATAATATTCTGACTGCTTCATTGCAGCCTTTAACTCAGTTAATCTGTTAATCGTTTGATCAACTTTTGGTCGCGAAAATACATGACAATACAGTGTAGCTTACGAAAACATTTTGATATCATCAACTGATATAAAATCAATATACCATGACCAATATTGCCATTGTTAAACTTCTTATGAAGATTGTTGACTGGCAATTACAGATGCAGCCTGACATAATTTGATTGTTTGTTCACAGTAAAATGAAAGGACAGAATAATTGAATTTGCAATCATGCGTAGTTTCACATGGTTAAAACGTAGAGCGTATAACGCCGTATTTTTATGCCAAAAAGCGTAGAAAATACGCCAAAATCGTAGTTGTAAACAGGTCTGCTACTGGCTCTTCTGAGGATGGTACATCTATTTAAAATTCTGTTTTATTTCATTCTAATTATTGCGTGCTGTTGTTAGGATAACGTTAGCTCTTTTAACGTCATTAACGTCTCCCACAAAAAACGTCAGTTTCCATAGCATTCATTTTCCGTAGGAAGAGCGCTGCTTTAAGTGCTTTATTAACAATGCACAAATTTAAACGTAAGTACCGGATTTCATCTAGGTCTAAGCACATAAACTTCGTGTTTTGTTAGAAACACCAACAATTCTGTGTTTTGTCAACAGACAACAGTGCTAGGGATATTTCCGTAACTTTCAGAACTTTCCGTAATTTGGGAACCGTGCCGGCAAACGTCCGTGGTAGTGGCATTTGTTCTCCATCTAGGTAGTCCGCTACTTTCCGTGATTTATGTAAAGAATGCATGGATTTACCCGTGCTTTGTCGACAATACTACGGACATTTCCATAATTACAAAACTTTTCGTAATCCCGTGAAAGGTCCGTGTTTTGTCACCCTCCTATAGTGATGCCCTGAAAATTCATTTTTTTCCCAGGACTGTTCCTGTGTGGAATACTCTCCCCTCTTTGGCGGTTTCTGCCAAAACCGCTGAGGAGTTTAAGGCCCTTATTTAGATTATCGGTCCAGAGGCATGTGTTTCAGCATGCCTCTGATCTGCTTCTTGTAAATAGTTTTAATGGCCCACCCCAAAAGTTTGTTTTTCCCTGAGCTAAATTCTAAATTTACCCACCCACCAGACTCGTGAGGTAATGATCAGAAAATGATTGTCTTCAGTAACGAGAGATAGATCGATAGCATAACAGTCGGCATTGATTTTGAAGAAAAATTTACTACACATTTCTTTAATGCTGTGACCACTTTTCATCAATTTCTAGACATTTTATTGCACACTCTTTACTATCACAATTAATGCGCTAGTAAAAACATTTATATTTAAATGACTTCCATTTACTGCTACGGAAATAGGAGCATAGGGCATACTACATACCAAGAGCTGAATTTCTAGTTACATTAGCAGAATGTTTTCAGTAAATCTTTTCTCTGTATCTTTGTAAACTCGGGAAACCGGATGTGCCTAACAACAGTTCCGGTGATATGATAAGCCGTTGCATAAAAATAGTTCTAAGGTCCAAAGAACTGCCGTAAGACTCCAAATCACCGAAAAACGAACCGACAATATCGTGGAATAGGTTCTGTTTATGAGGCTCTTGATACCCTACCCCATTCGAAGATCCTCGCTGATAGGCCTATTTACGATATAATTCAGGATTCAGAATTGGTAGAAGTGCTACCCCTTCCCCTAGCCTTACCCCTAGCCTTACCCCTACCCCTACCCTTACCCTTACCCTTACCCTTACCCCTACCCCTACCCTACCCTACCCTAATAATAATTTTCCTGTATTAAGTATGTTATAGTTTTCACAAGATCACGAATTTAAAGTAAAGTTATATGTCCTTTAAATATTCAGTCTTCAACCATTGTGCGTGCGTGTATGTGTGTGCATGCGTGTGTGCATGCATGTGTGTGTGTTGTATATTGTTGTATGCTGATTTTACCAGATCATTCATTCACTCAATCAATCAAGCAATCAACCTGACTGTATCTTACCTTACGTTGTCTTATAAAAAAATGTTCTTATTGTCAAGCACATCTATATCTGCTTGTTACTCCCAACAATCAATTTCTGACTATAACTGGGAGGCACTGTCGGGAAACAGTAAGAAAATAGGGGAAATGAAAATGGTATTGGTTAAAGATAAAATTTAGCCGCGACACGAGAAAACCAACAAAGTGGTTGTGCGGCCAGCGCAGACTCAGATCAGCCTGGGCATCCGCCCTGGCCGCATGGAGGTAGCTGAGACCCTTAGATACCCTTTAAGCGCTTGGCAAAGAGTCTCATCAGACTCGGTGGATGCCCATGCTGATGTGAGTCTGCGCTGGGCGCACAACCACTTTGTTGGTTTTCTCGTGTCGCGGCTCATTGTGATGGCATTAAAACGAACTACACTGACTAAGATTAAAAACATAAAGTAGCATTAGAATTTAATAGCAGTAAATTCACACAAGCTGGGACTGGCATTGAGGCTGTAGGGGAGATATTCCAGTGTGACGATTTTCCTTCCGGTACGGATTTTGCTATCGGAGGCAAAACGGAAATCATACACAATATATATTTTTTTATGGGCCGGTGTAACTAGGGAATCGAAGTGAAAGGCAAGAGTTTTTCTATTCTATATTTATTGTTGTTAGAATCAAAATATGCTCACCAAAACGAAATAATTCCTACCGTAGTTTCCAATATGTAATAAATCCAAAGACATCAGATAAATCCATTCACACACAAGTCCGCTCATCAATATTTCCAGGCCCTATATATAGTAAAAGCCGTCTCCACCAGTGGAGCAGTTACGTACAGCTGTGGAGTCACTCCACAAATTGTGGAGTCACTCCACAGAGTTGTGTATACAGTAGTGGAGTCACTCCACAGGAATATCATGAGTGGAGTCACTCCACGCTTTTACTTGTTAACCTGGCATTCTTATTGAAAATATCAGACAAATACCAACTAACCTATAAAAATATGCTACACTACCCCCATCCTGGCAAAACTGAACTTCCACTGTTCAGAAAGGCAAACACTTTTAAGTTCAAGTTTACAAAGCATAACATCAAAATTAATAAAATGTCTTAACACACACACACACAGCAAACACATCCAAACACGAAATTAAAGTCTCCACAGTCCTATCGGTGGTAAAAAAAATGTCTAAACACCAATTATTATGAAAAGTGGTTCAGCCCACATACCTAGCGATAAAATGAGGCTTGCTATGCATATACTGAGTCAAAGACTTAGCAAAAAGTAGAGGGAACAAGGTTTTGAAAATGACAAATCGCTCCACATTTGTCCTTTTCTGGTTTCCCATCCGGTAATGTTAAACGACTATATGGCTTGTACATTGTATTTTTACCATTTTATACATGTGTTCAAAATAGAAAGTAGGTCATATTATTTGCAAACTAAAATGACCCAAATTAATTTTCGAAACCTTTATATGTGAAGCTCAAGGACATTATAATTAATTAAAGTTTGCTAACCATGGTTGTTACAGCGATACCTCATTATTAAATATTCAACCACCGATAGAGCAATGGGGCCTTTAAGGTTAAAACAGACACAAACAAATACATGCTAGATGTGAATTAAAATCAACTTGTATATAGGATCGGTATCAATATCAGTTCCATGTCAGTTTAAATTTTAATTATGTTTTCAGCGTATACAGTACTGTTTATCATAGATTCACTTCGGGTCCATCAGGAGTTGTTGTCATCGTCTGTCGTTGAACAGTTGAAAACGGAAGTAACCAAATCGATACTTGTGTAGAAACCTTTAATTTTACATGCAACAAGATTTTACTGACCACTAACTATTCGTCGTTAAACATTAGTCCTTCGTATGTTATATTCCTGGGAACAACGTAAAGACTGTCTCATGATACTCCTTTGTATTATTAATATGGCTGTCAAATTCTTGTAAGTATTAATCGTCAGATCGAAGCTCTTATATCCCATATTCACGAATCTTTAGATAATGTGTTCAGATACCAAGGTTATCATATCAGTTTATAAAATCCTCGCTTCGTCGCAGGTCTTCTCTATAGTCTTGGAATCTACTTTATAAGTTCATAAATTTTCAGCACATTTCGCTTACATTTATGTCCGATTGTCGTCATCATATAACGATCAGAAAAATCTGATGTACTTAGTAAACCGCCTTGCCAAGTTAAGGCGTTGAACAAAGATTTTGTATAATGTTTCATTATAACACACTTCATGTTAAACACTGAAAGCTAAAACAGCTATTCGTAACGTCCACAATCGTTTCAAATGTTTTGCCAATCGTAGATATTCACACAAGATGGAAACGTCTTGGTATGATTAGTGGTCAGTGTCCTCCCGTTGCACAACTACACTTGAAAGATTGATTACTTCAACATCGAAGGATCACCCGTAGTGGTGTAACAGATGTTTGATGCAAACAGAGTCAAACATGACTGTACACTGATAATTAATCCAAG
The DNA here is from genome assembly GCA_963989385.1 of Ctena decussata. NCBI lineage: Eukaryota > Metazoa > Mollusca > Bivalvia > Lucinida > Lucinidae > Ctena > Ctena decussata. Next base: position 12,029,690 of record OZ022506.1, read on the forward strand.
AATTTGAAATAATCCAATGCACACACATGATAACATATATGATGTTAAATAATTAATCCTGTCACAGAACATTGTCATTGTTATGTAATCCAACAGATGAAACTCACATATTAATAAATTCTGTGCTAAGTTTAGTGTGCAACAGAAGTTTCATCCAATATTCCAATATACACATTATATTGCACTAAGGTATTCCAATTGCACAACAGTATTCTAACATACACAAGTATTTTATCCTCCATCTCATATAAAATATATGCAAATCTATTGTTTAATCATTTTTTTAAACTTTCCCTTATAAAATTATTCAATAAAGATGGTGAAAATTAAAATTAATATGAAATGTGTCAGTTGTATCAAAATTCTAAATCATACTTTGGGATATAAAATTTGTAAAACTTTAATCATTATAAAAAAATTATACCCTCATTGAAATAATTTATTTCTGAATTTCTTTTTCAAACCTGCTTGTGAAATATGTTAATCCAAGGGCATCAATGAGAATGAAAGACTGAAAAGTGGTAAGTGGTTAATGATTGTGATGAATATCAGACTATAGCATCTCTTCACCAGGGGTTCTTATCGCTGAGTGGAGAAAGTAAATATCGAAGCTGCAATTATTATCTGTTATTAATGCATTTAATGCATTAATAGAGTAGATTTATTGTAATTATGCTTAATCTATATCTACAAACAACCAACGTTTATTTGAAGAACAAGATAATCTTTTTATCTGTACATTATTTGGTCAGCATCGCAACTAATACTATCTACCGTTATTTACATAAGCTACTAGTACACAGATTAGGACTGCTTAAATCCCTCTTAACTTACTAAGGCATCATTCTTTCAATTTTGCAATATTTTATATTCATTTTGTACACCATAGCAATTGTTTAATTTTCACCTTCTTTTTTTTATAGAGTTATTGTCCTGCTATGTGATAGATTATTTAAACCCATTTGTAAGGTCTGCGTGCGTTCTTTCCAGTACTCCATTACTGTAAACGTTTTGTTCTTCATGGAAAATATTTCCAATTAAAATGTGTAATTTGCTGCCGTTAAATTTCAATAATCAAGGGAAGGATTAAGATTTCCCTTTGAAAAGGTCAAATGTTCCCAAATTAAACATACACAGCATTATTCGAAAGTGCGCACTACAAAATAAAACTCTACAACATTATAAATTTTACTGAATGTGTAAGCGCCAACATTATGTCATTATATTTCTTTATTTGCGACCACCTATCTTTGCAAATATTTGCGAATCTGCAGCTCACTCAAGAAAATGACTGCAGTGCATACTTCAATCTTCGCGATACAAATCACGCAAAAAGAAACATATGAAGATTAAGTAATTTGGCTTAAATTCTAACTCTGAAATTTCTAATGGCAATGCAAATGTGTTTCTTTTACATGTTGAATTATACTTTCAGTATTTTGATAGAAGACTACTGCGTACTTTAAGCAAAGGTACTGCGAAACAATACGAAAGAATTCTTAATCTTCTGGCACGTATAAACACCGCTTTATGAAATAAACTGCCTCCAACTGAAAAATGATGCTTAATTTATCAGTACTACACACACAATATATGTAAAATATCTGCGCTAGAATCAGCATTTTTAACTTAAGCCCCATTATGGTCCGACATTAGTGTGGGTGCGCGCATGCCCGTGTGCGTGCGTGCGTGTGCATATGTGTGTGATATGATGACTTGCGGTTTTACGTCCTTTTTTTAAACAGTTTTTCAGTCATTACAGGACGATTGTAGAGTGATAGCGAGAGGCTGGGTGTAATGGAACTCCGTTTACAATAGGAAAAATTTCTTTTTGGAAAGATTTCCGCCTCTAGCGGGGCTCGAACCCAGAATTGCCAGGTCAGTAGACCAACGCTTAACCGTCTAAGTTACCGGGATCATGTGTGCGTGTGTCCCTTTTTTTAGTCCAAGAACCACTTAAAAATAGAGTTTCAGCGCAAATCCCGAAACCCCTGTCGAAAGTGCTGAAATATAGAAACTTAATTAGTTGTTGTTGTTCTGAAATACGAAGGCGGATGGAACAGGCTTGAGGACTACATACCTCAGGCCTGTACCACTGCAGAGAATGGCACACATGGGTAACTTTGTTGTTTTAGAAACCCGTACAAATGTCATCCGTAGTACCGACCCGGTTTTCTGTGATCAGCATAGCTCTAAAGAGAACCCTTTGACATCAAACTGTTTGGTAAACACCTTTTCCTTTCTTTCTCCTTTTCTTTGGATGTTGGCGTTCATCTGAAACAGAAGTTTGACATGAATCTGTATTAGAAATATGATGCTTATCTGTTTGTTTTGTATCTGACAGATCCATGCCATACTGTGGTTGATAGGATCCACCTGCTCAGACCTAGAACAAGCGCTCAGGTTTGAAAATGGCTCACTTACTGCCCCCACTGACGTGAACAGCGCCACATGTGTATGCTTATAGACTTTTACATCTTCATTACCTGGATTGAAGACATGAGTGTAAACGACAGATCCAGAAATATCTACTAGAGTTCTTGTTATTGCTAACTTACATTTTTCATTGAAACGTCTTTCAGGTGTAAGTACCCCCATTTGATCATGTTGCTCCCAGGAGCTTCGCTGATTTGCCAGCCCAGATCTAAGGACAATGGTAGTTTCTAAAGCTATAACACGACCTGCTCTAGCAGAACCATCTTTGGCTATCAAAGGTAACCTTGAACCATTAATGATGAAGCTCCCTTCATCAAAACACCAGTTACAACGAAACTTGGTAATAAAATCTTCACCAAGTAGGTTGTTATTCACTGCCCCAACAATTACCATGGTTTCATAGATAGTTTCACCAAAAGTAATTTTCATTATTGCTTTCCCTAAGCATTTTACTTTTGACCCATCTGCAGTTAAATATGTCATGGTGACCGGTTCTAAAACTGGTAATTCCAACAAGGATTTAAAAGTTTCCTCTGATATAAATGTATTTCTGGCTCCAGTGTCAATTTTCCACTGAATTGGGACACCCTCAATAAAGCCATTAATTTTCATACCACCTGTGAAAGGAACACTTTGTTTTGTTTGCAGTGCAAACATTTTAGTTTTCTTTTTATGCTCATTGAACACTTTCATTTGGCTCTCTGTCTGACTCCCACTGAAATCGGAATTTCTCTTTCTCTTATTTCTATTTTGCTGAACAGTTACCTTACTCTTTATACATCCAACATCTCCTCCGTCTGAAGGCCCAGACAATTGGTGGACTGAGATTGGGCCAGTAGCCTCGGTCCCCTCTAGTTTAACGAACTGTTACCGTTTCCATTACCAGAAGACACTCTGTTCTCTGGAAACGGTTGCTGCTGATACTGTTTATACCTACGAATATCCGCATGGGGGTTGCGCCTCCCCCCATTAGGATTTTTATATCGTGGTTTCTTCACAAACTCCCGATGATTTACATGACGGCCCAAAGCTAAGGGCCCGCCTGTACCGGTACACATACTTTCGTCTCTCTCTATAACACCAAGTATATTTCTGTGTTGGTACTTATCTTTTTCCCGTACCAACTCCTTTTCTCCCATTCTTAAGCATTCTTCTTGCATGGCATTAGTTACAGCCTCCTGCAAGGTTTTTGGTCTAGTTCTCTTGACAGCGAGACGAAAGTCCTCAGACTGTCCGCATTTGTCAAGGAAAGCTTTGATCGCATGCTCCTGTACAATTTGTGGATTGTCAGGATATGCCCTTCTGAAGAGGTCTTCAAGAGCCTGTCCAAAATCTCGAAAAGATTCCGAGGGCTGTTTGCGTCGCAGCTTTGCTTCAGCAATGTAACTCTCTTTCATTGCTACATGACCAAAACGCTCATTTAGTTTCTGTTTTAATCTCTCATAACTGTTTTGGAACACAGGGGGTAAACCATAAGCATAGGTTTCCGCCTGTCCCCTTAGTGCCGTTAGAAGCACTCTTCTGGATTTCTCAGCAGACCAGCAGTTCAGTCCAGCAATATTTTCAAAGTATTGCATAAATTCATTCCAGACATCTGAGTTTGAGCCTGTAAATGTTCTACGAACCTGATACTCTTGTATCCTTGGCATTTGAACATTCTCTAAAGTTCCTCTAGTTTCTGAAGTAGAGAAACTAGTGTCAGTAGAGCCTGAAGGGTTCAATAACTGTGTTTCCGAACACAGAGTGGCATTTGATTTCATTTGTTCAGCTTCAACATTGGGACTTGTGCGCAAGGTAACGTCGGGACTGGAACTTGCATCGGTGGACTCATAGCACACATTATCAGAGTCCCCCATGTTCTGCTGGGTCTCTAATAAGCTGTTCTCATGACTTCCACCTGTGCTTCTTCTCATCCCTCGGTTACCTTGACCCGAATATTCATATTTATTGGGAACTTCCAATAACAATTTCATAATTATTGTTAAAAGTAAGATGGCGACAGGTCAAGCAACCCATACATAACATATTGTTGCGATTTTATAACAACAGGGTGGTCGGGAAAATACACCCATGTTAGGACAATCAAGCCCGCACACACCATCAGTAGGCCAAGCCAGATTAACCAAAACCTTCTCCATGTTCTACCTACAGAACCAGATTCAGCTTGACTGGTAACTACCTTAATGTCTGAAAAGTCCAGTTTCCTTGCCCCGGACGAAAGTTTGTTTCTTGCTGAAACCCTATTTCGGGTATTCAGCTCAGTCTGGAACCCAGAGTCTAAGGGGGAAGAAAAAGTAACACTTCTTACCTGATGTGTCTCAGGGGTATTCGGGGTGGTACCTACTTGATGCCTTGGAGTGTCTGTAATATCCATTTCGAATATACCTAACATCTGGAAACAATTAATCTAGGCAAGGAGTTAAATGTAATTTTAAAAATAATGTAAGAAAACTCTAGTAGTTAAATCATTAAAACTATTTGTAATCCGAGAACAGACTAATAATTATAGTATGCAATTTCGGGAAAAAAACACTTTAAAATATTATTTTAATTATTTATCTATTTTTAAAATAACACAAATTGCTGATTGTCGTTAAATTGAAAATTTCAGATTTTTCACTTCAATAAAACCTAAATAACACCAATCCCACCGCTGCCACCAAATTGTGACGATTTTCCTTCCGGTACGGATTTTGCTATCGGAGGCAAAACGGAAATCATACACAATATATATTTTTTTATGGGCCGGTGTAACTAGGGAATCGAAGTGAAAGGCAAGAGTTTTTCTATTCTATATTTATTGTTGTTAGAATCAAAATATGCTCACCAAAACGAAATAATTCCTACCGTAGTTTCCAATATGTAATAAATCCAAAGACATCAGATAAATCCATTCACACACAAGTCCGCTCATCAATATTTCCAGGCCCTATATATAGTAAAAGCCGTCTCCACCAGTGGAGCAGTTACGTACAGCTGTGGAGTCACTCCACAAATTGTGGAGTCACTCCACAGAGTTGTGTATACAGTTGTGGAGTCACTCCACAGGAATATCATGAGTGGAGTCACTCCACGCTTTTACTTGTTAACCTGGCATTCTTATTGAAAATATCAGACAAATACCAACTAACCTATAAAAATATGCTACACCAGTATCTAATCGTTCTAGGGAAATATGAGTTCATGTGGTCCTGGAAGATGGTACAAGGAAGTTTAGTTTTCTGATTTCAGTGAGATGATGGTGATCTACGGCAACAAAAATACAGCAGAATAAGAGAATTTTGGATTCTTCTGTTTTCAAGTTTCCTAGTTTAAAGTATTTAACATTCCAGTTACACTGCTGGTGAAATCATAATCATTTAGGACGTGCCTAGCTGCTGCCGTCTGAACTCTATCTTACAAATAAGTGTTTTCTGCCATGGATGCCAAACTTTGGCACAGTATTCAAGCTGAGGGCGAACATAATTGTTATAAGCAGTTTCTTTTATTTTCTCATTGTTTGTCTGAATATTCCTTTTAATCAAGGCAGTGTCTCGAGGTCCGGTACCAGACTCCGAGACGCTCCTACGAGGATTGTCTCCGGGTCCGGTAGTATATTTTAATGTCCCAATATGGGCAATGTATGTCTAATGGGAAAAATACACAGTAATTTGAGATTTCGGTCTTCGCCATTTGTACAAGCGGAATTACGTATTACCAAAGGTCATACTAAACTGACCCAAAACTGTTAAGAATTAAAAAGCGGAATCACAGTAACTGTTGGTACATCCTAAAGTTGGCGATACAACTGTCTTCCGGTAATCCATGCAAATATTACAATTATACTAATTAACAACCAACTCATCCATGAAATCATTCTCGGTAGCTTAAGTCAATGATTTTTCACAACCATATATACAATACAATACACAATACAAATTCTTTATTGGCATTAAACATATACAAATGCTTTTCGGCAAAAAAAGCAACATGGCAAGTGGGTATAAAAATACAACAGATCATATTGCCTTCATGGCTCACAAAGTCCACATCGGACAACAATTTGAAGATTTTTTGGCTTTTTACAGTGCAATTAAACGATACCAAGATTCTGAAAATGTGCAACCTTTCAAAAGAGACTCGCTGTCGTTGGCAGCTGCAAAAGGCAGAGTTTCTGACAAGACATTCAACGTAGCTCTGCGTTACTATGAAGTCACCTACCACTGTATTTGCGGCGGGAAGAAATTCAAGCCATGAGGGACAGGGAAGGAAAAAACGAGATCTATCTATCTATCTATCTATCTATCCATCCATCCATCCATCCATCCGTATGTCAGTTGGTTTTTCATGCATCCTTTTTATACCTCGTCACACGTTAGTGTCACTGGCCGTTCGTGTGTTTGTACGTCAATTGTACGTATGGGACAGGAAAGAAGCAACCGAAGTCTATCTATCTATCTATCTATCTATCTATCTATCTATCTATCTATCTATCTATCTATCTCCTGCCACGCGTTAGAGGCGATTTTATGTTTCCCGATGGCCGTTTGGGTGTGTCCGTGCGTCGTACGTACGTCTGTCCATTTGTCTTTCTGTCCGTCCGTGGGCACTGCGTTTCCGTCAACTTCAGATATTTTCGTGCTGAATAATTTAAGGTAACAACCACTAATGTACAGTGATTGTTTAACATACAACCGGACCCCGAACCATTCCTCACAGGCGAGGCTCGTGGTCCGGTACTGGACGCCGAGACTGGCAGGATAGGGATCCGGTATCGGACCCCGAGACTCAGAGTCTTGGAGTCTGGTACCGGACCCCGAGACACAGCCTTTAATAAATTCCAGGGTGTTTGAAGCTTTGGAAGTCTTTGGGCCCAGTAAAACCGGTTTAAACTCCCCGGTAGTTATTACTGACCGTCCCAAGGCGGTACTTTCGTTGCGGTTGCATTTGTTTTATGTTCGGTGCTGTTTAATCTATTGTGTTATCATTTTAACTCTTCTATTATAAAAATAGAAAATAGGTAAAAATAGTTGTTAAATGTTTTTCGTATAATTTGCTAAGTCTGTTGTAAATTTAAAGAGTAACTCAGCTATCTTTATTGAACTAAATAATTTAGACCAACAGAAGGGTTACAACAGACTAAGCACATTATACGAAAAACATTTAACAATTATTTTTAACTATTTTCTATTTTTATTAGAGAAGGGTTAAAATGAGAACGAAATAAATTAAATAGCACCGAACATAAAACAAATGCAACCGCAACGAAAGTACCGCCTTGGGACGGTCAGTAACTCTTCTGTAGGTCTAGATTAAATTATTTAGTTCAGTTAAGATAGCTGAGTTGCCATCTATTTGGGAAAAAGCTGCTGACTCGGCTTATCACTTGTTATTTATTGTTTGTTGGGATGTCTTTGTCAGTCTTTCCCTTTGATGTTGGGGATAGGGTTTGGGTCTGATTCAATCAGTTCCTGAAGTGTAGTTACTCTTTAAATTATTTTCAATGTCGGGTTTCCAGTTAAAGTCCTTACTAATTGTGACTACCAAGTATTTAGCATTTTCGGTAGAATTTAGTTGTTCAATATTGTGAAGTGTGTATGGGAAAACGATGGGATTTTTCTTTTTAATTACGCGAATCACTTCACATTTCATTTTTTGTCAGGATTAAACTCCATGGACCAGTTTGATTCTCACTGTTCTAGTTTAAGTAAGTCATTTTGAGGATCAGATTTAGAGTTTATTGTCAGATTGACTATTGTGTCATCAGCGAATAGTCTAGCTCTGCTTTTAAGGGAATCAGGCAAGTCATTTATGTAGGCCAGAAAAAGACAGGGCCCCAATACAGATCCTTAGGGAACACCTGACATGACAGGTACTGGTTGCCTTCAACGACTACTGATTGAGCTCTGTTCTGAAGAAATGATTTGATCCAAGAAACTGCTTTGAGGTTTATACCAAAATTGTAAAGTTTATATATTAGTAAGTTATGATCAACTTTGTCAAATGCTTTGCTGAAAATCCATAATCATGAGGTCAGTCTGTTCACCATTTTCCAGATTGCCAAAAATGTCCTGGTTAAAGCTTACAAGTTGAGTTTCACAGCTATTTTTGGATCGAAACCCATGAAAGGGACTAAGGAGATCATTCGAGTCAAGGTGGGTCATAATATTGGGAACTAGAATGTGTTCCATCAATTTAGAGGCTATACAGGTCAGCGAGATAGGTCTGTAGTTGCTTGGCTTACATTTTGGACATTTTTTGTATACAGGGGCTACAAGAGCAGCTTGACAATCATCAGGTACAATACCAGTATATAAAGAACTTATGTAAATTTTGGCAAGGATAGGTGCTATTTCATGATGTAGCCCACTTAAAAGTCTGGGGAAAATTTCATCTGGGCCAGAAGCTTTGTTTGGTTTGAGACTTTTCAGAAAACCTTCTACACCCTTAGTGGTTATGGGAATTTCTGGCATTTCATTGATGTTTTTGGGGATGGACCTTTGAACCAAAGTTCTAGCTCTGTTAGAAACTTTCGGCTCAGAGTCTTGGGTCTTTAGAAAACAGATTCAAACTGTTTGTTGAGGACTGTAGCTTCTTGAGTTGGATCTGTATATGTAGATCCATTAGATTTTATGGGAGCAACACCGGAGTTTTCAGAGCGCTCAAAATTGATGTTTTCGTTTGGATGTGATTGTTTTGGTTGGGTTGAACACCTATGTGTCTGATGAACGATAGCAGAACCAAGGGTGAGGATTGGTCAACCACAAACCGGTAAAGCCTCCCCTGCACCCCCAGTCGCCCAGTAACTTCATTACTTTCATTACTGGCCTTCCCAAGGCGGCACTTATGTTCTGGTTCTTCTCGGAACTTGTTGTATGTTTTATTTCTTGCCACATCTGAAAATGATATATTGTTTGTGATATTAAGGCTAGCCCCGTGACCACGCACATGGGAAATAGCTGTTCATAAGACTGACACTGATGATGTCAAGTCTGCAACTGATCATGATGTCTTTGGTGGTGACTAATTTTTTGTTGTCTCTTTCCCATATCGTGTCTTGGGTGGGATCTGGGATTGATTTGTGTCAGTTCTTGAGAATTTTCTTATTACTTTTGTCCTGCTATGCTTTGCCTTGCCTTATATTACCTTACCTCACCTTACATTATCTTACGTTACCAGACCTTACCTTACCTGATCTTACCTTACTTTATCGTGTCTTGTCTTGCCTTGTTTTACCTACCCTGACTTTTCCTAACGTTGCATTACCTAACCTTACCCGGCCTTACCTCACCGTACCTCACATAAACTCTCTTTTCATCTACACCTACGTCTGCAGCTGTAGCCTAGTCACATGTCTTTTAAATATTCAAATTTCACCAGTTCCTTTTTGTGTAATTGTTATATATTCTTCTATGCTGAGTTAGACAAATAAACATCAACCAATCAATCAAACAATCGACCTTACTTTACTTTACCTTACCTAACCAAACCTTACCTAACCCTGTCTTACCTTACCTTACCTTACCTTACCTTACCTTACCTTACCTTACCTTACCGTACTGTACCTTGCCTAACCTAGCCTTACCTTACCTACCTTAAATACCTTACCTTACATTTCCTAATGTTGCGTTGCCTTGCTTTGCCTCTACTTACCTTACCTTTCCGTACATTGTCGTCCTTACATAACCTTCCCTTCTGTAACATAACCGTACCTTACCTTACCTTTCCCCTTGTCTTTCCTTATCTAACCTTACCTTACCTAATCTTACCTTACCTAACTGAACCTAATCTTATCTTACCTTCCCTTCCTTTACCTTCACTTGCTTTCAATTCCATTGCCTTTGCTTACCTTACATATTTACCCTACCTTATCTCGCATGGCATTGCCTTATTTTTCATTAACTTATCTTGCCTTACCTTAAATACCTTACATTACCTTGTCTTGCCTTACCTGGCCTGGTAGCCTGGCCTGGCATTTTCTTTCCTTGCCTTACCTTTCCTTATCATACCTTACCTTACCTAAACTTACCTCAGTTTACCTTACCTTACCTAATCTTGTATAGATAACATTTTCATCAGATTCGGTACTAAGTTACACAGACAAATTATAGGAATTCCGATGGGTACTAACTGCGCTCCTCTTGTCGCAGATTTGTTTCTATTTTGCTATGAAAGAGACTTTATGATGTCTCTTTCTGATGTTACTCAAGCTCATGTCATTGAAGCATTCAACTCAACGTCTAGATACTTGGACGACCTTTTAAATATTGACAATCCTTATTTTGACGGAATGGTTAGTCAAATTTATCCTGCTGAATTGCAGTTAAATAAAGCTAATACTTCTGATACAGAGGCCCCATTTTTGGATTTACATTTATCAATTTTAGATGGATTTGTTTCATCTAAAATTTATGACAAACGCGATGATTTTGATTTCGACATTGTTAATTTTCCGTTTTTTGATGGTGATGTTCCCCGCACCACTTCTTATGGTGTTTACATTTCTCAGCTTATTCGCTTCGCTAGGGTGTCTAGTCATTTGGCTGATTTCAATGCTCGTAATAAAAGTTTGACTGCCAAGCTTTTACAGCAGGGGTATCGGTATCATAAACTTCGGAAAGCTTTTTCTAAATTTTATCGTAGACACTTTGAATTGGTTTCTAAATATAATACAGGGTTAAGGTCATTTTTGCAACAAGGCCTATCGGAACCTGAATTTTATGGTGACTTAGTATATAAATTACGCAAAATCGTAGGGAAAACAGAATTTCCTGATCAATTTAAGAAAATTATCATACGATTTAAACGCATTGGCTATAACATAGATGTAATGCGACCGTCTGCATGCTTAGTGGTTAACCCAATCACGGTTGACAACTGTGCTTTCCTCTTTAATTGCACGCCGGTGGGTCGGGGTTCAGACTCTATGATAGCCCCTACATAAAGCTATATATTAGTTGGTTGGGGCCGGATGTTTGTCTGTTTCTAGGCCCATCGGTGTTCAACTGGTGGTTTTCTTTTGCTCCAGTACCCCAGTGGTGTTGCTGACGCCCCAGGGATCTCCAGGTGTCTCAACACGTTTTTTGCTGTCGAGTCCTCATCCTTGCTTCATCACGGTCTTTTCTTGATTTTAATTGTTGATCGTGATGACTTTCTGATGAGTTAGGGGACCTCCATACGAACCGTACTACCAACTGACTGTGTGCACCGCGGCGGAGGGTGAGGGTGAAGGTTTGGGTCCAGTAAAACCGGTTTAAACCCCCAGTAGTTATTACTGACCGTCCCAAGGCGGTACTTTCGTTGCGGTTGCATTTGTTTGATGTTCGGTGCTGTTTAATTTATTGTGTTATCATTTTAACCCTTCTATTATAAAAATAGAAAATAGGTAAAATAATTGTTAAATGTTTTTCGTATAATTTGCTTAGTCTGTTGTAACCCTTCTGTTGGTCTAAATTATTTAGGTCAATAAAGATAGCTGAGTTGCCACCTATTTGGGAAAGAGCTGCTGACTCGGCTTATCGCTTGTAATTTATTGTTTGTTGGCATGCCTTTGTCAATCTTTCCCTTTGATGTTGGGGATGGGGTTTGGAATCTGATTCAGTCAGTTCATTAAGTGTAGTTACTCTTTAAATTTGTGTTGCCTTACCTTAACGACCTTCCCTTAATTGTCTGCCTTGCCTTGCCTTGACTCACCTTATCTTAACTTAGCTTACCTTACTTTACCTTCCCTTACATTACCATACGTTACCTTACCTTTCTTTGCCTGTCAGCTATATTTTAACTTCTCAGGTTTATTGCATCTTTGGGAACCCAGCACATACTAGTAATACTTAGCTGACGCCATATGATGAGATTAATAGATTCTATTTTATTTTGGGAAACCAGATGTTAGCACAAAGGGATATCACTTTAGATATCCGGACCAAGTTGTTCTAAACTAACGACGTCGTTAGTTAACGAGACGTTAAAATTTCCAACGTTAATTTCTGAAAAACGCCAACATTTTTGTTGTAATAATGTGAGAAGCTTTTGCATTGCGAAAACTTCACTTTTTTTCAACAAAAATGTCAGTTTATTTGGCTATAAAGTCGCAAAACACTTAACGAGGTGACCTCTTAACGAGATCGTTAAGCTAACGATGCTTTGAACACTGGGCCTAGATATCCACGGTAAGTATTTATGGGATATTATTTATCGTTACCTGTGGCTCCCTACGCCCTCCCTCGCCCCTCCTACCTCTCTCCTCACACGCAAAACGCAATAAGCTTTTAAGCTTTTGTATAGAGCCCATAGCAAGTATGTTCCAGACTGAACAGTGAATAGATAATTGCTATATGCAATAAGGGACAAGTCATTTATTATCAGGTGGGGGCCCGGGTACATTCAGAGGGTTGGTTTCAGAATTGATTTTGGTGATCTACTGGCGGGGGGTGGGGGTGGGGGGGGGAGGGGTCAAAAATCAATAAGCCAAGAAGCGGGGGCATGGGGTTCATATATTTTGTTAGGCATATGGGGATGGTGGTGTGTGTGGGGGCGTGGTGGTGGTGGTGGGGTGGGGTGGGGGTCAGAATTCTTCAATCAGTCTTCATTTTTAAAAAAAATGCACCCGTCCCCAAATACATTCCCACCAATCCGCCAACCATTACTCCTATATTTTTCGACTCATTCTATAATTTCAAACTGAAGCCTTCCAAACATTTACGATGAACTTGAAAAAAAATGTATACTTCATATCCAGAAAAAATTCAGTGATGTGCTAATATGGCAGAATAAAGTAGTCTGTAAAATCATGGCCGTGAGTTAATTCTGCGTTTATGACATCAGGGGGGTCCGTGGAAACACCCCAAACCACCCCAAAACACCCCAAACCACCCCAAACCTCTACCAAACCACCCCAAACCAACCTCCCCAGATTCACATCACCCCCCCCCCCCCCCCTCCCTGTCCCCTCCACATACACACCAACACTGCTCCCACCCATCCCAAACAGTATCTATATAGATTCAAAATAAAAAGAACACTTCAATAAGTGGTTGCCCATGTACACATGTACATGTATCTCTTCTTTTAATAACATCTGGTTTAAATATAACGAAAAATCAATAATCTCAGTATAATAAAGTAAATCATTTTTTGGGTTTATGTATGTTACGCAGGGTTGGGGGGGGGGGGGGGGGGGGGGGGAATGGGCGACCATTTATACCACCCAAACCAGCCACCCTGGATAGGATACAAACTAGAACCCCATCCCTCGCGCAGTGACACGTTAATTTAAAGAATGAAGAGGGTGGATGGAAGGAAAAGCTAATGCTCACCAATTGACCTGAAACGTTGGTGTCTTGGTGGGGGGAGGGGGTGGGGTTCCAGTTTGTATCCAGGGAGGCTGGTTTGGGGTGGTATGAAAGTGGTTTGGGATGTTTTGGGGTGGTTTGGGGTGTTTCCACGGACCGACATCGGGGCCCAGAATTTACAAATGTTCCTTACAGTTTACGTCACAAAATTTCAAGGTTGTGTTTAATATTTTATACTAATAATAATTATGTAATTTCATTTTTTTAAAATCTTTTGGGAGGTAAACAATCGATTTAAGGCAAAACTGTTTCGAAAAATACTTACTAAACGCTACTTTTATGTTCTTTGGGGTTCATATGTTTGATTGTGGTTAGACTGACATAGATAATAGGTAATATGGTCATTATCGTGTATGTGAAGGGTTGCCGGTGAGTTGGGGATGGGGGTGGGGGTGGGGGCAGGGGGATGTGTGTGTGCGGGGGCGGGGTTGAGGTGTGTGTGTGTGTGTCGGGGGGGGGGGGTAATAAACTTTTTATATCACTTATCAGGGCGGGGGCGGGGAGGGAGTAGGGGTGGATTTTTTTTTTTCATGAGACTGTGAGGTTCATAAAAATTGTGAATCATATGGAAATGTAACCGGCCCAACACAATAATAAATGACTCGTCCTTAAAACCACACAGTCCGGACACATACTAACTAGATAATAATGCCATTGCTCGCCAGCATAGTAACTCCAAGGCGGGTGAGCCTTTATAGGCTGGATTTCCACAACAAGTAACAAGAACAATTCCTGAACAAGCCTAAACTACCATCTGGTCCGACTTAATCCAGTATTTTCAATTTAATTTGATTGGGTCTAATTCGGTTACCCGAGACACCTTAAAAATATTCATCCGCGGCGGTTACTAGAAATACCGGAATACACTTAATTACCGGAATATACCAAAATACACCGGAATATACCGGAATCTACCGGAATATACCAAAATACACATTTTTATTTACCGAAATACACTATAATATTACCAGAATAAATGTAATATAATCCAAAATATGTCTTTTAGTAACAGCTGCATGTAAAACCGGCAAGTGAATGACCCCTACAAAGACACTAACCAGCTTGCAATCTGCACAGTGATACCTATCCAAGGCCCATACCCTGATCCATTTATTCTCATTACAGATGCAAAAATAGCAATATCTGAGCTGGAAATAGTTCTTATTTATCTATTCTACCAATATTCAAGTTAATTTTGATAATAAAAATGTTTATTTTGGTGTATTCCGGTATATTCCGGTAATAAGGTGTATTCCGGTAATTCTAGTAACCCATCCGCGGAAGCACTATGAAGAGTTGACCTTTGACATGTCAAATGGAAGTTTTACGAAACCTTCAGATTTTGTCTTATCCAGCTAGAAAAAATTTTCGGGTACTATATCGATTCAGCTACTATGTGATTTTGTTGTAAACATATTTGACTAATGACCCAAAGACTGTCAAGTTTTTTAGCGGAAAAGAACGAAAGAATTTTACTAATGTAATGTATTTTCGTGACTTTGCAGATTTATGAAGATTCACAAATCAAATATACCTCGAGCTACAGGGGCTTCTGTCAATATTTTTCAGGCTAAAGTCATAATGACTAGCCTTTAAAAGATTGATACAAGTCCCTGTGCCTTGAACTAAGGTTGGGGACAAGCACTCCATACCGGTCAACTCTCCCACATAAATTGTGTATGATTGCCCTTGGACCCTTTCCCAGTCTCCAGATCTTATTTTTGTAAATAGCGTAATTCTCTCGCTTTTCAGACCACCTCAGGATTTATATTTTTGGTTTGGTTTGTTTGTTTCAAGGCCATAATTAGCCGATATATTTTTCCGTATTTCCGTTTAAAAGCCTTAAGGCCATAGAATCTCACTGGTATCGACTTCTTGAGCTCAAGTATTACTTTACTCTTGTATAATCTCGCGGTATTTTTCACAGCTAAAATTAAAAGACCAAATCGATTTTTAACTCACCTGAGCACGAGGTGCTCAAGGTGAGCTACTGTGATCGATATTTGTCTGTCGTCCGTCCGTTTGACCATCCGTCCATCATCAACAATTTCTTCAAACGACATCTTCTCCTAGACCAGTCAGCCAATTTCAAAACAATTTCATACAAATGTTTCTGTCATAGCCCTGAACCAAAATTGCTAAAATGGTTCCGCTCCGCTGAACAAAATGGCCGCCAGAGCTAAAAATAGAAAAACCTTTAAACGACATCTCCTCTTAAGCCAATGGCTCAATTTCAAAATAATTTCACAGAAATGTTTGACTCATGGCCCTACACAAATCTGTTAATACGGTTCCACTCCGATGAACAAAATGGCCACCAGAGCTAAAAATAGAAATAAATCTATCACACAGAGGGCACAGTTTTGATCCAATCATCATGAAACTCTGTCAGAATGTTTATCTTAATGTAATCTAGACCAAGTGTGAAACTGGGTCATGTGGAGTCAAAAACTAGGTACTAAGTCAAATCTTAGAAAAACCTTGTGTACACTCTAGAGGGCATAGTTATGATCCAATCTTCATGAAACTTTGTTAGACTGTTTATCCTTATGAAATCTAGGCCAGATTTGAAACTGAGTCATGTGGGATAAAAAACTGGGTCACTAGGTCAAATCGTAGAAAAAACTTGTGTACACTCTAGAGGGCACAGTTATGATCCAATGCTCATGAAACTTTGGCAGAATGTTTATCTTTATTAACCCTATTGCACTCAGAACGGCCGATAACGGCTTTTCCGTATTACCTCAGAACGGCCGATACCGGCCTACGATGATATCACCGATGTCCCCTCACAACGGCCGTAAACGGCCGGTTTTACCACATCGATTCTAGTGTGGTAGTTACCTCCCCTAAACCTACGCTAATGGCTACGCTTATAGGTGAGGCACCCAGTAAATCCGACACACAATATTTTCTGCGCGGGCTACTGCGCATTCTCAACGCGCAGATTATAAAAATCGTCTGCTAGAAGTACAACACTGCAGACAAAACCGTGGTTTATCAATAAGGGGCCTTGTGAGAAAAATAGATATTCGTCTTGTTAGAACTTAGAAGATTCAGATTAGCACGGGTTACACTATGTGACCATACCCTCCATTCTTTCGTAATAATTTTGTGGTGGTTTGCACAGGTTGGGTGACTCTACAATATTATTAAACCATTGATACCATGACGGTAAGCCACTTTTTCGCGTTGCGACCCGATTAACAGGTGTTGATACACTTCAGAGTTTTGTAGCCAATGTCAGTTGTTAAGTTATTTATGAGGTCTAATTAATCGGTATAGTTTAAACTTTGAACTGCTATTTTATGAAGTGGAATGGAATGGACAAATAGAATCTACCATTGGTCTCCGATGCGGACAGGAAAATCCCAACCCGAGGGCATACGGGGTGTGTCGGAAACGAGGCTTGCCGAGTTTCCGACACACCCCGTTTGCCCGAGGGTTGGGATTTCCCTGTCCGCATCGGAGACCAATGATTGATTATTTTTCTTAACTACATCAATATTTACTTCAAATTGAACGGGGAACTAATAGGCCTATTTCATGCGAACGTGTACAAACGTAAGTAGTACAACCGTGTCACCCTCATGGCTGCTGTACATAGTAACAGACAAGTAAAAAATAGGTCCTTGACAAACCCTTATTTTTAGATTTTCTAATTGAAATTTATATCAAAGAACAAAATTTGTATTGAGACGACTACAGAAAGCGTGTGTATGACGTTAATTGTGACGTAACGTCAACGTCATTTAAAACGTCAGTTGGTAACGTCTTCAAAATGGCGGCCTCCTCGACAGTGTTTGTCACGGTGAAACATTGACTATTTTTACTTTAAGACCTTGAAACAGGCTATATTGGGATTATAAAGAATGAATATCCTTTCTTGGGTTGGATTTTATCGATGAAAGAATAATGCATAAAGTATGGAATCGCCAAGCCGGGCGCACCGTATTTCAAGGAGCGCGTAGTGGTACACAGAATTCAAGCTCGTGTGAGCTGTCCCAGCCCATGGGCAAGACAGAATTTTCCAGCACTGCTAAAAACAGAATAAACTCTGTCTTGTAGGTAAGAAAATGTTCTCCACTTCATTCCATGGATTTGGGATGGCATTTAGTTGGTTTGCCCTCAAGGCGATAAATTCCGTTCAGTACGAGTAACATCCCAAGCTCTGGGGACATACTGTAGCCCCGAACTGTAGCCATTGGAATGTTGATTATCTCATCCATTCCATTCTATGTTTTAAACGATGCCCCGCTATCTTATGTAGCATGAATATTTTACGTTTCTTTGGCAGTTAAGAAATATTAAATTCAAAACTATAATCATTAATTAATTAAAATCAAAGCTACAAAACAGTTAAAAGTGCCAAAATTTTCTATCAGCTCAGTAAAATGAAACAAGATCAACCATGGATATATAAAAGAAAAGCACATTTCTCATGTTTTCAGTTCGTGTCCTAATGTGATATCTCTCAGCGGTAATGCTAGTGAGTAGTGATAAAACTTGATTCTAAAAATACGGCAATTACGCGATAGCTGGAGAAATACCATCCGCGGTGATGTTCGGTTTTCTTCGCTGGGGGTTTATAAAATGTCTGATTACTGGGTGTATGACCTCAAATCTTGTTGGTCATATATGATAAGACTACATCGATTCAGACGGTTTATGGCAAACGCTGTTAACGACAACCGCAAAACGAATTGTGCACACGAAGTGATGACGTATTTTGCTACAATTTTCAAAAAGAAACAAAGAGATTGCGGAAGTGAATTTTAAGTTATTATCGTTTGAAAATCGGCAATTTTTTCTGAAATTTCGATAGCGAGGATTAGTTAAACATGGCGGATAGTTCGTATGGGAGTGACTGGAGCGGATTTAGTGACGATGAGGTGGAAAGAGCGGTAAGAAATGCCGAAAATCGGCAAAACAGGCAATTTGACAATAGTGATATTGATTCAGACTGGGAAGTTTCCGAGGGCTCGGACCTGTCGTCGGCCGACGAATCGTCAGAAAGTGACCCAGAAAATTCTTCTAGTAGTGACTCGGATGATGATGATGGAGGAGAGATAGGATTAGTCTGGTCAGATAACTTGAGGAATATTTCTACCAGAGAATTTCAACAACCTGTTGGGCCAACACATGACCTTGAACCAGGGTCTCATCCACTGGACTTCTTTTATTTGATTTTTGATGAAGCCTTCTTTGACCGGATTGCTGGCCAGACAAATCTGTATGCTACACAGTGCCAGGTAGCCAGGCCTGACCCAAGATGGGCTCCAACAAGTCCTGAAGAAATCAAAGCTTTCATTGCCATACAGATTGTTATGGGCATTCACCAGCTACCTGAATACAGTCTGTACTGGGCCGACGACAAGAATCTGAACGTCCCTGGGGTCGCAGAAGTCATGACTAAAGCCCGTTATGAGAAACTTGCTCAGTACATGCATTTGGTGGATAATAATCAGCAATTACCACATGATCACCAGGATTATGACCCTCTTTTCAAAGTCAGGCCTTTGCTAACAATGATCAATGCGAACAGTCTCAGAGCCTATGTACCCGGTAGAGAGATGAGTATTGACGAAGCAATGATTGGGTTCAAAGGACGAAGCTTGCTGAAACAATACATGCCTGGGAAGCCAACAAAATGGGGGATAAAGGTCTGGCAACTCTCTGAATCCTTGACGGGCTACACCTCACAGCTTCAAGTTTACACGGGAAGGAGAGAAGGAGGTGCTGACGCAAATGCCAGGGGCTTGGGGCATAGAGTTGTGTTTGACTTGTCAACGCCGTTCCACAACAAGAACTACCATCTGTACTTTGACAACTTTTTCACATCTCTTCCTCTAATGGAAGAGCTTCTTCAGAATGGTACATATGCATGTGGGACACTTCGCCTGAATAGAAGGGGCCTTCCGGCTGCAGTGAGGCAGGTAAAGCTTCGCCGACAAGGTGACACTATGAAGAAGCAGAAGGGCAATATGCTAATAACGGTGTGGAAGGACAAGCGGCAAGTGGCTCTTTTATCAACAAACCAGCAGCCCACCGAGACTTTGACCCAGCCAAGACGTGGAACACCGATCATGAAACCAGATGCCATTTCCAACTACAACAGATACATGGGTGGAGTTGACCTGGCCGACCAACACAGGGCTTACTATTCTGTTGCTCGAGAAAATAAAAAGTGGTGGAAGTATGTTCTGAACTACTGCATAGACATAGCACTTATCAACGCCCACAGAATATACCTCTCCAGCAACCAGCCTCTGCCAAAGTCATCACGCCAGTTCAGTCACCTGAATTTTAGGCTACAAGTGGCTGACGGTCTGCGAGCAGGATTTACGTCGAGAAAGAGGATGGCAGGATCCAAGGCCAACAAACGAGCTGCAAGACCGGTGTTAGCAGAAGTAAACTTGGGCCATCATGTCTTAGTTCACATTGAGGGGAGGAAAAGAGTCTGTGTCAGATGCTCAGCTCAGAAGGTGAAGACACCAAGAGGCGGACCGGTGGAGACGTCATTCAAATGCGGTGTGTGTGATGTACCTCTGTGTCGGAAGAATGGATGTTTTATTCAATACCACCAGCAACATTTGCAGTAAGGAAAAAAACTATGAAACTCTCACAGATGTAAAGATGACAACTTTATTGTGTATGTGTCTGAAGTCGATGTACATATATATAGGATGTAGTCTGTAGGCTTTGTGTTTTCTTTTGATGTGAAGCAATGGAATATTTTTGTGTGTGTGTGAAGTGATGGAATATTTTTGTGTGTCTCATTCTGTCATTTGGAAGTTTAGTATCTTGTGAGTGTATCTTCAGTGAAAGAAATGTATATATTGTGTTTGTGTAAAAAGGATTAAATTATTCATCTTTGAAGATCTGGATTTCAATTTATTCAGTTTGTGGAATGATGGATTACATTTCATTGTTTGGAGTTACTGAATCACACCGGTGAGTTTTTTTATGCATGTAGCCAAGACCTGCATGTCTCTATGACATTTGTGGCAAACATTTGCATGGAAATATTTATCCAAACAGTTGCAAAATTTTATGGTAACTAGAAATGAATAAGAAAATTCTCCTTGTCAAACACCCATATTTCAGTAAAAGTGATGGGGTATGACAAAGAGAATTTTCCAGTCCATTTTATTTTTAGTATTATCCTTTTATGTTTTGATAAATATTTTCAGTTTACTTGTATATACTGGGGATAAACCTTTTTCTGTAATATATGTGGTTATTTATACATAATAAGACAGAAAACTGGACAAAAAGGATTGAACAGACTAAGAAACAACATTTTTTTTATATTTTTTTCCTTTATTTTCCACTATTACATATGTATTACTGCAAAATTTGGAAATACAAGTTACATCACTAAAAAGTTCAATTCTTTTCCTTGAAAAGGACATAAAAATCAACAAAATATCTTACCAAATACAACCACAATCATCATTTAAAAACAGGTGCTATCAGTTAGAAATCACAGAAATCAAATTTATCAGAAATCGCATGAGGATAAGACAATACCTAGGTAATTATATTGGATAAGGATAATATGGCTTATCAGCAGCAGTTTCATAAGTGCAATAGGGTTAAATCTAGACCAAATTTGAAACTGGGCAATGTAAGGTCAAAAACTAGGTCACTAGGTCAGGTCTTAGAAAAACCAATGTGAAAGCTCCAGAGCAATTGTAATCAATTTATGCAGTTTTTCAGTTAGTTAAATAAAAAAAAGCACAGGGTGCCGCCATTTACTTTCTCCTGATCAATCTAGACACTTTCTGATGCTTGATATTGATCAGTTGTCTTAATGGACGAACACACTTTTGCTTTGGGAGAGACAGGTATCTCTTCATGGAAACACATTACCAAAGTCCAATAGCATTGTATATAAAGCGCAAGATTCAGTGTGAGAAACAACAGTTTAGGACTTAGATGACAATTTCTTGTACCCACGATATCTCCTGAACCAATAGATGGAATCTCACCAAACTTGCATGGATACATCATTGGGTTAGGTTTAAGAGCTGATTATATTTTGGTGACCTTGACCTCATTTCCAAGTCGCTGGTGGACTTAGATGACATTTTTAGCTCACCTGAGCCGAAGGCTCACAGGTGAGCTTATAGTATAGGCAGGCATCCGTCGTACGTTGTCCGTCGTCCGTCCGTCCGTCAACATTTTCAAATGACATCTCCTCTGAAACTACAAGGCCCATTGTTACCAAATTTCATGTGTAGCATCTATAGGCAGGGGGAACCAATAATACTGTTTTTTATCCAAATTGCTTTGGAACTTTGGTTGCTATGGCAACTTAAAGTTGCCATTGACTTGTATGGGAAAAATTGAAAATTTGCATTTATTGCTATGTCACTGCAGATATTTTGACAAAACTTTTATAGAAATGTTCCTTTAGTAGTCCTCTATCAACCACATGAAATTTATGTAAATTGCACAATTTGGCTGGTTGCCATGGTAACCGAATGGTTAAAAATAGAAAAAATATTCAAAAATCATCTCCTCAGAAACTATGCAAGCAATAAAGCTCAAACTTCACAGAAAGGATCTTGGTACTAGCCTCTATAAAAGTACTGTTTTTCTTGGCAATTGCTCTAGCGGTTTGGTTGCTATGGGAACTTAAAGTCACACTGGTCTGGCATTCATCACAGGCAACGAAGGCAACATACTATAAAACTTGATTTTTTTCGCATATCTCTTCGATTAACTTCAAACTATTATTCTTACGGACCTGGCGATTTGTCATACCTCTTAGTCAGACCAGATTTTTGAAGAAATTCCGTCTAGTATATATGCAGTGCTTGAATAAGTTTCTTTATCGATTCGTTGCATAGACGTTGTAGTCCAGAAATTGTTTTCAAGCATTTCTTGAATATGCATATGAATTCAGTAAAACTTTTGATTCCTATTTCAAGAGCCGGGGATCGGATGGTCCGTGAGACTATACTTCTGAAACAAACTTGTCCTGATGAGCGGAACAAGCAAGATTCATGTACGTTGTCTTCGTTACCTGTGTTGAATGCCAGACCAGTGTGTTGCCATTGACTTACAATGGCAAAATGGAAAATTTGCATTTATTGCTATGTCACTGCAGATATTTTGACAGAACTTTCATTGAAATGTCCCATGAGTAGTCCCGAACCAGCCATATTAAATTACGGCAAAATGTTCAATTTGACTGGTTGCCATAGCAACCGAATAGTTAAAAATAGAAAAATATTAAAAAATCATCTCCGCAGAAACTCTGTGGCCAATAAAGCTCAAACTTTACAGAAATGATCTTAGTAATAACCTCTATAGAATTACTGTTTTTCATGGCAATTGCTCAAGCACTTTGGTTGCTATGGCAACTTATAATTTCCATTGACTTATAATGGGGAAAATGGAAATTGGCAATTTTTGCTATCTCACTTCAGTTATTTGGATTTTTTTTCCACAGAAATGTTTCTTGAGTAGTCTTCTACGATTCCTTTGAATTTTGACCAAATCGCTGAATTTGATTGGTTGCAATGGCAAAATATAGGGTAAATTTTAGACAAAAATATTCAAAAATCTTCTCCTCAGAAGGCATAAGAGGTATGAAGCTGATACTTTGCATACATGTAAATGACATTAGCCTCTACATAAATTATGTTTTTTTCTTCCAATCCCATGAGAACTCTGGTTGCTATGGCAGCTTATAGTTTCCATTGACTTATAATGGGGAAAGTGAAAATTGGCAATTTTTGCTGTCTCACACCAGTTATTTAGAATTTTTATGCCCCCGCCACGAAGTGGGGAGGGGCATATAGTTTTGCCCTCGTCCTTCCGTACGTACATACGTACGTACATACGTACGTCCGTCACACTTTGTAGTACTGTTCTTGTCTCCGCAACTCCTCCTACAGTATTCGATGCAGGGAGTTGAAACTTGGAACACAGTTCAGTCATGCATTGAACATGTGCATAAAGGAAACATAACTTTGATTAAGATCTTTATTGCAGAATTATGTCCCCTTGAATAATAAACATATTTTGACCATATTTCACATCTGAGTACTGTTCTTGTCTCCGCAACTCCTCCTACAGTATTTGATAAAGGGAGTTGAAACTTGCAACACAGTTCAGACATGCATTGAACATGTGCGTAAAGGAAACAGAACTTTGATTAAGGTCTTGGTTGCAGAATTATGTCCCCTTGAATAATATACATATTATAACCATATTTCACATTTGAGTACTGTTCTTGTCTCCGCAACTCCTCCTACAGTATTTAATGTAGGGAGTTGAAACTAGCAACACAGTTCAGATATGCATTGAACATGTGCATAAAGGAAACAGAACTTTGATTAAGGTCTTTATTGCAGAATTATGTCCCCTTGAATAACATAAATATTTTGACCATATTTCACATTTGTAGTACTGTTCTTGTCTCTGCAACTCCTCCAATTGTATATGATGTAGGGATTTGAAGCTTGTAACACAGTTCAGACATGCATTGAACATGTGCATAAAGGAAACAAAACTTTGATTCAGGTCATTATGGCAGAATTACACCCCCTTGAATGACATGCATATTTTGACCATATTTCACACTTTGTAGTACAACATTCTTGTCTCTGCAACTCCTCCAATAGTATTTGATGTAGGGATTTGAAACTTGCAACACAGTTCAGACATGCATTGAACATGTGCATAAAGGAAACAGAACTTTCAGTTAGGTCTTTATTGCAGAATTATGTCCCCTTGAATAACATACATATTTTGACCATATTTCCATAGCTTAAATACAATCCCCCCTTTTATCGTCGCTCTAGCGGCCTCATTCATTAACAGATTTTGGTATTACATCACAGCTTTATTGGATATGACAGTACCTTGAACAACTTTGCGTTTCAGGTTTGTAGGATGAAGGTCAAGGTCACAGTTGCTATTTTCAGAAAAACTAGGGCATTGCTCCAGTGACCATATTTCACATCTGAGTACTGTTCTTGTCTCCGCAACTCCTCCTACAGTATTTGATATAGGGAGTTGAAACTTGCAACACAGTTCAGACATGCATTGAACATGTGCATAAAGGAAACAGAACTTTGATTAAGGTCTTGGTTGCAGAATTATGTCCCCTTGAATAATATACATATTATAACCATATTTCACATTTGAGTACTGTTCTTGTCTCCGCAACTCCTCCTACAGTATTTAATGTAGGGAGTTGAAACTTGCAACACAGTTCAGATATGCATTGAACATGTGCATAAAGGAAACAGAACTTTGATTAAGGTCTTTATTGCAGAATTATGTCCCCTTGAATAACATAAATATTTTGACCATATTTCACATTTGTAGTACTGTTCTTGTCTCTGCAACTCCTCCAATTGTATATGATGTAGGGATTTGAAGCTTGTAACACAGTTCAGACATGCATTGAACATGTGCATAAAGGAAACAAAACTTTGATCCAGGTCATTATGGCAGAATTACATCCCCTTGAATGACATGCATATTTTGACCATATTTCACACTTTGTAGTACAAAATTCTTGTCTCTGCAACTCCTCCAATAGTATTTGATGTAGGGATTTGAAACTTGCAACACAGTTCAGACATGCATTGAACATGTGCATAAAGGAAACAGAACTTTCAGTTAGGTCTTTATTGCAGAATTATGTCCCCTTGAATAACATACATATTTTGACCATATTTCCATAGCTTAAATACAATCCCACCTTTTATCGTCGCTCTAGCGGCCTCATTTATTAACAGATTTTGGTATTACATCACAGCTTTATTGGATATGACAGTACCTTGAACAACTTTGCGTTTCAGGTTTGTAGGATGAAGGTCAAGGTCACAGTTGCTATTTTCAGAAAAACTAGGGCATTGCTCCAGTGCTTTCATTTATAGATCGATTTTGATGTAACTTCACATAAATGTTAAGTTTAACAATATCTTGAATAAATTACTGTTTCAGCACCGCAGGTCCAAGGTCAAGGTCACAGTTGCTATTTTTAGGAAAAAACTTTATCATTCCTCTACTCCTCTATTCATTGACAATTTTTATGTAACTTCACTCAAATGTTTAGTGTGACAATATCTAGGACAAGTTCGTGATCCAGAATTTCAGGGTAAAGGTCAAGGTCATATTTGCTATTTTAGAAAATATGCTGTCATCCCTCTGGAATGATTTTGGCATAACTTGACCCAAATATTTAGCTGACAATATCTGGGACAAATTTACGTTTCATCATTGTAGGTCCAAGGTCAAGGTCACAGATGCTATTATAGGTACATGTAAATCTTTGTCATGGTTCTAGCGCCTTTATTTATTAACTGATTTTGATAGAACTTCACACATATATTAAGTATGACAATATCTTGGACAAGTTAACCTTTCAGGGTTGTAGTTCCAAGGTCAAGGTCACAGTTGCTATTTTTAAGAAAAACTCAGTCATCCCTCTGGCACCTTTATTTATTGACAGATTTTGATGTAACTTCACACAAATATGTTTTAACACATTACTTTTCTAGTGAGGCATATGGCGGGGGCATTCATCACCTTTAGTGATTGTCTAGTTTTCTATAAAAATGTTCCTTGGGTAGTCTTCTATGATTCATATGAATTTTGCTGAATTTGATTGGTCGCCATGGCAAAATAAAGGGTAAATTTTTGAAAATATTACAAAATCTTTTCCTCAGAAGCCATAAAAGGGATGAAGGTGATACTTTGCATACATGTCAATTACATTAGCCTTTCTCTAAATTATGTTTTATTTTACCGTTGCTGATGTGAATTTGTTGCTATGGCAACTTAGAGTTTCCACAGACTTACAATGGGGAAATTGGAAATATTGCATTTGTTTCTGTGTTACTGCAGATATTTTGATAAAGCTTTACAAAAACGTTTCTGGAGTAGTCCTCTACCTGTCATATGAATTTTGCCTAAATCCCTGATTTTGATTGGTTGCCATGGCAACCGAAAGGCAATATTTTCAATTTTTTTTATTGCTGTTGGGCATGTGGTTTTGTTGCTGTTTTTCCAACATAACCTCAGTGCTCAGGTGAGCGATATAGGGCCATTGGCCCTCTGGTTCTTGTACCCATAATATCTCCTGAACCAATTGATGGAATTTTACCAAACCTGCATGGATACATCATTGGGACAAGTTTAAGAGCTGATTATATTTTGATGACCTTGACCTCATTTTGAAGGTTACTGGAGGACTGAGATGGCAATTTCTTGTACCCTCAATTTCCGATGAACCAATAGATGGGACTTCACCAAACTTGCAAGGATATATCATTTGGATAAGTTTAAAAACTGATCAGATTTTGGTGACCTTGACCTCATTTTCAAGGTCACAGGAGGACTTAGATGGCATTTTTTGTACCCACGATATCTTCTGAACCAATGGATGGACTTTCACCAAACTTGCATGGATACATCATTGGGACAAGTTTAAGAGCTGATTATATTATGGTGACCTTGACCTCATTTTCAAAGTCACTGGAGGACTTAGAAGACAATTTCTTGTACCCTCAAATTCTCATGAACCAGTTGATGGAATTTCATCAAACTTGCATGGATACATTACTGGGACTAGCTTAAGAGCTGATCAGATTTTGGTGACCTTGACCTCATTTTCAAGGTCACAGGAGGACTTAGAAAATTTATTGATATATCTCATAAGCCTTTGGCTTGATTTCCATGTTTATTTCATACATATACCTTCGGGATAATCTCAAGAGTTGACTGTCTTTTGATGATGTTGACCCCTTTTTCAAGGTTAAAAGCTAACTTAAAAATGTTTTTTTTTTTCTCTCTTCAAAATAAGATACATCTTGAACCAAGTGACAGATATTTATCAGACTTGCATGAATATAGCGTTGTGACAGGTTTAAGACATATTTAGTTGTTGGTGACATTGACCCATTTTTCAAGGACATAGTCTTCTATTTAGGATATCTTAAAAGTTTAGAACCAGTGGATGGATTTTCTCCAAACTTGCATAGATATTTTATTTGTACAGGCTTTTTATTCATTAGAGGGGATGGGAAATGGACAGGTGGGGGGGACATCAGTTTTTCTCTGAAAAACATTCCTAGTTTCTAATCGGTTCCAGTAATTTTCATCTATTGTAAGTGTTCATTACTAGAGGTAGTCCTACAGTGGCAGAATTGTAGAAAAAAATTGTGTGCAGCAGTTAAAAATAGATTATTATTCCTGGTTCTCGGTTTCATAATGGGTTACTCATAGTGGTGGGCCAATGATCGATTATAATCGAAAGTCAGTTGGTTTGTGCAGCCGATTACCGCCCCCAAAAACTGAAAAATGTCAGGGAAAAATTAGAGAAGTCAGGAAATTTTGAAGTGGAATATAAATGAGCCACGACACGAGAAAACCAACAAAGTGGTTTTGCGTCCAGTGCAAACTTAGACCCTTAGCAAAGAGTCTGAGCGGACTGGGTGGATGCTTAGACTGACCTGAGTCTGGGCTGGGGGCACAACCACATTGTTGGTTTTCTTGTGTTGTGGCTCAAAGGCAACCCTGAACCTGTACATGCTGCTTTATTTTGCAGAAATTAGGATGTCAGTTATGCTGTGCCAGGAGGTGTTATTCCTCTAAGTCAGATGACAAGAAGAACAGGTTACCAGATGGTCCGGGTCTTGGAGACTTTATAGAAGCTAGTCTCAATGGGGAAAGTATTGGTCAGAATATTGTACAGAAGAAAGGAGAAAGGTTTGTAACTATTTTATCGATCCTATTAAATGCTGTGAGGGCATTGCATTTTACGAAGGAGTGTGCCGAAGGAGTGTGCCTGAAGAATGACAAATCAGCCAACCAACAAAATATTTCCAATAATATCGGTAGTATAAAGTGAGTTTACCGAAATGTGCTTAAGTATTGGGACACCTTAAATAATAATTTTTCCATTTGTCCCAAATGGAAAATTCATTATTTTTAGGTGTCCCAATATATATGCACATTATGGTAACCAAGCGTGAATAATGGTTGCACTTTGTCATCACTAAAATAGTTACCAGTTGCATGAAATAACCCATGAACCTTAGAACCATATATAAAGTAAAACTTGAGGTTATGCTTGAATTTTTCAATTTTAGACGTGTCAGCATGACATTATTTGTTTGAAAAAAAAAGGGAGTGTTTATCTTAGAGCAAGGGCATTAATTAGGGTTAAAGTGGCTTTGTAATTATTGAAATGCATCAAAGCTTCGGAAAAGGGAAAATTTCAGGTTAAAATAGGCCCTGAATTAGGCCAAGCATAAAAAATATTTTGTTTGCAGTCGTCGACAAAGGATAATTTCTTAGGGTAGGTCAGTCAGCTTTCTCTTTTTTTATTTCTGCAAAACGCAAAAAGCAGCCCAAATACAACATAACATGTTGAAATACCATATTTATTACCCATATTACATACAAAGATAACACCATTGTACAAGATGAACAAACCTGATGTATAGTCCGTTTGGTCCCAAATGCAAATGGCATCCCCATTATTTTCTCAAAATTTGTGAGAGGAAGAAGATTTTCAAGTTGCTCATTCCTAATTTTCATCCTATACACAACAAAATCATAATTTTGCAGAAATGTGAGGCTTTGCATGAAAAAGTTTCTGTTCAGAAAAGGACCTAATATATGTCATTTTCACCTCTTGATTACAAGGGAGTAAAAGTTGGCTGTTGGAATTCCCATTTAGTTTTACGTATTAGAGCATGTGACCAATGTATGAACCCTAGAACAAAATTTGCATAATTAATTGAAATTTTATTCTGAATCCATTTTTTTTACCACTTTTTGTTTCACCCATAAATTATCAAATTTTAAAATATACACTTTTTACTCGCAAAATAATATAATAGTTCAATGTTTGTTTACAACATAGCATCACCTGACCAGTGATACTATGCGTTACGCTGTAGACAGGTGAATACATTTTACTATATCATTCATATACGCCCACACTTGTAGTAAACAACGAGTTTACGCTATTGTCTATCAACAATATTTTGGCTGTTCTAACAAGCATACGACGTCCTTGAATGAAACTGCTCAGATTTTGCATTACTGTCAATGGAAAATATTTTACAAAAGCATCCAAAAATTTGGACTTTCCGTATTCTGTTATGTATAGTTATAGGAACATTAGGAAATTAGAACATTTGTTGGAAGTTTCATCGTTTTCAAGAGAATAAGCAAAAACCTGTTTGCACTTGGGGGAAACGGACTATAGCCACAAATGGAGTACCCATGATGTGCTGGTGGAAAGGCAACCAGTGTAGACCCAGATCAGACTGCGGCGGCATTAGCCAAATGTTAAAGTTTTATGTTAAAGTTTTTTAGGTGATGGGCAATGGGCTGTCAGGCGGGCTATCCTGTCCCGCTGACAGGTCTTATTTCATTCTGCTTGACCTTAACCCATTGCATTCTGGGTATTTTTTGTCATCTGCTGACATAGTCGTCTGCATCAAAATTCAAGAATATTTTGACAATATTGGTCTAACTAACTCTTGTAGAAATGATGTCTAGGCAGTAAACAGTTTGAATCTCAGATCAGGCCACACATTTATGTGGCCTGATCAGGGTCCAAACTGTTTTCCCAGATTCCCCTAAAGGGGTATCCAGAATGGAATGGGTTAAAGAATATTTCGAGCTTTTCTTTCAGGGTGAGACTGCCACAGTGGTTGAAGACAGAAATACCTGTAGGCAGGAACTATCACAGGATCAAACAAAATCTCAGAGACCTGAAGTTAAACACAGTTTGTGAGGAGGCCAAGTGTCCTAATGTGGGAGAGTGTTGGGGAGGTGGGGAGCATGGAACAGCCACTGCTACCATCATGGTAAGAGTTGTCTCCACTTTAAGCACAAAGAAAATGAAAAAAAAAGTGAATTTGCAAACAGGGTAGATCCAGATGAGGTGGCTCATCATGAGCCACCTCATTTGGGTCTAAATTGTTTGCTCTTAACTCTTTGCCTAAGATCTGAAATTGCACACAGTCTGTGAGGAAGCCAGGAGAGGGTTGGGGAGGTGGGGAGCATGGAACAGCCACTGCTACCATCATGGTAAGACAGAGGTCCAGATAAGAAGGGCTAACAGGCACAATTTGGGGATAATTTTCCTTGGTTTTCATAAACACATATGATCGCTCTTTGGAACTGTGTTATCGAGACTGTTCTAACAAAGGGGTCACAACATGTTTTTGTTCAGAAATAAGAAAAACTATCATAGAACTATCCTCAAAAACCCACTTTATCTGGAGCTCAGGGAAGAGTTGTTAGCACTAAAATCTTAATAAATGTATCTTTGACCATTATGCAGATATTTTACTCAAATTTTTATGCCCCCCCACGACGATAGTCAGGGGGCACTGAGATTTGCCCCTGTCTGTCTGTCTGTCCATCTGTCTGTCTGTTCATCACACTTTATGGTATAGAGTTTGTGTAATCAATTCCTCCAACAGTTTTCAATGGATCCTTTTAAAACTTTGCATACATGTTGTGGACATAGTGAAGATGCGTATGTGGATTTTTTATGGCGCTAGAATTAATTTTGACAGAATTATGTTTTTAGCTCACCTGAGCCAGCGGCTCTGGGGGAGCTTATAGGATGGTAAGGCTCCGTCGTCCGTCCGTCCGTCGTCCGTCCACACTTTCAAACAACTTCTCCTCTGAAACCGCTGGGCCTATTGTAACCAAATTTCATATAGAGCCTCCTGGGACCTTAGGAACGAAAAGTTGTTCAAACAGTCCTGGTCACATGACCAACATGTCCGCCATGCCCATATATGGTAAAAACCTGAAAAAATCTTCTTCTCCAGAACCAATAGGGCGATGGCCTTGAAACTTGGTATGTAGCATCGGGTACACGAGTACTACCAAGATTGTTCAAATTATGACCTTGGGTTGACCTTGACCTTTTTTACGGTAAGGTCAAATTTGCTTCCTTATGCTTTTATATGGCAAAATGCTGCAACATAAGATATCTTGGAAACTGTTGAAGATTTTGGCCTAAAAATTGGTACATACAGTCATCTTTATGACTACATGAAGATTTATGAGTTCAAGAGGTCAAGGTCATTCTTTGACCTTTGACCCAGAACTCTCATATTTTGACAATATCAAACAATCTCCTCAAAAACAACTAGGCCAATTGTAATTAAATTGCATATAGATCCTCCAGGGGTTGAGGGAATGAAAATTTGTTCATACAGTCCAGGTCACATGACCAACATGGCCATCACGCCCATATATGGTAAAAACCTTTAAAAATCTTCTTCTCCAGAACCAGTAGACCGATGGCCTTGAAACTCGGTATGTAGCATTGGGTACTCAAGTACTATCAAGATTGTTCAAATTATGACCCTGGGTTGACCTTGCCCTTTTTTATGGCAAGGTCAAATATCGGAAAATGCTAGCACATGAGATTTCATTGTAAGTTTTGAAGATTTTGGCCTAAAAATTGGTATATACAATCATCTTAATGAGTACATGAAGATATGTGAGTACAAGAGGTCAAGGTCATTCTTTGACCTTTGACCCAGAAATCTCAAATTTTGACAATTTCAAAGAATCTGCTCTAAAACCACTGGGCCAATTGAAACCAAATTTCATATAGAGCCTCGAGGGGTTAAGGGAATGAAAAAATTTTCTAACGCTCCTGGACACATGACCAACATGGCCGCCATGCCCATATATGGTAAATACCTGTATTAATCTTCTTCTCCAGAACCAATTGACTGATGGCCTTGAGACTTTGTATGTAGCATTGGGTACTTGAGTACTATCAAGATTGTTCAAATTATGACCTTGTGTTGACCTTGACCTTTTACAGCAAGGTCAAATATGGGAAAATGGTAGAACATAAGATTTCATGGAAAGTTTTGAAGATTTTGGCCTAAAAAATTGGTATATACTGTTGTCTTAATGAGTTCATGAAGAATTATGAGTACAAGAGGTCAAGGTAATTTTTTTACCTTCGATCCAGATCGCTCATATTTTGACATTTTCAACCATTTCCTCAAAAGCCAAAGGGCCAATTGTGAACACATTTCATATAGAGCCTCCAGGGGTTGATTGAATGAAAAATTTGTTCAAACGGTCCAGGTCACATGACCAACTTGGCCGCCATTACCACTTATGGTATAAATCTCTAATATTTTTCTTCTCCAGAACCAATACACCTATGGCCTTGAAACTTGGTAAATAGCATGGAGTACTAGAGTACCACCAAGACTGTTCAAATGGTGACCTTGGGTTTACCTTGACCTTTTTTGCGGCATGGTCAAATATGGGAAAATGCTAGAACATAAGATTTCATGGAAAGTTTTGAAGATTTTGGCCTAAAAATGGTATATATGGTTGTTTTAATGAGTACATGAAGATTTATGAGTACAAGTGGTCATGGTCATTCTTTGACTTTTGACCCAAAACTCATATTTTGACAATTTCAGACATGATAAGTAAAAGCCACCTTGCCAATTGTTCAGGTGAGCGATTCAGGGCCTCATGGCCCTCTTGCTAAGCTCACCTGAGCCGAAGGCTCAGAGCTGAGCTTATAGGATGGGAGTCTAGCCGTCGTCCGTCTGTGCGTCCGTGCGTGGGTGCGTGCGTCAACACTTTCAAACATGAATATCTCAGAAACCAGTGGGCCGATCGCAATCAAATTTTATGTGAAGCATCATTTGGGTGGGGGAAAGGCTGCATCAGGTTTTGGTGCCGATCAGCTCAGAACTCTGGTTTCCATGGCAACAGATAGCCCCCATAGAGTTATAATGGGGAAAACGGCGTCATCACGTTTTCTCGACTGTTTTTGATTAGATCCTTATCATACTTGCAGGTAATGATGAGCATCTTAAATATCCCTATAGGTTTACAATGTCTCTCAGGTGAGCAATTGTTGCCCTTTGGGCTACTTGTTAGAAAAACTTTGTCAACGCTCTAGCACCTACATTTCTCAGCAGATTTTAAAATAAATTCACACAAATGTAGGGCATGACAATATCTCGAGCAAGTTTGACTTTCAGGGTGCTGCACCCAAGGTCAAGGTCACTGTGGCTATTTTTAGTAAAAACTTGGTCATCGCTCTAGCGCCTACATTTCTAAACGGATTTTAAATCAACTTCACACAAATGTAGGGCATGACAATATCTCAAACT
Organism: Ctena decussata; assembly: GCA_963989385.1. Taxonomy (NCBI): domain Eukaryota; kingdom Metazoa; phylum Mollusca; class Bivalvia; order Lucinida; family Lucinidae; genus Ctena; species Ctena decussata. Next base: position 12,063,627 of record OZ022506.1, read on the forward strand.
AGATTGACTTCCAGGGTGCTGCCTCCAAGGTCAAGGTCACTGTGGCTATTTTTAGAAAAACTTTGTCAGCGCTTTAGCACCTACATTTCTCAATGAATTTTAAAATAAATTCACACAAATGTAGGGCATGACAATATCTCGAGCAAGTTCAACTTTTAAGGGTGCTGTGCCCAAGGTCAAGGTCACTGTGGCTATTTTTAGAAAAACTTTGTCATCGCCCTAGCACCTTCATCTCTCCATGGATTTTGAAATAACTTGACACAAATGTAGGGTAGACAATATCTCAAGCAAGTTCGACTTTCAGGATGCTGTGCCCAAGGTCAAGGTCACTGTGTTTTTTTTAGCTCACCTGAGCCGAAGGCTCAGAGGTGAGCTTATAGGATGGGAGTCGAGCCGTCGTTTGTCCGTGGGTCAACAACATTACGTTTTCTCGACTGTTTTTGATTAGATCCTTATCATACTTGCAGGTAATGATGACATACACAAGAGCTTGGATGAGTTCGAAATTTGGCCGGATTCGAGCACAGACCACGGAGTTAGCTGCCCTTGAGCGTTTGAAAAAAATCCCATAGGGTTATAATGGGGAAAATGGCGTCATCACGTTTTCTCAACTGTTTTTGCTTAGATCCCTATCATACTTGCAGGTAATGATGACATACATAAGAGCTTGGATGAGTTCGAAATTTGGCCGAAATCGAGCACAGACAACTGAGTTAGCTGCCCTTGAGCGTTTGAAAAAAATCCCATAGTGTTATAATGGAGAAAACGACGTCATCACATATTTTTAGCTCACCTGAGCTGAAGGCTCAGAGGTGAGCTTATAGGATGGGAGTCGAGCCGTCGTCCGTCCGTGGGTCCGTGGGTGCTTCTGTGCGTCAACACTTTCAAACATAAATATCTCAGAAACCAGTGGGCCGATCGCAATCAAATTTTATCTGAAGCATCATTGGGGTGGGAGAAAGGCTGCATTAGGTTTTGGTGCCGATCAGCTTAGAACTCTGGTTTCCATGGCAACAGATAGCCCCCATAGGGTTATAATGGGGAAAATGGCGTGATCACGTTTTTTTCACTGTTTTTGATTGGATCCTTATCATACTTGCAGGTAATGATGACATACACAAGAGCTTGGATGAGTTCGAAATTTGGCCGGATTCGAGCACAGACTACGGAGTTAGCTGCCCTTGAGCGTTTGAAAAAAATCCCATAGGGTTATAATGGGGAAAATGGCGTCATCACGTTTTCTTAACTGTTTTTGCTTAGATCCTTATCATACATGCAGGTAATGATGACATACACAAGGGCTTGGATGAGTTCGAAATTTGGCCGGATTCAAGCACAGACTACGGAGTTAGCTGCCCTTGAGCGTTTGAAAAAAATCCCATAGTGTTATAACGGAGAAAACAACGTCATCACATATTTTTAGCTCACCTGAGCCGAAGGCTCAGAGGTGAGCTTATAGGATGGGAGTCGAGCCGTCGTCCGTCCGTGCGTGGGTTAGTGGGTGCGTGGGTGGGTGCGTCAACACTTTCAAACATAAATTTCTCAGAGACCAGTGGGCTGATCACAATCAAATTTTATCTGAAGCTTCATTTGGGTGGGGGAAAGGCTGCATTAGGTTTTGGTGCCAATCAGCTCAGAACTCTGGTTTCCATGGCAACAGATAGCCCCCATAGGGTTATAATGGGGAAAACCGCGTCATCACGTTTTCTCGACTGTTTTTTATTAGATCCTTATCATACTTGCCGAAGGCTCAGAGGTGAGCTTATAGGATGGGAGTCGAGCCGTCGTCCGTCCGTCCGTGGGTGCGTGGGTGGGTGCGTCAACACTTTCAAACATAAATATCTCAGAGACCAGTGGGCCGATCGCAATCAAATTTTATCTGAAGCATCATTTGGGTGGGGGAAAGGGTGCAATAGGTTTTGGTGCCGATCAGCTCAGAACTCTGGTTTCCATGGCAACAGATAGCCCCCTTAGGGTTATAATGGGGAAAACGGCGTCATCACGTTCTCTCAACTGTTTTTGATTAGATCCTTATCATACTTGCAGGTAATGATGACATACACAAGAGCTTGGATGAGTTCGAACTTTGGTTGGATTCGAGCACAGACTACGGAGTTAGCTGCCCTTGAGCGTTTGAAAAAAATCCCATAGGGTTATAATGGCGAAAATGGCATCATCGTAGTGTTATAATGGAGAAAACAAGGACATCACATATTTTTAGAAAAACTTTGTCATCGCTCTATTGCCTACATTTCTCAACGGATTTTAAAATAACTTCACACAAATGTAGGGCGTGACAATATCTCGAGCAAGTACGACTTTCAGGATGCTGCGCCCAAGGTCAAGGTCACTGTGGCTAATTTTAGAAAAACTTTGTCAGCGCTCTAGCACCTACATTTCTCAATGGATTTTAAAATAACTTCACACAAATGTAGGGCATGACAATATCTCGAGCAAGTTTGACTTTCAGGGTGCTGTGCCCAAGGTCAAGGTCACTTTGGCTATTTTTAGAAAAAACTTTGTCATCGCTCTAGCGCCTACATTTCTCATTGGATTTTGAAATAACTTCACACAAATGTAGGGCATGACAATATCTCGAGCAAGTTCGACTTTCAGGGTGCTGCGCCCAAGGTCAAGGTCACTGTGGCTATTTTTAGAAAAACTTTGTCATCACTCTAAGGCCTACATTTCTCAACGGATTTTGAAATAACTTCACACAAATGTAGGGCATGACCATATCTCGAGCAAGTTTGACTTTTAGGGTGCTGCGCCCAAGGTCAAGGTCACTGTGGCTATATTTAGAAAAACTTTGTCATGGCTCTAGCACCTACATTTCTCCATGGATTTTGAAATAGCTTCACACAAATGTAGGGTATGACAATATCTCGAGCAAGTTCGACTTTCAGGGTGCTGCGCCCAAGGTCAAGGTCACTGTGGCTATTTTTAGAAAAACTTTGTGAGCGCTCTAGCACCTACATTTCTCAGCAGATTTTAAAATAACTTCACACAAATGTAGGGCATGACAATATCTCGAGCAAGTTTGACTTTCAGGGTGCTGCACCCAAGGTCAAGGTCACTGTGGCTATTTTTAGAAAAACTTGGTCATCGCTCTAGCGCCTACATTTCTCAACGGATTTGAAATCAACTTCACACAAATGTAGGGCATGACAATATCTAGAACAAGTTTGACTTCCAGGGTGCTGCGACCAAGGTCAAGGTCACTGTGGCTATTTTTAGAAAAACTTTGTCAGGGCTCTAGCACCTACATTTCCAATGGATTTTGAAATAAATTCACACAAATGTAGGGCATGACAATATCTCGAGCAAGTTTGACTTTCAGGGTGCTGTGCCCAAGGTCAAGGTCACTGTGGCTATTTTTAAAAAAACTTTGTCATCGCTCTAGCACCTACATTTCTCAACGGATTTTGAAATAAATTCACACAAATGTAGGGCATGACAATATCTCGAGCAAGTTTGACTTTCAGGGTGCTGCAATCAAGGTTTTTGATTAGATCCTTATCATACTTGCAGGTAATGATGACATACATAAGAGCTTGGATGAGTTCGAAATTTGGCTGGATTCGAGCACAGACTACGGAGTTAGCTGCCCTTGAGCGTTTGAAAAAAATCCCATAGTCTTATAATGGAGAAAACAACATCATCACATTTTCATTTTTCATCGGATCCTCTTCATACTTGCAGGTAATGAGGATATGCATAAAAGCTTGGATTAGTTAGCACTTCGGCTAGATCCCACCACTGATTATGGAGTACCTGCCCTGAGCATCCAAAAAATCAATGTCGCCACTTTTTCTTGGTTTCTACTTATCCGATCCTTTTCAAACTTGCAGGTAATGAGGAAATGCATAATATCTTAAACAAGTTCAAATTTTCGCCAGATCAGGTCAGCCGCTACGAAGTTAGCTGCCCTTGACAGCTCTGTCTATTGTGCTCTTGATCGGATACTTTTTAAACTTGCATATATTAAATGAGGGCATACATAATGTTTTGGATGAGTTTAATTTTCAGCCTGATTGGACCACTGACTGTGGAGTTAGCTGCCCTTGAGCATCTTAAATATCCCTATAGGTTTACAATGTCTCTCAGGTGAGCAATTGTTGCCCTTTGCGCTACTTGTAAAATAACTTCACACAAATGTAGGGCATGACAATATCTCGCGCAAGTTTGACTCTCAGGGTGCTGCACCCAAGGTCAAGGTCACTGTGGCTATTTTTAGAAAAACTTGGTCATGGCTCTAGCGCCTACATTTCTCAACGGATTTTAAATCAACTTCACACAAATGTAGGGCATGACAATATCTCGAACAAGTTTGACTTCCAGGGTGCTGTGCCCAAGGTCAAGGTCACTGTGGCTATTTTTAGAAAAAACTTTGTCAGCGCTCTAGCACCTACATTTTTCAATGGATTTTAAAATATATTCACCCAAATGTAGGGCATGACAATATCTCGAGCAAGTTTGACTTTCAGGGTGCTGTGCCCAAGGTCAAGGTCACTGTGGCTATTTTTAGAAAAACTTTGTCATCGCCCTAGCACCTTCATTTCTCCATGGATTTTGAAATAACTTGACAAAATGTAGGGTATGACAATATCTCGAGCAAGTTCGACTATTAGGATGCTGTGCCCAAGGTCAAGGTCACTGTGGCTATTTTTAGAAAAACTTTGTCATTGCTCTAGCACCTACATTTCTCAACGGATTTTGAAATAAATTCACACAAATGTAGGGCATGGCAATATCTCGAGCAAGTTTGACTTTCAGGGTGCTGCAATCAAGGTTTTTGATTAGAACCTTATCATACTTGCAGGTAATGATGACATACATAAGAGCTTGGATGAGTTCAAAATTTGGCCTGATTCGAGCACAGACTACGGAGTTAGCTGCCCTTGAGTGTTTGAAAAAAATCCCATAGTCTTTTAATGGAGAAAACAAAGTCATCACATTTTCATTTTTCATCGGATCCTCTTCATACTTGCGGGTAATGAGGATATGCATAAAAGCTTGGATTAGTTAGCACTTCGGCTAGATCCCACCACTGATTATGGAGTACCTGCCCTGAGCATCCAAAAAATCAATGTCGCCACTTTTTCTTGGTTTCTACTTATCCGATCCTTTTCAAACTTGCAGGTAATGAGGAAATGCATAATATCTTAAACAAGTTCAAATTTTTCGCCAGATCAGGCCAACCGCTACGAAGTTAGTTGCCCTTGACAGCTCTGTCTATTGTGCTCTTGATCGGATACTTTTTAAACTTGCATATATTAAATGAGGGCATACATAATGTTTTGGATGAGTTTAATTTTCAGCCTGATTGGACCACTGACTGTGGAGTTAGCTGCCCTTGAGCATCTTAAATATCCCTATAGGTTTACAATGTCTCTCAGGTGAGCAATTGTTGCCCTTTGGGCTACTTGTTAGAAAAACTTTGCCAACGCTCTAGCACCTACATTTCTCAGCAGATTTTAAAATAAATTCACACAAATGTAGGGCATGACAATATCTCGAGCAAGTTTGACTTTCAGGGTGCTGCACCCAAGGTCAAGGTCACTGTGGCTATTTTTAGTAAAAACTTGGTCATCGCTCTAGCACCTACATTTCTCAACGGATTTTAAATCAACTTCACACAAATGTAGGGCATGACAATATCTCCAACTAGATTGACTTCCAGGGTGCTGCCTCCAAGGTCAAGGTCACTGTGGCTATTTTTAGAAAAACTTTGTCAGCGCTTTAGCACCTACATTTCTCAATGAATTTTAAAATAAATTCACACAAATGTAGGGTAGACAATATCTCAAGCAAGTTCAACTTTCAGGATGCTGTGCCCAAGGTCAAGGTCACTGTGTTTTTTTAGCTCACCTGAGCCGAAGGCTCAGTTGTGAGCTTATAGGATGGGAGTCGAGCCGTCGTCCGTGCGTGCGTCAACACTTTCAAACATGAATATCTCAGAAACCAGTGGGCCGATTGCAATCAAATTTTATCTGAAGCATCATTGGGGTGGGGGAAAGGCTGCATTAGGTTTTGGTGCAGATCAGCTCAGAACTTTGGTTTCCATGGCAACAGATAGCCCCCATAGGGTTATAATGGGGAAAACGGCGTCATCACCTTTTCTCGACTGTTTTTGATTAGATCCTTATCATACTTGCAGGTAATGGTGACATACATAAGAGCTTGGATGAGTTCGAAATTTGGCCGGATTCGAGCACAGACTACGGAGTTAGCTGCCCTTGAGCGTTTGAAAAAAATTCCATAGGGTTATAATGGGGAAAATGGCGTCATCACGTTTTCTCAACTGTTTTTGCTTAGATCCTTATCATACTTGCAGGTAATGATGACATACATAAGAGCTTGGATGAGTTCGAAATTTGGCCGGATTCGAGCACAGACTACAGAGTTAGCTGCCCTTGAGCGTTTGAAAAAATCCCATAGTGTTATAATGGGGAAAATGGCGTCATCACATATGTTTAGAAAAACTTTGTCATCGCCCTATTGCCTACATTTCTCAACAGATTTTAAAATAACTTCACACAAATGTAGGGCATGACAGTATCTCGAGCAAGTTCGACTTTCAGGATGCTGCGCCCAAGGTCAAGGTCACTGTGGCTATTTTATGAAAAACTTTGTCAGCGCTCTAGCACCTACATTTCTCAGCAGATTTTAAAATAACTTCACACAAATGTAGGGCATGATAATATTTCAAGCAAGTTTGACTTTCAGGATGCTGCCCCCAAGGTCAAGGTCACTGTGGCTATTTTTAGAAAAACTTTGTCAGCGCTCTAGCACCTACATTTCTCAGCAGATTTTAAAATAACTTCACACAAATGTAGGGCATGACAATATCTCGAGCAAGTTCGACTTTCAGGATGCTGCACCCAAGGTCAAGGTCAAGGTCACTGTGGCTATTTTTAGAAAAACTTTGTCAGCGCTCTAGCGCCTACATTTCTCAACGGATTTTAAATCAGCTTCACATAAATGTAGGGCATGACAATATCTCAAACAAGTTTGACTTCCAGGGTGCTGCGCCCAAGGTCAAGGTCACTGTGGCTATTTTTAGAAAAACATTGTCAGCGCTCTAGCACCTACATTTCTCAATGGATTTTAAAATAAATTCACACAAATGTAGGGCATGACAATCTCTCGAGCAAGTTCGACTTTCAGGGTGCTGTGTCCAAGGTCAAGGTCACTGTGGCTATTTTTAGAAAAACTTTGTCATCTCCCTAGCACCTTCATTTCTCCATGGATTTTGAAATAACTTGACACAAATGTAGGGTATGACAGCATCTCAAGCAAGTTTGACTTTCAGGATGTTGTGCCGAAGGTCAAGGTCACTGTGGCTAATTTTAGAAAAACTTTGTCATCGCTCTAGCACCTACATTTCTCAACAGATTCTAAAATAAATTCAACACAATTGTAGGGCATGACAATATCTCGAGCAAGTTTGACTTTCAGGGTGCTGCAATCAAGGTTTTTGATTAGATCCTTATCATACTTGCAGGTAATGATGACATTCATAAGAGCTTGGATGAGTTCGAAATTTGGCCGGATTAGAGCACAGACTACGGAGTTAGCTGCCCTTGAGCATTTGAAAAAAAATCCCATAGTCTTATGATGGAGAAAACAACGTCATCACTTTTTCATTTTTCGTCGGATCTTCTTCATACTTGCAGGTAATGAGGATATGCATAAAAGCTTGGATTAGTTAGCATTTCGGCTAGATCCAAACCACTGACTATGGAGTACCTGCCCTGAGCATCCAAAAAATCAATGTCGCCACTTTTTCTTGGTTTCTAATGATCCGATCCTTTTCAAACTTGCAGGTAATGAGGAAATGCATAATATCTTAAACAAGTTCAAATTTTGGCCAGATCAGGCCAACCACTATGAAGTTAGCTGCCTTGACAGCTCTGTCTATCGTGCTCTTGATCGGATACTTTTTAAACTTGCATATTTTAAATGAGGGCATACATAATGTTTTGGATGAATTTAATTTTCAGCCTGATTGGACCACTGACTGTGGAGTTAGCTGCCCTTGAGCATCTTAAATATCCCTATAGGTTTACAATGTCTCTCAGGTGAGCAATTGTTGCCCTTTGGGCTACTTGTTTAGCTCACCTGAGCCGAAGGCTCAGAGGTGAGCTTATAGGATAGGAGTCGAGCCGTCGTCCGTCCTTGGGTCAACAATTTCAAACATAAATATCTCAGAGACCAGTCGGCAGATCGCAATCAAATTTTATCTGAAGCATCAATGGGGTGGGGGAAAGGCTGCATTAGGTTTTGGTGCCGATCAGCTCAGAACTCTGGTTTCCATGGCAACAGATAGCCCCCATAGGGTTATAATGGGGAAAATGGCGTCATCACGTTTTCTCCACTGTATTTGATTAGATCCTTATCATACTTGCAGGTAATGATGACATACACAAGAGCTTGGATGAGTTGAAATTTGGCCGGATTCGAGCACAGACTACGGAGTTAGCTGCCCTTGAGCGTTTGAAAAAAATCCCATAGGGTTATAATGGCGAAAATGAAGTCATCACGTCACAACTGTTTTTGCTTAGATCCTTATCATACTTGCAGGTAATGATGACATGCATAAGAGCTTGGAAGAGTTCGAAATTTGGTTGGATTCGAGCACAGACTACGGAGTTAGCTGCCCTTGAGCGTTTGAAAAAAATCCCATAGTGTTATAATGGAGAAAACAACATCATCACATATTTTTAGAAAAACCTTGTCATTGCTCTATTGCCGACATTTCTCAACGGATTTTAAAATAACTTCACACAAATGTAGGGCATGACAATATCTCAAACAAGTTCGACTTTCAGGATGCTGCGCCCAAGGTCAAGGTCACTGTGGCTATTTTTAGAAAAACTTTGTCAGCACTCTAGCACCTACATTTCTCAGCAGATTTTAAAATAACTTCACACAAATGTAGGGCATGACAATATCTCGAGCAAGTTTGACTTTCAGGGTGCTGCACCCAAGGTCAAGGTCACTGTGGCTATTTTTAGCTCACCTGAGCCGAAGGCTCAGAGGTGAGCTTATAGGATGGGGTCGAGCCGTCGTCCGTCCGTGCGTCCGTCCGTGCGTGGGTGCATCAACACTTTCAAACATAAATATCTCAGAAACCAGTGGGCAGATCGCAATCAAATTTTATCTGAAGCATCATTTGGGTGGAGGAAAGGCTGCATTAGGTTTTGGTGCTGATCAGCTCAGAACTCTGGTTTCCATGGCAACAGATAGCCCCCATAGGGTTATAATGGGGAAAATGGCGTCATCACGTTTTCTCGACTGTTTTTGATTAGATCCTTATCATACTTGCAGGTAATGATGACATACACAAGAGCTTGGATGAGTTCGAAATTTGGCCGGATTCGAGCACAGACTACGGAGTTAGCTGCCCTTGAGCGTTTGAAAAAAATCCCATAGGGTTATAATGGCGAAAATGGCGTCATCACGTTTTCTCAACTGTTTTTGCTTAGATCCTTATCATACTTGCAGGTAATGATGACATACATAAGAGCTTGGATGAGTTCCAAATTTGGCCGGATTCGATCATAGACTACGGAGTTAGCTGCCCTTGAGCGTTTGAAAAAAATCCCATAGTGTTATAATGGAGAAAATGGCGTCATCACATATTTTTAGAAAAACTTGGTCATCGCTCTATTGCCTACATTTCTCAACGGATTTTAAAATAACTTCACACAAATGTAGGGCATGACAATATCTCGAGCAAGTTCGACTTTAAGGATGCTGCGCCCCAGGTCAAGGTCACTGTGGGTATTTTTAGAAAAACTTTGTCAGCGCTCTAGCACCTACATTTCTCAGCAGATTTTAAAATAACTTCACACAAATGTAGGGCATGACAATATCTCGAGCAAGTTTCACTTTCAGGGTGCTGCACCCATGGTCAAGGTCACTGTGATATTTTTAGAAATACTTGGTCATCGCTCTAGCGCCTACATTTCTCAATGGATTTTAAATCAACTTCACACAAATGTAGGGCATGACAATATCTTAAACAAGTTTGACTTCCAGGGTGCTGCGCCCAAGGTCAAGGTCACTGTGGCTATTTTCAGAAAAACTTTGTCATCGCCCTAGCACCTTCATTTCTCCATGGATTTTTAATATCTTGACACAAATGTAGGGTATGACAATATCTCAAGCAAATTAGACTTTCAGGATGCTGTGCCCTAGGTCAAGGTCACTGTGGCTATTTTTAGAAAAACTTTGTCATCGGTCTAGCACCTACATTTCTCAATGGATTTTAAAATAAATTCACACAAATGTAGGGCATGACAATATCTCGAGCAAGTTTGACTTTCAGGATGCTGCAATCAAGGTTTTTGATTAGATCCTTATCATACTTGCAGTTTATGATGACATACATAAGAGCTTGGATGAGTTCGAAATTTGGCTGGATTTGAGCACAGACTACGGAGTTAGCTGCCCTTGAGCGTTTGAAAAAAATCCCATAGGCTTATAATGGAGAAAACAAGGTCATCACATTTTCATCGGATCCTCTTCATACTTGCAGGTAATGAGGATATGAATAAAAGCTTGGATTAGTTAGCATTTCGGCTAGATCCCACCACTGACTGTGGAGTACCTGCCCTGAGCATCCAAAAAATCAATGTCGCCACTTTTTCTTGGTTTCTACTGATCCGATCCTTTTCAAACTTGCAGGTAATGAGGAAATGCATAATATCTTAAACAAGTTCAAATTTTGGATTAGTTAGCATTTCGGCTAGATCCCGCCACTGACTGTGGAGTACCTGCCCTGAGCATCCAAAAAATCAATGTCGCCACTTTTTCTTGGTTTCTACTGATGTGATCCTTTTCAAACTTGCAGGTTCTGAGGAAATGCATAATATCTTAAACAAGTTCAAATTTTGGCCAGATCAGGCCAACCACTACGAAGTTAGCTGCCCTTGACAGCTCTGTCTATTGTGCTCTTGATCGGATACTTTTTAAACTTGCATATATTAAATGAGGGCATACATAATGTTTTGGATGAGTTTAATTTTCAGCCTGATTTGACCACTGACTGTGGAGTTAGCTGCCCTTGAGCATCTAAAAATATCCCTATAGGTTTACAATGTCTCTCAGGTGAGCAATTGTTGCCCTTTGGGCTACTTGTTAGAAAAGCTTTGTCATCGCTCTATTGCCTACATTTCTCAACGGATTTTAAAATAACTTCACACAAATGTAGGGCATGACAATATCTTGAGCAAGTTTGACTTTCAGGATGATGCGCCCAAGGTCAAGGTCACTGTGGCTATTTTATGAAAAACTTTGTCAGCGCTCTAGCACCTACATTTCTCAGCAGATTTTAAAATAACTTCACACAAATGTAGGGCATGACAATATCTCGAGCAAGTTTGACTTTCAGGATTATGCGCCCAAGGTCAAGGTCACTGTGGCTATTTTTAGAAAAACTTTGTCAGCGCTCTAGCACCTACATTTCTCAGCAGAATTTAAAATAACTTCACACAAATGTAGGGCATGACAATATCTTGAGCAAGTTTGACTTTCAGGGTGCTGCACCAAAGGTCAAGGTCACTGTGGCTATTTTTAGAAAAACTTGGTCATCGCTTTAGCGCCTACATTTCTCAACAGATTTTAAATCAACTTCACACAAATATAGGGCATGACAATATCGCAAACAAGTTTGACTTCCAGGGTGCTGCGCCCAAGGTCAAGGTCACTGTGGCTATTTTTAGAAAAACTTTGTCAGCGCTCTAGCACCTACATTTCTCAATGGATTTTAAAATAAATTCACACAAATGTAGGGCATGACAATATCTCGAGTAAGTTCGACTTACAGGGTTCTGTGCCCAAGGTCAAGGTCACTGTGGCTATTTTTAGAAAAACTTTGTCATCGCCCTAGCACCTTCATTTCCCCATGGATTTTGAAATAACTTGACACAAATGTAGGGTATGACAATATCTCAAGCAAGTTCAACTTTCAGGATGCTGTGCCCAAGGTCAAGGTCACTGTGGCTATTTTTAGAAAAACTTTGTCAGTGCTCTACAGTGCTCTAGCACCTACATTTCTCAATGGATTTTAAAATAAATTCACACAAATGTAGGGCATGGCAATATCTCGAGCAAGTTTGACTTTCAGGGTGCTGCAATCAAGGTTTTTGATTAGATCCTTATCATACTTGCAGGTAATGATGACATGCATAAGAGCTTGGATGAGTTCAAAATTTGGCCAGATTCGAGCACAGACTACAAAGTTAACTGCCCTTGAGTGTTTGAAAAAAATCCCATAGTCTTATAATGGAGAAAACAACATCATCACATTTTCATTTTTCATCAGATCCTCTTCATACTTGCAGGTAATGAGGATATGCATAAAAGCTCTTCATACTTGCAGGTAATGAGGATATGCATAAAAGCTTGGATTAGTTAGCATTTCGGCTAGATCCCACCACTGACTATGGAGTACCTGCCCTGAGCATCCAAAAAATCAATGTCGCCACTGTTTAGCTGGCCTGAACGAAAGTTCAGGAAGAGCTATTGTTGTCACCACGGCGTCGGCGTCAGCGTCCGCGTCCGCGTCGGCGTTCGGATTGGATGTTTTGGTTAAAGTTTTTTAAAGACCTATATCATCTTAACCCATGGATGGATTCTTTTGATACTTGCACTGTATTTAGATATTGGTCTAAGGTTTAACAGGGTACCACCCCCACCCCACTCCGTGACCTTGATGTCAAGGTCATGGACTTAGAAAATTGGTATTTTTTTGACTGGATGTTTTGGTTAAAGTTTTATAAAGCCCAATATCTCCTTAACCCATGGATGGATTCCTTTGATACTTGCACTAAAGTTAGATATTGGTCTAAAGTTTTCGAAGGTACTACCCCCACCCCCCTCTGTGACCTTGATGTCAAGATCATGGACTTAGAATATTGTCTTTTTATTGATTGGATGTTTTGGTTAAAGTTTTTTAAAGACACATATCTCCTGAACCCATAGATGAATTCTTTTTATATTTGCACTGTAGTTAGATCTACAGAGTACTACCCCAACCCCGCTCAGTGACCTTGATGTCAAAGTCAGAGACTTAGGAAATTTTTGTCTTTTTTTTAAAGTTTTGTAATTGCATACTGATTCATAATGTTTTGCAGAGATTGAGTTTATACTTGAACTGATGTTAGACTCTTTTTTGAGTTTTTACAAAACACCTTATACTTACCCCACTGGATGACCTTGAAGTCAAGGTCATCGACTTAGAATTTTGTCTTAAAGATTTTGGTTAAAGTTTTATATTTATGAAGACATAATTTCACAGTGCAACGATGATGGACTCAGTTGATACTAATACTTGGATTGATGTTAGATAATGGTTCAGGGTTTTGATACATCCTAGCCCCCTCCCCCCTACCCGTCAGTTTTTTTAACCTCCAGCTCATGGACTTTGAAATTTCATTTCATTTTTTTTATTTTAATTTTATTGTAAGACTTATTTCTGAGATAGCTTTTTTTTATAAATGTGTTTTCATTATAGACATGCTTGCATGAAGTTTTATGCATAGCAGTCCACATAGCCCCCCCTCCCCACCCCCTCCCCCCCCTACCCGTCAGTTTTTTTTTACCTCCAGCTCATGGACTTTGAAATTTCATTTCATTTTTTTTTATTTTAATTTTATTGTAAGACTTATTTCTGAAATAGCTTTTGTTTATAAATGTGTTTTCATTATAGACATGCTTGCATGAAGTTTTATGCATAGCAGTCCACATAGCCCCACCCCCTCACCCCTACCCGTCAGTTTTTTTACCTCAAGCTCATGGACTTTGAAATTTCATTTCATTTTTTTTATTTTAACTTTATTTTAAGACTTCTTTTGTTTATAAATGTGTTTTCATTATGGACATGCTTGCATGAAGTTTTATGCATAGCAGTCCACACCACCATAGCGGCTGTGTGATGGGTAAGCACCAATCAGGCGAGCTATGCTGTCAGGCGACAGCTCTTGTTCTTGGTTTCTACTGATCCGATCCTTTTCAAACTTGCAGGTAATGAGGAAATGCATAATATCTTAAACTAGTTTAAATTTTGGCCAGATCAGCCAACCACTACGAAGTTAGCTGCCCTTGACAGCTCTGTCTATTGTGCTCTTGATCGGATACTTTTTAAACTTGCATATATTAAATGAGGGCATACATAATGTTTTGGATGAGTTTAATTTTCAGCCTGATTGGACCACTGACTGTGGAGTTAGCTGCCCTTGAGCATCTTAAATATCCCTATAGGTTTACAATGTCTCTCAGGTGAGCAATTGTTGCCCTTTGGGCTACTTGTTTGAACTTAGTCATTTTAGGCAAAGTTTTGCATTGTAGGGTATAGAGTTTGCATAATCAACTCCTCCCACAGTTTTGAATGGATCTTTTTCAAACTTTGCATACATTTTGTGGACATATTGAAAATGTGCATGTGGATTTTCGATAGAGCTAGAATTAATTTTGACAGAATTACTGTCTTTTGAACTTAGTCATTTTAGGCAAAGTTTTGCATTGTAGGGTTTAGAGTTTGTGTAATCAACTCCTCCCACAGTTTTCAATGGATCTTTTTTAAACTTTGCATACATGCTGTGAATGTATTGAAGATGTGCATGTGGGGTTTTGTTGATAATTAATTTTGACAGAATTACAGCCTTTTTAACTTAGTCATTCTAGGGAAATTTTTGCATTGTATGGTATGGAGTTTGTGTTATCAACTTGTCCCAAATTTTTTTCAATGGATCTCTTTCAGACCTTGTCTACATTTTGTGGACATATTGAAGATGTGCATGAGGCATTTTGATAGATCTAGAATTAATTTGGACAGAATTACGGCCTTTTTAACTTAGTCATTTTTGGCAATTTTTTACATGGTAGGGTATGAAGTTCCTGTAATGTTTTCAATTTGATTCTTTGTAGCTGCTATATGGATATACACGTCATGTGACAGGTAGCTGCTATATGGATATACACGTCATGTGACAGGCCCTGCGGGGGGGGGGGGGGGGGGGGGGGGGGGGGGGGAGGCATCATTAGTGTCTTACAGACACACTTTTGTAGTTTACCTTTGACTATTGGCTGGTGCAATTAACATCATCCAGAAGGAGAAGGTATTGTGTTAGATTGCCACTTTGTTGGTTTTGTAGTGTCGCAGCTCATACAAGAAAGGGAGGCAGTTCAGCCTTTATTCCATTGATAAGGAATCACCTCCATTTACACTCAAAAATGTCTCAGAGTTACTCTTTATTATTAAACTTGTTTTGCTTCTCTTAAATTCTGTGTCTAATTGACTTTATTTTATTATCATACACTAGGTTATGGGTGACACATGTACAAGAGGTTGTCGGTTCTGTTCAGTGAAGACAGCCAGGAATCCCCCACCCCTAGATCCCTTAGAGCCAGTCAACACAGCTAAGGCTATAGCCTCCTGGGGGCTTGACTATGTGGTCCTCACTTCAGTAGACAGAGATGGTAAGAGGTTTTCATTCACTTAACATTTGGGCTACAGGTATCTTAATACAGTTCCAAACTTAAATACTTTAAGCCCAAGACATGTAAATAGCTGAATTTGCAAACAGCATAGATCCTGATGAGGGGGCTCATAATGAGTCGCCTCATTTAGATCTACACTGTTTGCTCTTTAGTCTTTGAATATTCAATTTTATATAGCTTGGACAAAATATTTTTCAAATTTTGCAGATGTAAATTTTGTGGTCTGCTTTTTGGGCTGTTGTTTGTTAATGAGACTTAACATTTTCAATTACATTGTTTGCAAAAACACTGCCATGTTTCACTGGAAAGAAACTTAGTGCAGGTTTTGCAATTTTTTTTCAACAAAAATATCAGCAGATTTGATTCGTATACACATGTGCTGATAGGTTGACTAATGCCTATTGAGCTGATGATGCGTTAGACAACGGCACCCTGATAAAATGGCTGGGAATACAGATGAGACAGTTTTCGTCAGCATCTGTATTGTTTATAAAGTTTTTAAATTGATCTTTTCTGTTGATAGTACCGAGGGAAATGCAATGAAGAGAGATTACTGCTATTTTGGCTCTGATCCCAGTTTTCTTCTTCCACTGAAATGGCAAAGGTTTCCTGTGGCTTTGAGGGCTGTGGGTTGTTAGAGGCCCACTATATCTTGGGCACAGCTTTTGAAGGAAAAACCTGATTCCCTCTTTTAACTGCCCTTAATCTTACCTCTTCCAACACAGGTACTCATTTACTGCTGGGCTAACAGAGATTTTTAGTCCTTAACCCTATTAGATTCAAACCTGAATTTTGCATCATATGCATTCTCAAACCACTAGACAAAATGGTTTCTCTTCCAAAGCAATTTCATATTTGCAATAATTTGTTAAAACCTATCAAGATTTTGAAAGTGGGAAAGTTTCAGAGGTTATGAATGTGTGCTGTTTGTAGTTTTGAGTCCTGCTAAATGCAGGACTCAAAACTAGAAAAAGCACACATTAATAAATGCAGGACTCAAAACTAGAAATGGGACCCCTAGAAACAGCACACATTAATAAATGCAAGACTGAAAACTAGAAACAGCACACGTTAATATAAACAGCACTTATTAATAAATGCAGGACTGAAAACTAGAAACAGCACACATTAATTAATGCAGGACTGAAAACTAGAAACAGCACACATTAATAAATGCAGGACTGAAAACTAGAAACAGCACACATTAATATAAACAGCACTTATTAATAAATGCAGGACTGAAAACTAGAAACAGCACACATTAATAAATGCAGGACTCGAAACTAGAAACAGCACACATTAATGAATGCAGGACTCAAACTAGAAACAGCACACATTAATAAATGCAGGACTCAAACTAGAAACAGCACTCATTAATAAATGCAGGACTCGAAACTAGAAACAGCACACTTTAATAAATGCAGGACTCAAACTAGAAACAGCATACATTAGTAAATGCAGGACTCAAAACTAGAAACAGCACACATTAATAAATGCAGGACTTAAAACTAGAAACAGTATACATTGATAACCCACTACCAATCTTCTTTAAAATGATTTTTTTCTAACCGATTTGGTCTCTTTCTTTCCCAGATATATCAGATGGAGGAGCTTCCCACTTTGCAGAAACTGTGATAGAAATTAAGAAAAGGTAAATTAGTGTCAGACAGTTCAATTTGGGGAACCTATATGTACATGAGCCGTGACACGAGAAAACCAACAAAGTGGTTGTGTGTCCAGTGCACTCAGATCAGCCTGCGCATATGTCCAGTCTGATCAAAGTCTTCACTGTGCCCATGGAGATAGCTTAGACCCTTGTCTACCCTTTAAGCGCTTAGCGAAGAGTCTGATCAGACTGGGCAATGCCCACAACCACTTTGTTGGTTTTCTTGTATCGTGGCTCACATCTAGTTAGGGGATTTTGACATGTTCTTGCAAGAAATATAGGAATTTTCCTTGCTTTATAGTTTATCACCAGTAGGTTTGCAGTAACATTGAAACTTCTTAAATAATTTACTGCAGAGAATGACTACACAACATGTATACCCAATTCTCCTACTTCCGTAGTTTCCCCTATTTCCGTAGTTTGCCGGCGTCTATGTCAACAGCTGATCACACGACCTCCCATTGTTAGTACAATATCTATAGCCCAGTTCAAATCACCAGATATTGAAATTTTCTGTTTTCACTGCAATTTTACTCTTTTATTCCACAATGAAATTCACTAGATAGAAAACGGGAAATATGTGTTAATAAAACAATAGGGCCTGAGTTCAAAATGATATTTGGAAACTAAAATTTTCACTGAACCAGAAAATTTTTACACATATGAATTAAGCCAATCCACTTCTTTGAACTGTACTATAGTTTACAACTTTTTCCCACTGTTTGACCTCATGAACCAAAACTTTCGTTTGACCTACGGACCTCAGGAGAAAGTTCCTTACAGTGGGCAGTGGTTTTAAAGAAAGATTTAACTAACATTTCTTTTATGCTTTAACTTCATTTTTGACATGTAAGTCCTCAATATCATCACATTTTATTGCACTTTATTAAACTATTAAAATGCGCTAGTGACAACGTTATTTCTCCGACTTTCATTTAGTGCTACGGAAATAGGAGCAAAGGGCATACTAAAGAGGAAACATTGACAGTTTGATCGCCAAATGTTAAAAAAATTGCTTTACTGCTTTAATTGTATGGTTGTATTCTCAGACATTGCCTGCCATTTCCTGTCAACATTGAACAAGCATTCTGGGCTTATTCGTTTATAAACTAACAATGTTGTTAGGTTAACATCTTACATTTTTATTACATATTCATCATGTGCAAAAACACTGCCATTTTTTGGCGAAAAAATATGAGAAGAATTTACAACACAAAAATCCCTTGCATTTATTCAGGAAAAGAATATTGGCACACTTGATTGTATGTTTGCTAGAAAACTTAACAAATTATTGATTAATGAGTTCTTCAAGCTAACAATGCTTCGACGAACTAGGCCCTGGGGCCGTATTCATAAAATGACGTAAGTGGTTGCTATGCTGTTGCTAAGGCTAAATTTCTTTCAAGGAGATTTCCTACAACTATGAAAATTGCTCTGGAGGAACAGTCTGAAAAAGACTGTTCCTCCAGAGCAAATTCATAGTTGTAGGGAATCTCCTTTATAGATATTTTCCCTTAGCAACCGCATAGCAACGACTTAAGTGGCTTTATGAATACGGCCCCTGATAGTCATATTTTATTAAGTCTGCATGAGCAAGTTTAGTTTTGCTGAATTCTGATCAAATCTAAACATGGACTTTGAAAGTAATAACTATAAATGAGCCGCGACACGAGAAAACCAACAATGTGGTTGTGCGCCCAGCACAGACTCGGATCAGTCTGGGCATCCGCCCAGTCTGATTAAACTCTTCGCTAAGCACTTAAAGGGTAGCCAAGGGACTAAGCTACCTTCATGCGGACAGCGAAGAGTCTGATCAGACTGGGCGGATGCCCAGGCTGATCTGAGTCTGCGTTGGACCCACGACCACATTGTTGGTTTTCTCGCATCGCGGCTCAAATGTTGTTCCTGTGTCAGTAAAGGAGAGTGTAGAATTATTAAAATATCTAAGTTTTGATATCAGTGATGATTTAGCATTAGATCTTAGTGTTTTCTTGCTTCAGTAATCCGTTTATCCTTGTGGAATGTTTGACCCCTGATTTCCATGGCAATATGAAGGGAGTTGAGACGGTGGCTGAGTCAGGTCTTGATGTTTATGCACATAATGTGGAAACTGTGGCAGAATTACAGTGGTAAGTGTCAGAGTTATGATCTATGATCAGTTTTACATTATGTGGTGAAATGAAAAAAATGTACAAAAAACAAAACACAAACAACAGCAACAAAAAACAAACACATTTTTTCTTAACATGAATAGAGTTAGATAATAGTGTTTTATCTTCAGCTGTTTGTGTCTTTCTTTGTATTCAGTCTAGGGACAAAAAAGTCTCACTATGTTTGCACTGCTCTAAAAACACACTATCAGTTGGCATAATATTAATCTTGGGGAGTGCAAAGAAGTGGTACATATCCACACCCTCTGATAATCAACTTAGAGGAAATATTTCAAGCAGTCTTGCAGTTATCTAAGAAAAACAGGGAACAAAAGATAAAGAAATAAAATAATACTGAATGAATAAAATGATACTGTGGGGCTCAAACCCACAAAATAAGTATGATAATGTCTTCTTCATGAGAGTAGAACAACTTTTAAGTATTGCGCCACTGGGATATGTATTGTAGTTGCGTCAGACAGCAAAGATAATCCTGGTGACTATAGATAGTTGACGATAATACGTAAGTCGCAACCTGCCTGCTTTACCTACATGTATTTTTAGATGGGCGTGCTTAATGGTAATGGTGGGAAACAAATTATCTTTGGGTGACAGTAAAGGTGATATTTTTCGTAGCAAAAGTAAACTGAAGGTGCTTAAATGAGCCGTGACATGACAAAACCAACAAAGTGGCATGTGCACCCAGCGCAGTCTATGATCAGCCTGGGCATCCGCCCTGTCTGATCAGTCTTTACTTTGCGCTTAAAGGGTAGCTAAGACTGATCAGACTGGGTGGATGCCCAGGTTGACCCGTGCCTTCGCTGGGCGCACATGCCACTTAGTTGGTTTCTCGTGTCGCTGCTCATTTTACAAGGGAGACAACCTTGGCCTAAGCACTGCATAGGAAAGGATTTGAGAAGCACCATAGGAAACCCTGATTTAAGACATAAACATGGGACCTTTTATACTTTCTATAACCAGTTTAATTTCAACGCATATGTCTCTCAGGTTAGTTCGAGATCCTAGGGCCAACTACCAGCAGTCCCTGTCAGTTTTAGAACATGCCAAAAAACACAGTCCAAACCTGCTAACAAAGACATCACTAATGTTAGGTCTGGGAGAAACAGATGATCAGATTCTCAGAGTGATGGAAGGTATGATTGTTTTTACGTATGTATACAGAGCTTGAAAGAAGCTAAATTTTGGGAGGGAGAAGGGGTTTGAGGTTTTTTAGATGCAAGTGGGGAGAGGTGGGTGGACAGGGTGCCCACTTGTCAGGGAAAAGTCAGGGAAATTTGAATTTTCTTCAAGGTCAGAGAAAAGGATAGTTCTGTATAGTGCTTTTTCATAACTACCTTTCTGGAACAAGTGATTTAGCCCAGTATGTATTGTTGCAAAGCTTTTCAAACTTGGAAATATATCAGTTGCTTTGCTGATTTTTCTGCATTCCAAAACGCAAGCCTTAGAGCTGAAATGGAAGGTTGTGACAGTTCAATAATGACATTTTGGTCGGGGAAAAATGAAATTTGGTCAGGGAAAAGTTAGGGAATTTGGTTTCCAACAAAGAGTGGGGACCCATTGTGGAGGATGGAAGAGGAGGCGGATACTAAGTTTACAAAACACACTTAGCAAGGCAGTTTTAACCATAAAGCACCAAAAAAGCAGACGTCAAAATTTACATCTTCAAAATATCATGGAGAATACAAAGAATAAAGGGCAAACAGTGTAGCTCCAGATGAGGGGGGGGGGGGCTCATTAGAATAGCATTACAATGAGCTAAATGGTCCTTGCAAACAAAAAAACAGTTACAGCATTGAGTCACTCCTTACAAGGCATTGCATGATCCATGCCAGCCAAGTGTATCAGTATATGTTTAAGTGTAAGCAAAGGGATACACCTTGAGCTCCAGATAAGAAGGAGTACCGAGGATAATTCGAAGATAATTTTTCTTATTTCTCAATGAAAACATATGTTGTGACCCCTCTTTAGAACCGTCTCGACGAGAAGGTTCTAATGATGGGTCACAAAATATGTTTTTATTGGGAAATATTGATAATTATCCCTAAATTATCTTTGTTACGCCTTCTTATCTGGAGCACTGCATACACCTTGTAAAAGATAACTTCTCAGTGTGGCTTAGTTATTGATACATTGAGTATTTCCATTGTAGATCTACGAAAGAAGAATGTAGATTGTTTAACTATAGGACAATACATGCAGCCAACTAAAAGGCATATAAAGGTAAATTTAGTCACATATCTGTTGTGCACTGGGTAGCCCCCAGTAGCTCAGTGGGTTTAAACATTGGCCTGCTGATCTGGTGATCCAGAATCAATCTTTGCTGGATGTGGAAATGTTTTCAACCATATATAGGGTTCCACTGCACTTAGCCTTTCATTGTCACCCTCCCATCATCCTGATATGACTGAAATACTGTTAAAAAGGACAAAAATTGCAAGTCAACTATCATCCATGTCCTGCACTGCAATAAAGCACAGGGGCGTAGCTAGGGGCAATAACACTGTACGCACAATTATGCTTTATACTCACTGAGGGCAATGATAGGGGCTTTAATCCGCTAAGATATATCAACTTTTCTGTCTTTTGGCAGTTAGCATTAAAATTATGCCCAATTAACAACATTTCAGCATGAAAATACGCAGGTGTGTGTTGAAATTTTGTCAATTTGACAAAATTTCAATACGCACCTGCGTATTTGCGTATAGGTAGCTACGCCCTTGAAGCATGTCTGCACACATGTAATAAGCCTGGAAATATTTTGATTGTCAGATTCATGAAGCGAATGGGTTTATAGAATGTTTAAGAAATTTCAGTGACCAAAAGAGGTAAATTGGGACCATATGCAATCAAGTTAAAATCTTTCATCTGACAATAACCCAAGATCACTGATCAGTTACAGTAACTCTTCAAAGGCTGGAACCCTGATGGCTCGTTAACCCTGCCTGGCTAGAACTCTTTCCTTGGTCCCTAGAGGTCACTTTGTATAGAAACTAACCTTGGATGGCTAGAACTACCCATGACTGGAACTAATTTTCATGGTCCCAAGCCTGTTCGAGCCAATGAAGTTCTACTGTAATGTGTTGCAATAAATGTTCTATGACGCAGCATTTTGCAACTGTTGTCAAAAATCACAATCAAAACTCACCTACCTTAAGATGAATGGGCGTACTTATAAGGGAAGCAACTCAACCATATACTCACCCATTTTCATTTCTGCCTCTTCTCTCAATGGGGTTCCATTCTTAAAGGAAAGAATTTGCTGTTTTAAGACCCCATTGTGGAAGGGTTAGATCTTCCAGGGAAACAAACAGGAAGTCACAAAAGTTGTCTAACTTTGAAAAAAATGGTTGAAAAACAGGAAGGTGTACTCGTACACCTGAATGTTGCTTTGAGAGACTGTGTGGTTGCCTGTGTTTGCAAGATATTTTATGCTCCCTCAAGGGAGAAATCCACTAACTTATTAAATATCATTCAAGTCGAATGGGTTTGTTATCAGAGAAAATCACTATAGTAATTTTTTTTTTTTGCCTCCCTGGGCGTCGTCTCAGAAAGAATTTGCTCTTTAAGGAGCAGATTCTTCAATAGTAGACTCTTGTTTCAGAAGGCCTTCTTTGTCCGGGGAAGCAAGCAGAAAGTATCAAATTTGTTTCCTCATGTGAAAATGGTGGAAAATCCCATTTATTGTACACAGTTTTAATCATTCAGGACATGTATTTTATTTTGAAATGAAGGCCTTTGATTGTATATGAGGTCCTTGGATATCTTTAGCAAGTTAGATGCATTGGAGAGGCACCGTGGTCCAGTGGTTAGAGACGCTTGGTTATGGTGCAGAAAGTCGCGCAAGGACGCGAGATAGCGCCCTGATTTCGCCATGGGACAACTGGAAAACTCGCTATGTCAACCCAGTAGTAAATGGGTAACTGCTTCGAATCAGGGAAGGATAAGGCAGCGAAAAAAGAGGGATGGGCTGCACCTTCCAGTTGCTGTGCTCAAGACACAGTTGGTCTCTAAACCCCACTGCCCCTATGGCTACTAGGCTATAGGAAACCTTTACCTAGATGCATGTGTTAACAGGTATTATTGCTTTCTATTATAGGTCAAAGAATATGTGCATCCTGACAAGTTCAAGCACTGGGAAGAAGTTGGCAATAAACTAGGTTTTGTGTACACTGCCAGTGGTCCGCTGGTCCGATCCTCTTACAAAGCTGGTGAGTGTGTTAGATGTCAATTTTGAGTTAAGGTGATTGGGTGCATTTTCAGGGGCAGCAACTCTGCTTTTTTCAGTTTGCCTCCCTTCTCATTGGGGTCAACTCTCATAGGAAAGAATTTGCTCCTGTAGGAGCAAATTCTTTCCTAAAAGAGTAGACCCCATTTTGGAAGGGTTTATCATTCAGAGAAGCTAAAGGAAAGTTCTGACAGTTGTCTCCCTTTGAAAAATGGAGAACCCCCCCCCCCCAAAAAAAAAACATGGCAGTATACCCATACACCTTAAACTCTTTCCAACAGACTTTTGATATATTACAAGGCTTCTTTAAATATATGAGCCGCGACACGACAAAACCAACAATGTGGTTGTGCGCCCAGCGCAGACTCAGATCAGCCTGGGCATCCGCCCAGTCTGATCAGAGTCTTCGCTGTCCGCATGGAGGTAGCTTGGACCCTTAGCTACCCTTTAAGCGCTAAGCAAAGAGTCTAATCGGACTTTGCTGATGCCCAGGCTGATCTGAGTCTGCGCTGGGCGCACAACCACATTGTTGGTTTTGTCGTGTCGCGGCTCATATTACAAGTCTTGTTGGCAATAGCATTACTAATATGTAGCTGCAAATGCTTTTTCAACAATCCTCACCTAAATAGATACTATACAGTTAGTGACATTAATTTTGGTGAATATGCAGATTTTGGGCCTGCAAACTATCTTTGTACCATTGTGAAGCAAATGTCAGTGTTAAGGCTGGTTGTTCATAAAACTGCATTGTCAATAGTTGTTTATTATATGATAATTCTCAGACAAACAACAAATACAGTTTTTGGCTTCAGTTGATACACATGACTGAACGACATAGCATGATGTCACAACATAATGTGATTAACATTATTATTTATGCGATGTTACATCAGAAAAATGATATATTATTTGAGACAGTACATGTATTTATGACATCAGGATCATCTGACATCTGACCTTCTGGCATTGAAGATTTCGATAATGTAATCATGAAAAGCTAGGATCTCTGAAATGGAAATTTATTATTATAAGTTTACAGTTTGATTTGAAATTTTCTTGCAGGTGAATTTTTCTTGAAGAATTATCTGGAGAAGAGGAAAGGAAAGGAAGATAAAACAGGATAGAAAAGAATCTCATGAAATCTTGTTTCCTTGGATACTGACAATTTTTGATTTGCTTGAGACTATTCAAAGAGAGACATATGTATTACTTTTAAACATTGACAGAAGTGGCGGCATGTACCACAGCTTCAGTGGCGCAGTAAACTTTTGTCAGGCTTTCTTGTACGGTAATGTGGGTATATATTGGGACACCTAAAATAATGAATTTTCCATTTGGGACAAATGGAAAATTAATTACTTTAGGTGTTCCAATACTTACTTAAGCACATTAGGGTAATATAGGCACCTCTTTGTGACAATGCCCAACAGGTGAGACACAGCATTTTCCATATGATCCATGTTCAGTCTCAGAAATGGTTACTTTTGGAGATACACAGGGAAATGTGTTTACTATGTCAGTACAACCACAACTAAGATGGAAATTTCTGACTGAATATGAGTTCGCCTTTTAGACTTTTATGTAGATCTATGTACTGTATTGGCTGATGATACCAATGAGCTGGTCTCACAGTGCTGAAGTAAATCTGTTTATATGGGGAACTTCTTTCGCAGCAAAAGTGCTATTTTAAGTCTGACATGAACCTTTATCATAAATTGTTTAATAACAGTTGATGTGTATGTTGTCTGCAAACTTTTTGTGTTCAACCCCAGATTAGAGCCCTACCAGATCAAGTCTGTGGCGGTACAATTATAATCACCTTTGTCTGTCTGTCCATCCATCTGGCTGTCCATCATGCTTTTTATGATTCTTATGATTCTTTAGTCATACACAGCATACAAACATTTAAGGGGGCTGGTTACACTTTCAGGGTAAGTAACTCTGCTATTTTCATGCTAGGCATCTCTCTTGAGAGTTGTCAACACTTAAAGGAAAGAATTTGCTCTCTTGGGAGCAGATTCTTTGCTTTATCAGTAGACCTCTTTTGAAAAGCCTTTATTGTCCAGGGAAACAATCAAAGGGTCTAAAAAGTTGTCTCCCTCAGTAAAAATGGCAGATAAAACAGAGAGTACCCATACATCTAAAGCCACTCCCGAAGAAAAGGTGGCTTGGAGCATGTGTGTACTGAGAAGCCTTTTCTCCACCATTCTTGAACTGCCCTTTCTTCACCAGTCTGTCAGATGAGGCTTTGAACCAAGGTTTCTGTGTCTGAGTGATACTGTTTTAGGGAAGCATTTAACCAAAGTTCACTCCCACTGCATAGCGCAGTCAGTAAGGCATCTGACATAAGCCAGAGGTCCTGGGTTTGATAGCCGGTCCGGCCACTTACTTTCATTTCTCGTTCTACTGATTCAAGAAAAGTAGTTGTCAGTTACTGGTGAAAGTAAATGCACTTAGTACTGAGACGAGTTTTATAAGGCTAGGAAAAGTAGCCGCTACCTAGCGATAAACTTCCTACCCGTTTTATAGAGGTAGGAAAAATAGCCGCTAGCCTAGCAAAGGTAGATCCTCGAAGTGGTGCTATCTTCCCTACCTTTCAATTCTATTCCAGAGTCAATATGGCGTCCTTGTCAACAATTTGTCTGGGTCTAGAATTTGATGACAACACATTCATTAATTTTAGGACCGAATTAAAATGAAGAAAAAATGTCCTTGTTATGCTCAACGGGAATATACGTATGTGTTTAACCTCAATAAAAGAGCCAGCTTTTTGTATGGATGAGAGACGCCATTTTCCCTAGCGCTATTTTCCCTAACACCGTTTTTTAACATGCTAGGTTTCCTTCCCTGGCTACCTCTACCTCTATCTTAGCCGCTAGCCTTATAAAACTCATCACTGGTCAACTGCTTAGGTCTAAGCCTGCCCTGGAATAGTGTGGTTAGGTTAACTGACCATCCCGACATGACCATAGCTGTTTACCGTGGACGTTAAACAATAACACAACAACAACAACTCACACCAGTCAATCTCTGTTACCTGCATTAACTAGATAGAACAGCAGCCTTGCAGTTTATCATTCTTTCTTAACACAGAGGCTAAAGAAATCTCATTTCATTTGGTCTTTTCCTTAATCAATGAGATACACCTATATTACCCCTGGTTGACTATGTATATACAAGGGCTGCTACCAAAGGAAAGAGAGTCCTAGTTCCCCATTGACCTGATCATCATGGCTAAACAAATTTGTTTAGCCACAATGACCAAGTAGTTTTGGAACAGCTCTTATTCATTTCGCAACAGCCTTGGAAACATAGTTAACCAGGTGTGTAGATACACTCTGGTACGCATGATATTAGGTAGATAAACACTGGATGTAGAGGGGTGAATGAGTGAACTCCGGTTTAACATCACAACCACACAATATTATTAACTCCTGCAGAGACCAGGACGGTGCTTTAAAGGCTTATCTTGTGGGCCAGAGGCAATGGGAATCAAACCTGTGACCTCTGGATTGATAGTGTAGGACCACACCCTTCCTGGGGTTGTAGTGGTGAACACTTAAGGATAGGACAGCCTTGGTTTATAAATCAAAATGAAACACCAGTGATAGCTTTTGGTACTGACTTTAATATTAAAGTTGTCATTTTAATACAAAATGGTCATTTATGAGAAGTAATAAGCTTCATAATAATAATCTTTCACATGATGATGATGAAAACCATACACATAATGACATGGTTGACTGTTAAATGACAAGATATGAATCTCTGCTTACAGCAGTGAACAGGCTTACCATTTTTGAAAATTAGAGCAAGGCTAGACTCGGGAGCTGTCTGCTCAGGGTGAACACTGTTAGCTAATATCTCCCGATCTGCCATATTGTGCTAAAGTATTTTGACATCTAAACTAATTAATTTTCCATTTTTCCAAAATGGAAAATTAATTATTTTAGATGTCACAATATTTAAGTAAGACATGGTTAAGACATAAAGGACTTGTAAGAATTTGAAGGTGTTTAAAGCTTTACAGTTGAACAGGTGTAGTTTAAGGGGAAACACCTCTTATTTTCTTTTTAGCTTCCCTTCTCTAAAGGAGTCAACTCTTAACCCATTCCAATTGGGATACCCCTTTAGAGGTATCTGGGCAAACAGATTGGAGCCATATCAGGCCCCACAAACGTGGGGCTGATCTGAGATCCAAACTGTTTACTGCCTAGACATCATTTCTACAAGAGTTAGTTAGACCAATATTGTCAAAATATTCCTGATTTTTGATGCAGACGACAATTTCAGCAGACGACCAAAAATACCCAGAATACAATGGGTTCAACGAAAGTATGTTTGCTTCTCAAGGAGCAAATTCTTTCCTTTCAGAGCAGATCCTAATTTGGAAGGGCTGTTTTATCAACAGAAGCAAACAGGAAGACACCAAAGTTGTTTCTTTTGGTAAATTCCTGGAAAAACAGATGTACATGCACTTAACACTTAATATGGTAGAGTTCCAAAGAACTATTTGGCGATTTTGGCATAAATTTTCACAAACGCACAAACAGTGTTTGGCAGAAAGGTGGCTTAGTGCATCAGCATACTGTATGGTATGCGGCAACAGCAAAGACTCTGACCAGACTGCATGGCTGTGCAGGCTCATCTAAGCTAAGCCTTTGCTGTCAGCATATGTGTTAAGCACCTTTCATGTGTCAAGACAACAAAAACCAAGAGCTAGGCTGAAAGAAGTCTTTAAAATGTTCGAGATCAGAAGAACACTAACACTGCTTTTGCTTAAAACAAAGAGCATTTCTGAACACTGCTAACAAACAAAGAACTATCTAAACAAGGTTTTTTGAAATATTCCTATCCACAGATACGTCATGAGACTATCATTTCTTAAGTATTTGAGCAACAAAAACCTGATTACAAACAGCGCCCTAGATAAGATGGAGTATTTGTTGATTATTAGGGATAATTTTTGTTAATTCTGCATGAAAATATATGTTGTGACCCCTCATCTGAACCGTCTTGTTGAGACGGTTCAGATGAGGGGTCACAATATATGGTTTCGGTGAGAAATAAGAAAAATTATCCTTAATTATCATCAAATACTCCCTCTTATCTAGGGCTCTCGTTACAAACAAACTAAAAGCTATGAGCCGTGAGCTCCAGGTAAAGTGGCATTTTGAGGATAATTCTGTGAGAAATTTTCTTATTTCTCATTGAAAACATATGCTGTGACTCTTTATTAGAACAGTCTTCAGCCCTGGATCGAAGGGGTGGGCTTTAGGGCTTCAGCCCCGCCATCTAGTCCTCTGTGCTATGTATAATATGTAGGCCTCCAGATAATAAGATGTATGTGATGACATATATTTTCAATTCTCCCCCCCCCCCCCCCCCCCCCCCCGCCCCCCCCCCCTCCCCCCCCAACACCCTCACACATTTTCGATTCTCCCCCTCCCCCCCAACACCCTCACACACACCAGTATGTGATGGTCTAGATCTGGGGATCTGGGCCTGGTCTTGCCGAGACTTACTTCTGAAGGGTTACAACAGATATTTCTATGCAGAAATATGGAAAATTATATTGAAATAAATTATCCCTGTTACTCCTTGTCTTGAGCACTGAATGAAATATTTAATAGTAATAATCATCTCTTTATTTTGAGAGAATAACATTAAGCATATAAATACACTTACTAACATAATGGTCTTCTTTAGAGGAAAAAAAATCCGAACATATAAACATAGTACGGTATGTACATTATGAACACATCTACCATTGCAATCTTTTAATCAACTTGATGATAAAATTAAACATTACATACATGTACAGAGTAACAAAACTGAGTCTAAAATATAAAATGACTTTTGATAAAAGAAGTGCAATTGCACATACCGTATTTGACCTAATTAGCGCTCATGCACCTATAAGCATACATTTTGGTAATTTTTTAGGCATATGACATATTTAAGGCTAATACCGTATTAATCCTACTAAACACCCCTGCTCTAATGAATTTCCAAAAATAGAATGATGCATGAATCAAGGAGCAAGAGTTGACCCCTACTGAGAAGGGAGGCAAAAATAGAGTTGCTTCATCTGAAAGTATACCCATTCACCTTAATACTGTTAAAGCTATTTTGGCAGTGGCTGATTTACTACACTTAAGACTCTAAATTATGCTTCCTTTCGAAAAATGCAACACGCCCGGGGTGTTGAGTAGGATTAATACAATATCTTTACTGGTTTATCTCTTTGTTTGCTACTTTACAAGAGCTGAAAATGCTACAGAATCTTTCATTTTTCATTTGTAAACCTTCTCTATCCTTCTATGACCATAAGCAGCTTTTTGTCTACATGTGCTTAACCGTTGAATTTGTTTCCTGCAGTATATAGTAAATCGTTGAAATGTGCGCTTAGAAAGAAAATTTACAACAAGTATTTGTCTCCATTTTGAAAAAGTTAAGCACACAGTGCGCTAAAAGAGTTGATTACGGTATTATTGTGTAAGGTATTTAATAAAAGATAATGTCTATCGGAAATTCTCAGTTGCCATCCTGCAGCTTTAAGGTATTTGTCCGACATGGTCAGTAACAAGAGTGTCCAGAAGACAAAAAAGCATGCCTAACGTGAGCTTGACTTTCGCAGCGATGGTGATGTTAAAAGTGTCGAGTATAATGACTGCCATCCATATAGGGACTGAGAGATATGATAAGTCAGTGAAGCATAAAATATAGGTCATATCCATACTTGGATGTTGATGTTAAAAAGTTCTTGTCCATATGTAAGAGTGGGCCAAGTATCATGTCTCTAACCCATGTAGGGGCTGAGGGTTATCATAAAATCAGTGACACCTATCATAAAGTCAATGATGGAAAAATATAGGTCAAATCCATACATGGCTAATGCTGCTAAAATGGTACTGCCCATATATAGGTGTGTGCCATGTGTCATGGCTCAAACCCATATAGGGACTGAAAAATACCATAAAATCAGTGAAGTGTATCATAAAGTCAACCAAGCAAAAATATAGGTCAAATCCATACATGGATGGCACAGGTGAAATGATCTTGTCCATATGTAAGTATGTGCCAAGTATCATAATCATGGCCCTAACCAATACAGAGACTGAGAAATATCATGAAGTCAGTGAAGCATATCATTAAGTCAATGAAGCAAAAAATACGATATATGTCAAATCCACAATAGTACATGTTGCTGAAATGATCTTGTCCATAATTGAGCTGCGACACGAAAAAAACCCAAAGTGGTTGTGGGCCCAGCACAGACTCAGATCAGACTGGGCGGATATACAGGTTGATCTGATTCTGTGCTTTGCGCACAAACACTTTGTTGGTTTTCTCATGTCGCGGCTCAATTATGTAAGTGTGTGCAAAGTGTCATGACAGTAACCCATATAGGGTCTGAGAAATATCAAGTCAGTGGTTAAAATGTAGGTCACTGTCCTACCAAAGTCAGTAGACCATGACAAGTATGTCAAGGTCATAAATGGTACATTCCTTCAGGTGATCATCTGCTGATATAAGTGTGTACCAAGTTTCATTACTCTAGCCCTTATAATTGTGAGAAAAAAACCTAAACGCTAAAGGTTGACATAGTTTAAACTGCTCACAGACATGGACATGAACAAGAATGTGAACATAAACGCAAACCCTGACACATACTCGGACTATGATGCCAGGGGTATAGACTAAGCTCTCCTATCCTTTGCAAAGGCACAGTAAAAATTGGATCATAAAGTCAATTTCTAGGAAGCATAAACAATTTTCAAAACTAAAAGGAGTAAATCGTAACTTAAAAGCTTGTAAAATGTCAAGACACACTTGCTCATAATAAATGATATTTAACTGGATTTGGAAAGGATAACCTTTGCAGTTCTCTTAACATGTCTTTTGATGGAGTATTGTTATCGGCATTGAGTATTATACATACTGCGCTTTTTTGGAGTTTAACTAAACTGTTTATGTTGGACTCCAAATTAAGCAATCATGATTAAACAATCATAAAAGACATGTTTACGAATTACAGTACTGTTTCATGCTTGTTTTATCAACATATTTCAAGAGAAGGTTTAACAAGGTAATTCTTTGTGTTGTATTTAAGCAAATTAATGCAACCAGACAATCTGTCTTCTGTTGAGTTTTTGATTTTTAGATGGAAACAATTAAGAACCATGCTAAGATATAGTTAAAATTGTGAGAACTGGAAATATTCTTGTATAATATTTATGTATGTAAAAAAAAAACTAGAAATGTGTCCATAGGACAGGATTGCCCCCGCCTAGTGCTTTGAGTATGATGGCACCTTGATTAAGTTAATGGCACTTGTAGGCTTGTAGGATAACTAGGTTCATAGAGGCAGACTTGTACAATATAAATGGCAAATCAAGAGACACAAATAACAAAACGACCTATGCAGGACTAAAGGCCCTGTCACACTACAACGTTTCAGACAACGTATGCCAACGTATGAAAAATTTATCCAATACGCTTGCATACGCTGGCATACGCTGGAGATAAATTAAAACATTAAACAGCAGCCGGTTTTGGAACGCACACATAGCGTACTGAAACGTATAACTAACTTATTCACAACTTATCCCTAGCGTATACATAACTTATACAAGCGTATAACAGCGTGTTCCCAGCGTATCTGTAGCGTTCTTGTCTTATGCCGAACGCATGCACAACGTTAGTCTAACTTATGCCGACCTTATGTATAGCGTGTTGGAGCGTGCTTTGATGTAAAGCGATGGCTCTCTACAACTCTTTTTATTGTAGTGGACGTTGATCGATGGACATGCCTAAAGAACGAAAATTAGAGAACTTTGCAGGTAGTAGCTGACCACCTGCATGCCTACCGTCGTCCTATTCATCACCCGACTGCCGTGCCTACGATGGTAGCCCATTTCCCTCTCGCGCAGACTCCAATGCCTCTTTAGTGGTATCAGTGGCGGCATCTGCAGCAGCTGTGATGGCATCTGAAGTATTAACCCCCTCTTAAGCCCCAAAACGACAAGCAGAAGCGATCCAAGAAGATTCCTTATTTAAAAGTGATGAATTGCTGATCTGTATCCAATATATATAGCTGAAGCCGAGGTCGCTGGCGAATATGTTACCTAAATACGCTCAGTGCGTTCGTGATACGTTGAATAAGTTCTAAGGTCGTCAGGCATAGGTTGGATACGTTCGGTATAAGTTACAGGTAAGTTACCTATAAGTTAGAAATAAGTTACGCGTACGCTCCACAATGGACATGCTGGCTGCCGACGTATGTCAACGTATGATTAACTTACCAGTTACGTGCATGAACGTACGCATAACTTACCTGTTGCGTACACCAAACTTATGACTAACTTATAAACAATACGTCGGCGTACGCTGAAAATTTTATGCATGCACAAAATTTTGGGCCGCATTCGACGTACAACAACTTATACCAACGTATTTGAGCGTGCTCGTAACTTGTTCATAACGTACCCCTAACTTATTCAACGTACACCAGCGTGTTTGCTAAATTTCACATACGTCGGCATACGCTGGTGCTATACGTCACTGTGTGACAGCCACATAAGTTATAGGCTGGACACAAAAATGTTTTCACTATAGCCTATACATGAAATTTACATGCCCAGTGTGACCTCGACCTTCAAGCTAGGGGTTTGTCATGATGATCATTTATACAATATAGTTTTGAATCCTACCATGCAGGATAAAGTTATGGACAGGACAAAAACATGTTTCACTGAAGCCTATGCATAAAGTTTAAGTGCAGACTGTGACCTTGACCTTTGACCTAACGATACGATTCTTGCATGTAACACATCAACTTGTCATGATAATTATTTATGCCAGATAATTTTGAAATCCCATCATGCAGGACAAAATGTCACTACACTGACTGCAGCCTATGCACACAGCTTAAGTGCTGACTGTGACCTTGACTTTTAAGCTAGCAGCGTGGTAAAATGACTGTAATTTGCAGCCATCTAACCAAACACATTTAGACATTGCTGAAAGATATATATCTGCGTAAGTCTGCTACATGAGACTGCAGTAAAGCGATGAAGGCACACCTGATAAATATACAATTCCATTCTTACATAGTATTCAGAATTCAAGCTTTCGCAAATAGTTTTCCAAGCTATACCAATGCTATTCAACTCGTAAAGCATATTAGCATAAACTGATGGGATTATCACAAATCTCCTGAAAGTGGCCAAACCGAATTTTCGGTTTGGCCACTTCCAGGATTTTTGTGATAACTTTTTATATCTTTTACTTCAAAGCAAATGAGCCACGACGTGAGAAAACCAACAATGTGGTTGTACGCCCAGCGCAGACTCGGATCAGCCTGGGCATCCGCCCAGTCTGATCAGAGTCTTCGCTGTCCGCATGGAGGTAGCTTAGACCCTTAGCTATCCTTTAAGCGCTTAGCGAAGGGTCTGATCAGGCTGGGTAGATGTCCAGGCTGATCTGAGTCTGAGCTGGGCAGACAACCACTTTGTTGGTTTTCTCGTGTCGCGGCTCAAATATTGTGTGTAAAAATATGCTATATACTTACGAGTCGTATAGCATAGTTTTATTCTGACAAATGATTAGCATGACCATGACCATTGAATTTCCATGTCAGAATAGAATTGTACAGTTACCAGATGTGGAAGAGGAACATACAATTTAAACTTACATCAGCTGAATTTGGTTAGTACATGTACGTCATAATTATGAAATTGAAATCCCCGCCTACTGGTTAACTAGTTACCAAACAAAAAAGGGCTGTTACCAAACCAAAAAGAGTCCTAGTTCCCAAATGACAGGGTCATAGTGGCTAAACAAATTTGTTTAGCCATGATGACCTTGTAGTTTTGGAACTATGACTCTTTCATTTCGTAACAGTCTTGGAAATAATATAGTTAACCAGTTGTGAAATATACACAGCACACGAATGACATTACTACCATATTTATTCAGCTATAAGAAGTGTGGAATAGGTTGGGGTGGCGGTTGGGGGGTCTCTTTCGAAGTTCCTCAAATAGGTAAATCATTGGCATGTAATTCTGCTATAACTGGGGTTTTCTCCTCCACAAGAATCAACAAGCGAACTGGATGAATTTATGTCACCCGCCTTTGATAAAAAGTTGGGGGGATGCACACAATATCCAAAACAATATGACCTACACACATGAAGTACCCATTGTAAACGCAATTTGATAGATTTGAACTAGAAATATGGCTAAGTTGGAAATCCATGAAAAGTAAGAAAAATTTATCTGGAGATTCTACAAAAATCACATGCAAGCTCTCAGACCATGTTAAAAAACACCTGCACAGTTTCAAATGATTGGTTCAAAATCCCAAAGGGAGCTGCACACAAGGTATCCACAGCTTATACATCTTGTCAGTATTTGGGCCTAAGTTCGAAACATGAAAACAATGACAAAAAATATCAGACTGTAATCTTAAAGTCACATGCACATTAAATGACAATGAAGAAGAAGCCTGCAAAGTTTCAAAATTCTTTATGCAAAACTGTAGAGGAAGTTGTGCACACTTGGTATATACTGTCAATAGGTCTTCTGAAGTGGCAAAATGACTTAGTTCATAAAGTAAAAATAGTGGTAAAACATTAACCGACCATAAGCCCTGAGGCACATGCACATAGATCTACGGACCATAAGGAAGGTGCCTGCAAAGCTTCAGAATGGAAAATGACTTAACCCTCTAGTGCCCAAACATAGAATGCACTATAAGAAAACATTTACATTCCAGCCAGCCACTAGCTTTGGGAAGTCAAATTGAAAACAGGGTCTGAATTTGTGTTGAGGTCCAAGGTTGCTGAGATATACATGTAGCATATATGCTACATTGGGCATTAATTTTTCAAAAGTAGTTTTTTAGGGTCAATAACTCAAGTGTTAACAATAGTTACGGGGCACCTTTTTGGATGAAAAAAGAATGTATGAAAACGAATCTATTGGCATATATGTATCAGGGATATCTGAAAAAGTAAAGTCAATATCACAGTTTTTGTTTTTATTGCCCGATGTATCATATATGATACATTTTGTGTTTTCGAACTTTGGCGACTCTTGGTGTCTGATAAACGCACTTTAGGCATATCATTACAACTGGAATGGTTTAATCTTATTTCTTGATATCTTAACTGATTTTCTAGCAGTATAAGGTAACATAAAAGTCAATATCCTGGTCACGGCACCAAATCAGAGCCATGTAGCAGATATGATACACCGGGCACTAGAGGGTTAAGTTCGCAAAGTGGAAAAAATAGTAAAACATTATTTGATGATAACCTCTAAAGCACATGCATATCTACAGACCATGAGAAAGAAGCCTTCAAAGTTTCAGAATGATTCATGAAAAACTGTAGGAGGAGTTGCCCACACAATTAAGGTATGTACCGGATGCTGAAAACTAAGTTCGCAAAGTGGAAAAAATAGTAAAACATTATTTGATGATAACCTCTGAAGCACATTTATATGTACAGACCACGAGAAAGATGTCTGCAAAATTTCAGAATGATTCATGAAAAACTGTAGGAGTTGCCCACACAAGGTATGTACTTTAAAGGTCTTCTAATGCTGAAAAATGACTTAAGTTCGCAAAGCAAAAAGAGAAGTGGTAAAAAATTATTTGAAGAGAACCCCTAAGGCACATGCACATCTACAGACCATGAAAAAGAAGCCTGCAAAGTTTCAGAATGATTAATGAAAAACTGTAGGAGGAGTTGCGCACACAAGGTACCTACTGTTGAGAGGGGGGGGGGGGAGGGGGACAAAAAATCCATATGTAGGACCTATCTAAATTGTTTGGATTGTTTAGGTAGGGAAACCCCTTGTCTTATAACTGAATATATATGGTGTATATAGTAGTAACACCATGATCATCCTCTTGGCAACCTATGGCTACATGCCGTGAGGCCCTGAATTGCTCGCCTAAATAAAAAGGTCAAAAGTCAAACTAAGGTCATCTTTTTAACAAATATAATAGATTAAAACTGCTTAAATATGACAGACATTGGTTAAAGGTCAAAGAATGACCTTAACCTCTATTACTCAAAAATATTTTTGTACTCATTTACTTGACTGTATCATTCAACTTCTGAACCAAAGTCCTCAACAATTTCCTTGAACTCTAATGATTACGCATTTTCCCACATAAAAGCACCAAAAAGCAAATTTGACGTTTCAATAAAACAGGTCAAGGTCAATTCAAGACGTGGATCAAAGGTCAAAGAATGACATTGTCCTCATGTGCTTACGAAGATGACTGTATAGTTCAGATTTTAGGCCTAAATCTTGATCAATTTCCATGAAATCTTATGTTCTAGCATTTCCTCAACAATATTGGTAGTACTTGTGTACCAGATGCTACATACTAAGTTTCAAGGTCATTGGTCTATTGGTTCTGGAAATTCATAAAATTAAAATCTGAAATAGTTCCTTCAAGAGCAGAGAATACATTCAGAAGAAGGAACATGGGCCAGACTACGTAGTTTCGGCTAATAAAGCCTCGTCAGTGACCCTGGCAATATCTGGTGACGAAACCAGGGAAAGCATACTGTAATTTTTTACTTTTAATTGGGCAGTCGATTCAAAGATTGATTAGTATCAAATGATTAGTATCAAAAAGGATCCAAATAATATAAAAGACGATGATCTAGAATAATAGTCTATATCGACCTGAAAATTTAAGATTTCTCAGAATATATCCTCTGATCTCAAAGGACGAAAATAAAATATAATCCGCACTATGGATGATGTACGGGGAGACGTTTTACGGCCGCCACACGGCACAACACCAGCTGCAGTGAGGTAAAATTAAAATCTGAAATAGTTCCTTCGAGAGCAGAGAATACATTCAGAAGAAGGAACATGGGCCAGACTACGTAGTTTCGGCTAATAAAGCCTCGTCAGTGACCCTTTTACCATATGGGCGTGGCAGCCATGTTGGTCATGTGAACCAAATCATGTGAACAATTTTTCGTTCCCTCAATCCCTGGAGGCTATATATGAAATTCCAAGTGGTTTCAGAGAAATTGTTTGGAACTGTGGCAGTAGGGAAGACGATATATGACGGAGCCTGCTTATCCTATAAGCTCCCCAGGAGCCGTCTTCTCAGGTGAGCTAATAAATCACAACAGAAACACTGCCCTGGAACGAAATTAACTACAGCATGTAAGCAGGGGCTCACTTGTACCCTCGGCCACTGCCACCTCCTAATATAAACACAATACACAACTTTATATAACTTCTAAGTCTATGACTTTGACCTTAGTCATTACTCATTAGCAGCATTCAGATGATGTCAACTGATCAGTTTTAACCTAGTAACATAGAGGTCAGAAAAAATATTTGACACGAAAATTCCAATTTATTACATTATTGGAGTGAGAGATGGAAAAAAGAAAAAAAATGAAAAGGATGGGCAAAAGAAATCTCAGCATCTTGATTTTCGTTCCCACAATATACTTGGCCATTCTCAAGATGTATATAAAATACGAAAACTTTGGTTGTCATATGAACAGAGAAATCTGTGACAAAAAATTAATTCGAGAGAAAGAAAAAAAATGGACAAACAAAAAGATTTATAAGCAGGAGGAGGAGGATTCTCTCACACAATACAACTAGCGGTACGCAACGTTTGTACCCAATTTCAAAATCCTAGCTGAACAGGTTCCTGAGAAATCTTTGACAAAAAAAAAATAATTGGCGAGAAAGAAAACAAGAGGGCCATGGTGGCCCTGAATCGCTCACCTGAGCATTTATCAGTTCACTGGCTCTGGTGAAGATTTATAAGAGTTTTTACCATACATGGGAATGGCGGCCACCTTGGTCATGTGACCAAGATCATTTGAAGAACTTTCAATCCTTTGACCCATGTGCAGGCTCCATATGAAATTTGACCTGCCCAGTGGTGTCAGAAATGTTTGAAAATGTTTATGGATGGACGAAAGAGGCAGCTAACACCAATACTGTAAGGCTCAGGTGAGCTGAAAATGGCAGAGTCGCTTCTCCGAAAAGTTCCCATTCATGTTGAGTTCCTTTGATGGATTTGAACTAGACTTAACTAGGCAAACACAGATGATAGAATGGTAGCATCATTATCTCACTGTGGTGAAACTAATGTATTCCAAGGAGTTTGTGCTGGCATCATTGCAATGTTAGTTCTGATTCTTGCAACATAACTTAATTTAGATTTGACCTAGTGACCTAGCTTTTGACCCGACATGACCCAGTTTCAAACCGGATATTGTAAGAATAAACATTCTGACAAAGTTTCATTGAGATTGGATCAAAACTGTGCCCTCTGGAGCGTATACAAGGTCGTTCTTATATTTGACCTAGTGACCTAGTTTTTAATCCGACACAAACCAGTTTCAAACTTTACCTAGATTTTATAAAGGTAAACATTCTGACAGTTCATGAAGATTGGATCAAAACTGTGCCCTCTAGGGTGTACACAAAGTTTTTCTTAGATTTGACCTAGTGACCTAGTTTCTGATCTGACGTGACTCAGTTTCATAAGGGGCATATATATATGGACAATAAACATTTTGACATAGTTTCATGAAGATTGGATC
Organism: Ctena decussata; assembly: GCA_963989385.1. Taxonomy (NCBI): domain Eukaryota; kingdom Metazoa; phylum Mollusca; class Bivalvia; order Lucinida; family Lucinidae; genus Ctena; species Ctena decussata. The sequence goes on from OZ022506.1 coordinate 12,102,812, forward strand.
AAAACTATTCCTTCTAGTGCGTACACGAGGTTTTTCTAAGATTTGACCTAGTGACCTAGTTTTTGACCTGACATGACCTACTTTCAAACTTGGCCTAGAGTTTATGGAGATAAACATTCTGACAAAGTTTCATAAAGATTGGAGCAAAACTGTGTCCTCTAGAGCGTACACACGTTTTTTCTATGATTTGACCAAGTGACCTAGTTTTTGACCCTACATGACCCAGTTTCAAATTTGTCTTTCATATTATGAGGATAAACATTCTGATAAAGTTTCATAAATTTTGGATCAAAACTGTGCCTTCTAAAGCGTACACAAGGTTTTTCTAAGATTTGACCTAGTGACCTAGTTTTTGACCCGACATGACCCAATTTCGAACTTGGCCTAGAGTTTATAGAGATAAACATTCTGACAATGTTTTATAAAGATTGGATCAAAACTGTGTCCTCTAGAGCGTACACAATGTTTTTCTATGATTTGACCTAGTGACCTAGTTTTTGACCCAACATAACCCAGTTTCGTACTTGTGCTAGATATTATAAAGATAAACATTCTGACAAAGTTTCATGAACTTTGGATCAAAACTGTGCCTTCTAGAGTGTACACAAGGTTTTTCTAAGATTTGACATAGTGACCTAGTTTTTGACCCAACATGACCCAGTTTCAAACTTGGCCTAGAGTTTATGAAGATATATATTCTGACAATGTTTCATATAGATTGGATCAAAACTGTGTCATCTAGAGCGTACACAAGATTTTTCTATGATTTGACCTAGTGACCTAGGTTTTTGACCTGACGTGACCCAGTTTCAAACTTGTCCTAGATATTTAGAGGATAAACATTCTGACTAAGTTTTATGAACTTTGGATGGAAACTGTGCCTTCTAGAGCGTACACAAGGTTTTTCTAAGATTTGACCTAGTGACCTAGTTTTTAACCCGACGTGACCCAGTTTCGAACTTGTCCTAGATATTATAAAGATAAACATTCTGACAAAGTTTCATGAACTTTGGATGAAAACTGTGCCTTCTAGAGTGTACATAAGATTTTTCTAAGATTTGACCTAGTGACCTAGTTTTTAACCCGACATAACCCAGTTTCGAACTTGGCCTAGATTTTATGGAGATAAACATTCTGACAAAGTTTCAGAAAGATTGGATCAAAACTGTGCCCGCTAGAGTGTACACAAGCAAAAGTTGACGGACGTCCGTCCGGACGTCCGGACATCCGGACGTACGACGGACGACGGACATCAGGGTATCCCAAAAGCTCACCCTGAGCACTTCGTGCTCAGGCGAGCTAAAAATAGACAAGCGAAGGGACTGACGAGCAGATGGGGGCTGTCATGCTTTCTTATAGGATACAAGTAGTAATACCCAATACATGTACCAAATTTCCAAATCGTACCTGCAGTGGTTCCTGAGAAATCTTTGAAAAAGAAAATCAATTTCATTGGAGAGAAAATAAAAATTGGACAAACAAAGGGAAAGACTGGAAATGTTTTTCAGAGAAAAACTGACCCCCCCCCCCTCCCACCAGCCCATTTCCCATCCCCTCTAATGAATAAAAAGCCTGTACAAGTAAAATATCCAGGCAAGTTTGGAGAAAATCCACCCACTGTTTCTAAAGATATCCTACATAGATGACTATGTAGGATATCTTTAGAAACAGTGGGTGGATTTTTCCCATCCCCTCTAATGAATAAAAAGCCTGTACAAGTAAAATATCCAGGCAAGTTTGGAGAAAATCCACCCACTGTTTCTAAAGATATCCTACATAGATGACTATGTCCTTGAAAATGGGCCAAGGTCGCCAAATACTAAACATGTCTTAAACCTGTCACAACTATATATTCATGCAAGTCTGATGTCTGTTGGATCAAGATATAACTAATTTTTAAGAGAAAAAAAAAACGTTTTTAGGTTATAGCTTTTGACCTTGAAAATGGGGTCAGGGTAATCAAAACATAGTAAACTCTTGAGACTGTCCTAAAGGTATATCTCTATGAAAGTAAAGTAGAAATCAAACCAAAGGCTAATGAGATGTATCAACTTCATTGAAATTTTCACATATCTAAGTCCTCCTGTGTCCTTGACAATGAGGTCAAGGTCACCAAAATCTGATCAGCTCTTAAGCTAGTCCCAGTGATGTATCCATGCAAGTCCGGTGAAATTCCATCTGATGGTTCATGAGATATTATGGGTACAAGAAATTGCCATCTAAGTCATCCAATGACCTTGGAAATCAGGTGAAGGTCGCCAAAATCTAAATGGCTCTTAAGCTAGTCCAAAAAATCTATCCAAGCAAGTTTGGTGAAATTCCATCCACTGGTTCATGATATGTGGGTATAGGAAATAGCCATCTTAGTCCTCCAGTGACCTTGAAAATAACGTCAAGGTCACCAAAATCTAATCAGCTTTTAAACTTGTCCCAATGATGTATCCTTGCAAGTTTGATGAAATTCCATCCATTGGTTCTGGAGATATCGTGGTTACAAGAAACTGCCTCCAGTGACCTTGAAAATGAAGTCAACGTCATCAAAATCTAATCGGTTCTTAAACTTGTCCCAATAATATATCCATGCAAGTTTGGTGAAATTCCATACATTGCTTCAAGAGATATCGCGCATACAAGAATCTGTCACGCCGACGCCGACGGGATCCGTACTGAAACTAACATAAGACTAATATGCCCCCTCGCCTTTGGTGGGGGGACATGATAAGAGGTGGAGGCTGGTCATCTCTCACACCATACAACTAGCCATATCAAACGTTTGTACCAAATTTCAAAATCCTAAACGAAGCAATTCCTGAAAGTTTTTTTGACAAACTGATTTAATTGGAGGGAAAGAACAAAGACAAACAAATGACTGATAAGCAGAAGGAAGCTTATGCTCTCTTACACGATACTACTAAACCCACTATGGGTACACTTGTTTAGCCTATTCCGACGCACTCGCCTGTTTCGAAGTACATGTATTTCGAGTTTATCTCCGGCGTTAAACAAAGTTTCAGCCGGATACTTTTATGGGCATTCTTGTCAGCACTTACTTGTCAAAGCCATATAGTAATGGGTTTGTTTCTGTATTAAAGTGATTGTTCACATCTTTTTCTAAACTTTTATAACAAAGGTTAAAAATATGATGAGAATCATACCTCTAAAATTTTTGTGAAAACCATTTCAATTAGTGTGTAATTTGATGATTATCACTTGCCCCAGGAGTCTGCCATTTATCAGTTGAATGACCTCAAATATTTTCTGTTGGAATCACTTAGCAGCTGCAGCAAGGTAAAATGAGTTACAGAGCAGCTGGAGATATTAGCTTAGAGTAGTGCTCCAATGCAAAGCCAGATCAGTCTGTTCATTGAAATGCACACTGTTAAATGTTAACAGGGAACAAATGCCTTTACAACAGCTGATTCAAAACGGTTTAGACCATGATCAGACTGTTTCTTTAGGAGCAGTCTGATCTGGGTTAGCAACTTAGCACTGTTCTGTCCCAATACTTAGAATTTTAAGATAATTCTGGCAATATAAATCTAGCATTAGCAGGTCAGCTTAAAACACATTAAAATAGTACTAGTACTTATATAAATAATAATAATGAATACATTAAATAATGCATGAAAATGAGAATAATGGTAATAGCTGTTGGTTATACAAATATGCTTTTCTGAAGTCTGTGCATAGGCATATAAAAACTGCACTTGCACCATAGAAAATTGACACCTCAAGTATGTCAAGCTATCATCTGCATTTGAAAGTCTGTATTTCAAGTCATCTTCTGTATATTGAGGTGACCATAGGTGCCTTTTTAATGTTTACCTCCTCAATCACATCCGAAGACATTATAAGCTCAGAAACTAATTGCAATCTTTCCATATGGAATCACGGTCAACTCCTCTAGAAAGAGGTTCCAGTGCGTAAAAGTTTAGGTAAACAGACGCTTGCTATCCAGCTGTTTCAAGCTGTTAGACTGATGTGATTGAAAACATGTCTGCTGCCTGATGTTTAAGATAAGAGCAATAAACATGATTTTAATTACCTAAGCAGATGAAGAAATGATCTGTAGAAATTAAATTAGGACATACTGACTTATTTATTTTTGATATAGAGAATCAGTTAAGAGATCTGAACAATCACTTTAAAGGTACTGAAAACTGGGTTTCAAACTGGCAAACAATGCATATTTAGCAAGACAATTTGAACGCGTTTTCAGACCAATTATGAACAAGAGCTGTCGCCTGACAGCATAGCTCGCCTGAATTGGTGCTTGCCCATCACACAGCTGCTATGGTGGTGTGGACTGCTATGCATAAAACTTCAGGCAAGCTTGTCCATAATGAAAACACATTTATAAACAAAAGCTATCTCAGACATAAGTCTTAAAATAAAATTAAAATTAAAAAAATGAAATGAAATTTCAAAGTCCACAAGCTTGAGGTAAAAAAAACCTGACGGGTAGGGGGGGGGGGGCAAAGTACGTGAGCTTGAGGTAAAAAAAACTGACGGGTAGGGGGAAGGGGGGAGGGGGGTTGGGGTTGGGGGGGGGGGGGGCTACTAGCATGTATCAAAACCCTGAACCATTATCTAAAACTGAGTCCATCATCGTGGCACTGTGAAATTATGTCTTCATAAATATAAAACTTTAACCAAAATCTTTAAGACAAAATTCTAAGTCGATGACCTTGACTTCAAGGTCATCCAGTGGGGTAAGTATAAGGTGTTTTGTAAAAACTCAAAAAAGAGTCTAACATCAGTTCAAGTATAAACTAAATCTCTGCAAAGCATTATGAATCAGTATGCAATTACAAAACTTTAAAAAAGACAAAAATTTCCCAAGTCCCTGACCTTGACATCAAGATCACTGAGCGGGGTTGGGGTATCTCAGACATAAGTCTTAAAATAAAATTAAAATTAAAAAAATGAAATGAAATTTCAAAGTCCACAAGCTTGAGGTAAAAAAAAACTGACGGGTAGGGGGGGGGCAAAGTACGTGAGCTTGAGGTAAAAAAAACTGACGGGTAGGGGGAAGGGGGGAGGGGGGTTGGGGTTGGGGGGGGGGGCTACTAGCATGTATCAAAACCCTGAACCATTATCTAAAACTGAGTCCATCATCGTGGCACTGTGAAATTATGTCTTCATAAATATAAAACTTTAACCAAAATCTTTAAGACAAAATTCTAAGTCGATGACCTTGACTTCAAGGTCATCCAGTGGGGTAAGTATAAGGTGTTTTGTAAAAACTCAAAAAAAAGTCTAACATCAGTTCAAGTATAAACTAAATCTCTGCAAAGCATTATGAATCAGTATGCAATTACAAAACTTTAAAAAAGACAAAAATTTCCCAAGTCCCTGACCTTGACATCAAGATCACTGAGCGGGGTTGGGGTAGTACATGTACTCTGTAGATCTAACTACAGTGCAAATATAAAAAGAATTCATCTATGGGTTCAGGAGATATGTGTCTTTAAAAACTTTTAACCAAAACATCCAATCAATAAAAAGACAATATTCTAAGTCCATGACCTTGACATCAAGGTCACAGAGGGGGGTGGGGGTAGTACCTTCGAAAACTTTAGACCAATATCTAATTTTAGTGCAAGTATCAAAGGAATCCATCCATGGGTTAAGGAGATATTGGGCTTTATAAAACTTTAACCAAAACATCCAGTCAAAAAAAAATACCAATTTTCTAAGTCCATGACCTTGACATCAAGGTCACGGAGTGGGGTGGGGGTGGTACCCTGTTAAACCTTAGACCAATATCTAACTACAGTGCAAGTATCAAAAGAATCCATCCATGGGTTTAGGAGATATAGGTTTTTAAAAAACTTTAACCAAAACATCCAGTCCAAAATACCCAAATTTTCTAAGTCCATGACCTTGACATCAAGGTCACTGAGTGGGGTGGGTTGGTATCCTGTAAAACTTTGGACCAATATCTAACTACAGTGCAAGTATCAAATGAATCCATCCATGGGTTAAGGAGATATAGGTCTTTAAAAAACTTTAACCAAAACATCCAATCCGGACGCCGACGCGGACGCGGACGCCGACGCCGTGGTGACAACAATAGCTCTTCCTGAACTTTCGTTCAGGCGAGCTAAAAATGGGCTTGTGTCTTTGCAGTTTCATCTTTGTTTTTCAGTTTTTAATTTGTTAATATTTTTCTTATTTTATAACGGGGGAGAGAAACAGAAAGATAAGTGGGATTTGTGTGTGAATGGGATGAGGTGGGGGTGAGGGTGGGGGATTTTGGTGAAGGTAACTAGTGATAAACATTAGCTTAGTTTAATGTAAGTGAAGCCCTTCACTTACATTAAACTGAGCTAATGTTTTCTATCATTCAATGCAACCTCAAAATTGTGCTTTCAATTGTTACATGAGTAGTGGCTAGTGATTTCTTTTACAAAGATACTGTGTTCAAAATCCAGTGCATACTTAGGGATTAAATGGACTTTTTAAGATCTAGTGACAGTCAATTGAAGCATTTTAAATTCTATTCAAAGTTTTATCAATTTATTTTTTTGTTGGTTATTTTAAAAAGTTATATTAATTTTCTTGTTGCTGATTGTCCTTTGAGATGTAAATCAATTATAAAGTCTGTGAATTCATTCTTCTCTACCCTCCACCAAATAGACTGAAAAGTGAGTTCACAAACTTTTATATCAAACGTTCTTGATTTCTGACCCCCTCCCACTTTCTAGAGACTTGGGACTCTCACAGTAGAACAGAAATTACAAGCAAGATAAAAACATCTACTGTGCTTAAATTGGTCACTGAGAATGTTTTTTGTTCATTAAGGTAGGAAAAATGTGTTTTATCTGTCAGACAGTATTTAACACTTTGTCAGATGTGCAGTGTAATATGCATGTATGATTAAAACATACTGCCAACCTCTAGTTAAACAAAATATCTCTCAAAAAAGCATTCTCAGAAGCCAAAAGTAAGAAGTACATGTACCACTTTCAGATGGTAAAAATTAGAACAGGCTGTCAGAGCATAATGCTGCAATAATAATACAAAATATTTTGACATTGGCACCAATATAGCCATCGCTATACTAAAGTACATTTAGTACATGTAGCAGTCTGTGCTAAATCTTGACTATTTGCTCATGCATTGTTCCAGTATTTATGATCTAAGGGTACATCTACAAGAAGGAGTTGGTAAAGGATAGAGGTACACATACATCTATTCTACTGAGGTGTGGTTAGGTCAGACACTACAGACATACACATGCTGCATATTTATATTAGTAGCTAACACCAGTGCTCACAACGAAAGTGCTAAAGTACTACCATTAGCTTATGTATAAACAAGAGGGCCATGGTGGCCCTGAATCGCTCACCTGAGCATTACTCAGTTCACTGGCTCTGGTGAAGATTTATAAGAGTTTTTACCATACATGGGAATGGCGGCCACCTTGGTCATGTGACCAAGATCATTAGAAGAACTTTCAATCCTTTGACCCATGTGCAGGCTCCATATGAAATTTGATCTGCCCAGTGGTTTCAGAGATGTTTGAAAATGTTTATGGATGGATGAAAGAGGCAGCTAACACCAATACTGTAAGGCTCGATCAGGTGAGCTGAAAATGGCAGAGTCGCTTCTCCAAAAAGTTCCCGTTGATGTTGATTTCCTTTGATGGATTTGAACTAGACTTGACTAGGCAAACACAGATGATAGAATGGTAGCATCATTATCTCACTGTGGTGAAACTAATGTATTCCAAGGAGTTTGTGGCTGGCATCATTGCAATGTTAGTTCTGATTCTTGCAACATAACTTACTTTAGATTTGACCTAGTGACCTAGCTTTTGACCCGACATGACCCAGTTTCAAACCGGATATTGTAAGAATTAACATTCTGACAAAGTTTCATTGAGATTGGATCAAAACTGTGCCCTCTGGAGCGTATACAAGGTTGTTCTTATATTTGACCTAGTGACCTAGTTTTTGATCCGACACAAACCAGTTTCAAACTTACCTAGATTTCATAAAGGTAAACATTCTGACAGAGTTTCATGAAGATTGGATCAAAACTGTGCCCTCTAGGGTGTACACAAAGTTTTTCTTAGATATGACCTAGTGACCTAGTTTCTGATCTGACGTAACTCAGTTTCATAAGGGGCATATATATATGGACAATAAACATTTTAACATAGTTTCATGAAGATTGGATCAAAACTGTTCCTTCTAGTGCGTACACGAGGTTTTTCTAAGATTTGACCTAGTGACCTAGTTTTTGACCTGACATGACCTACTTTCAAACTTGGCCTAGAGTTTATGGAGATAAACATTCTGACAATGTTTCATATAGATTGGATCAAAACTGTGTCCTCTAGAGCGTACACAATGTTTTTCTAAGGTTTGACCTAGTGACCTAGTTTTTGACCTGACGTGATCCAGTTTCGAACTTGTTCTAGATATTATAAAGATAAACATTCTGACAAAGTTTCATGAACTTTGGATGAAAACTGTGCCTTCTAGAGTGTACACAAGGTTTTTCTAAGATTTGGCCTAGAGTTTATGGAGATAAACATTCTGACAAAGTTTCATAAAGATTGGATCAAAACTGTGTCCTCTAGAGCATACACACGGTTTTTCTAAGATTTGACCTAGTGACCTAGTTTTTGACCTGACATGACCCAGTTTCGAACTTGGTCTAGAGTTTATGAAGATATATATTCTGACAACGTTTCATATAGATTGGATCAAAACTGTGTCCTCTAGAGCGTACACAAGGTTTTTCTATGATTTGACCTAGTGACCTAGTTTTTGACCCGACGTGACCCAGTTTCGAACTTGTCTTAGATATTATGAGGATAAACATTCTCACTAAGTTTCATGAACTTTGGATGAAAACTGTGCCTTCTAGAGCGTACACAAGGTTATTCTAAGATTTGACCTAGTGACCTAGTTTTTGACCCGACGTGACCCAGTTTCAAACCTGTCCTAGATATTATAAAGATAAACATTCTGACAAAGTTTCATGAACTTTGGATGAAAACTGTGCCTTCTAGAGTGTACACAAGGTTTTTCTAAGATTTGACCTAGTGACCTAGTTTTTGACCCGACATGACCCAGTTTCGAACTTGGCCTAGATTTTATGGAGATAAACATTCTGACAAAGTTTCAGAAAGATTGGATCAAAACTGTGCCCGCTAGAGTGTACACAAGCAAAAGTTGACGGACGGACGTCCGGACGTACGACGGACGACGGACATCAGGGTATCCCAAAAGCTCACCCTGAGCACTTCGTGCTCAGGCGAGCTAAAAACGACAAGGACAATATCTGTGTAAACAGATATGTGGTTAAAATATAAATATATCGAATCCTCATTTCATAAGGAATCTCTGCTGATAAATGCCAAAAGCAAATAAAATTGTTTGCTTTGTTTATTTGAATTTTTGACTCATTAGCCTATTTAGCCTATTGCGGCGGATAAATATTTCGCTTTCACGGAATCTTATTTCCAAGGTACCCAATGGCATTCCCGTCATGTCTCTTAGTGTATTCGAGGTGAATTTTAAGTAAAAGACCATTTGGTGGTATTATTTGGAAACGATGGTACCCTTTGGTCACTAAATTCATTTCTACAACATTAAGCATTACGTTTTCGGACCACTGAATGACTTAATCATTTTTTCGGAGTAGGGCCAACTTTAATGTGTTGTTTCGAATAATCTTGATATCAAACAGCCGCTTTCTGCATAAACTTATCTTTCACTGGGCTAGAAATCGGAGCTCGAGGCCTTAAATTCACGGCATGGCAAATAATATGCCGGTGTGCCGAAACTGAAAAAGTCCGCCGGAATAGGCTAAAAGACCACCTTACTTTATCGTAAGATTTCTCTAGGACTCCTGAATAATTTCTGCACGAAAACAACATGCCTTGGAGAAGAGGCTATGAGACATTTTACGATATAGAGAAGTTGAGGAATAATTGGGAATTGAAAGCGTACCACACGATCAATTTAAAGTTAATAAGGGGAAGCAACCATTCTTGTACGACACATGCCGTCTTAACTTCATATACATTGCTATCAAGTTTCATAATGGTATTCCAACGGGTGTACACAAGATTAGCCTTACATCCTGCCAAAGTCAATCTTATCAAAGGGCTGTAACTCTGCTAATAACCATTTGAGCGTAATCTCCAGCAATATGCTCTACTCCACATCCTAGTCTTATTTACAAAGTTTCAGCTCGAATGAATTAGGAAGAGTAACATGGAAACGAATGCACTAAAAATCTAAGTAAATGGCTGTAACTCCGCTAAAAATCATTGGTTGGTTGGTTGATTTGATGCTTAACGTCCACGGTAAACAACTAAGGTCATGTCGGGACGGTCAGTTAACCTAACCACACTATTCCTGGGCAGGCTTAGACCTCCTAAGCGGTTAACCAGTACTAAGTGCACATACTTTCGCCAGTAACTGACAACTGCCCTTCTTGAATCAGCGGAAGGAGAAACGAAAGTATGTGGCCAGACCGGGATTCGAACCCAGGACCTCTGACTTACGAGTCAGCTGCCCTACCGATTGCGCTACCCGGCCCGGCAAAAATCATTGGAGTGTTACCTTAAATCGGTGGCCCACCTCATAGTCGAACTACATGTATAACGTTTTCCGGAAACGAAACAGTTAACGCCGAACGGACGGACGCCAGCGCAATAACATAATACGTCCCGTTTTCCAAACAGCATATAAGAACGAACAGGTCCCCCCCCCCCCCCCCACCACCACCCCCAAGTAATATGTTCGTTAAAGACCTGGATTTTTGTCATTAGTAAGTTACGTAATCCTCATCTAATCCAGTAAACAGTCTCCTCTGGCTGGCATGTCTTCTCTACACAAGTGTCCCAGCAGTCTCTTTCGGAGGCCCGAAATGGAGGAACTCAATAACAGAGATACCCTGATTTAATTACCGGCATTAGTGTTATCAAAGTTTGATGTAGAAAAAACATTTTAGATAACATATATTCTGGTAATGTTCACAAAATCTTAAATTCACATCTATCCCTTTTCACAATCAAAATTCATTATTAGAGAAGTCAAAATAAAATAATATATTCTGTGGAAACAAAATATTAATAATGATAAATCCATGATTGACAAATGACAGTCTAAAACTAACAAAACTACAGTGTCAGTTCTTGTAAAAACAAGTCACCCAAGGGCAACGATCGCTCACCTGTCACTAAATGCTCAATTTATATGAAATTGGTAGTACTACAGACCCAGATGCTACAAACCAAGTTTCAAGGCATCTGGCCCAGTGGTTCTGGAGAAGAAGATTTTTGAAGGTTTTTGCCATATATCGGCATGGTGGCCATCTTGGTCATGTGACCTGGACCGAATATATACGGTTTGTTTCCCGCTTTGCCTGAAGGCTGCATATGAAATTTAATTGAAATCTGCCCTGTAGTTTCAGAGGAGAAGTCCTTTAAAAATGTTGACACATTACAGACAAATGACCTTTAGCCAAGATCACTAAATGACCTTGACCCCAAGAATTCCTAGGGGTTCAAGTTGTCTGCATTTCCATATCACAGAGCACTACAGCAACAACAAAAAGCACTTTTTTTAGCTTTTCCCATTCCAAAGCATTAGAGCCCAAATTTGACCTTGTAGCAAAACAGGTCAAGGTTAACCCAAGTTTTTTTTTCTTTGTTTTTTTCTTTGTAGTACTAGAGTCCCAGATGCTACTTACTAAGTTTCAAAGCAATTGGCCGAGTGGTCTTGGAGAAGAAGAATTCTTAAGGTTTTTGCCACATATGGGCATGGTGGCCATCTTGGTTCTGTGACCTGGACCAAATATGTAAAGTTTTCTTTCCCGCTTTGCCTGAAGGCTGCATATGAAATTTAATCAAAATTGGCCCTATAGTTGTCGAGAAGAATTCCTTTAAAAATGTTGACACATGACAAATGCCTTCTGCCAAGGTCACTAAATGACCTTGACCTCTAGTATTCATAAGGGTTGATGATGACTGCATTTCCGTATCACAGAGCACAACAGCAACAGAAAAATGCACTTTTTTCAGCTTTTCACATTCAAACGCCTAAGGGACCAAATTTGACCATGTGGTAAAATAGGTCAAGGTCAACCTAAGGTTTTTTTCTCTCTTTTTTTCTTTACTTCTTCTTTTTTTTTTTTTTTTTTTTTTTTTTTTGTTTAATATAAGAGTATTCCTGATTACTCGGAAAATTATATTTTACAAATTATAAAATATATTGTTTTTGACTGATGCATGAATTTTTCCTACTGGGGCCCACAGACAGGCAGTGGTTTCAGCTCTGCATTGTTTTATGATCCTAATAATGAGGTGATTAGGAGGTGCCTTTGATTTTCTTATCACTTATTTATTGGAGGGGATAAGATTAGGGGTGGGTGGGGGGGGAGGGGGTCAAAATGATAGAACAAAATCCAGGGCTTTAAGCCGTAACAAGGTAGTTGATTTTGGCCTAAGACCTCCTGATAACTTACTATCTACGGCATAAAAATTCTTGTAGAAATACTATATTTTGTGCCGTCTTTGTTTTCTAAAACGTACAGCACGTTTCCATTTGGATCCATTTCTAGATCTATCACTGATGCATTGGAAACAGAAATATCTGACGGATACTTAACTTCAACAAATTCTAAAACGTCAGTCCGTTTGTCAGGTGAGATTATAACAAATTTTGTATTACTGTTTTCAAAGGCGCATATTACTACTATTTCTTTATTACGGTTTTCGATTATGGTTAATGGTTTCAAGTCTTTAATTTGACTGCAACCTAACTGCATTTGTGATACTGTAAACAATATTTCAGGCCTTATTTCAAAGTTATTTTCTGTGAGTCTTCCAACTGTGAGTGTATCAAAATCTACCTCATTGATATCTAATCCGCGTTTAACGAAGTAGAGCCCTTGTTTAGCTGTGCATAGTATATCAACTTCGAAAGAAGTAACGGGAACGGGGAAGTAATGACACAGTGCGCCTGAATCTAACATTGTGATAAAATTTTCTGGCGCCGACCTCGTGGAGAGTTTAGTGCGAAACGATGAATGAAGGACTTCGTCCTTGTCACTTGTCACTGTGCATGAAGAAAATATGCCCATCTCGTCCGTCTCTACGTGACAGTTTATGTTTTGTTGATGCTGTGGATGGACATTACTGACCAGGTTGAATTTGGCCATGCCAGTGCTCACAGAAATAGCGTGCACGCGTTGGACGTCGTTCTCGTAGTAGATAAATACGGTTTCAAGACCACTGAACGGAGCGCTTTTACCAACGATTGCACGTAGATAGACCGTGTGGGCTTCCATGTTTAAATTTGTTTGCGGCATTCTTTGGATGGGCAAAACTAAAATAGGTCAAATCATGTGTGTGAAATGTGTTGTATACGATAAACTGTTATCTGAAGTTCCGTATTGATAATCTAGAGGCCCTCCGAAAGAGAAACAAATACGAGGGTCTCCCCTGGCGTCTGCTACATAGAAGCTACCTGGAGGAAGGACTTGGGCAGTACGGCCAAATTCGCGAATAGTTGCTTTCTGTGTCATAGGCAAATTTCGCGTATCAACGTTTTTCCTGCAGGCTGTATGCTCAACCAATTTGCAGTCAGGATTCTCTCTTCGACAGAACTCCTTCCGTGCGTCGTTGCACAAAAAATGATATTGCCAATCTGAACTGTCGCCTTTGCCAAGAAAAATTGCCCTGCTATGAAATGACTCATTCCTTCTGAAAAAAGACTGTCTCAGTGCTGCTCTTACTGAATCCATTTCAGAACCCTTTTCAGCTTTGTTGTTTTCAAAGTTATGAGAAACTGTCCGGATTTGGTAGGGTTCTTTTTCTGGCCGCTTTACACTTATTATACCAGCAAACAGATCACATGTAGTGACTGGTTGTACAAAGCATCTGTAGACAGTTCGAAGAATTTCCAGAGAAGGTTCTACTACTTCTGTTGTCAATTCAGTCATAGAGAAATCATCTTCTGAGATGAAATACCACGAGCATAATTGTTCCAAGTCTAAAATAGCAGTAGCTACTTCAATATCTGTGGTTTTCTCTGACAGAAGGCTTACACATTTAAAGTGTAAGTACTCTCCCGCTCGCTGAATACGTTCAACTCCTTGTATAATCGTGTGTCGCCTAATACCAAGTATTTCAGAGTCATTTAATTCCTCCTCAGTACGCCTTAATTCCCGCTGAAATTCTTTTAAATGCGAAACAGAGGCTTGTAATTTGGTCTGAACATTTGAAATCCAATCTCGTGACCTTGCGGAAAAGTCTTTTATATAAACAAATTGCGACACTTTTCTCGTCTTATATGAGTATTCTCTAGTTCTTTTTGATTTGATATAGTCTTGAAGAAAACCTTGGGAAAATCTGTCTATAACTTGATCTTCGCTGTATTTATCGGCACACTTTGCATGATCGTATTTTATAACAGTTGTGCAGTATGAACACAAAACATGTTGACACATTATGCAAAACAGATCAAGTGGTTGTTCTTTATGCTGATCACACACCCTCCTTGCAGGTGGCTGACTGTATTCATCAGTAGTTATAATTGGTTCCAACGTGTGGTGACGATTTGATAGCCTATGCCCTGGTATGCATTTTTGACATATAAGTCTCCGACAATCTGCACATCTGCTACTTGGGTTTTCTTTCTCATTACAGATGCCGCATATTTCATATTTTCTAACGAGTGCTGCAATGTCTTCCTCAGCTCTTGCAGGTTCCAAACTATTAACTTCTTCAACAGATTTGGTGATTGGCGTCCTGCACTCTGGACACGGTGGAAAATTGACTAAACGTTTTGATTCCAAGTATCTCTTTATACACTCAAGACAAAATACGTGACAGCATTTGGTCATTTTCTTTGGTCTTGTTAAATTGTCTCTGCAAATGGTACAGAGAGCTCTATGTCTAAATTTTTTGAGGCTGTCATCCTCTGTCTGTGCCATTTCTGAAACGAAATTGTGTAAATGCAAGTAAAAGAGGATCATGACGGTCCTGTACCACTCTCCTGAGAACTCCGCCATACCATTTTACATTTTTCAATGGGAATAATTTTATTTACAGTTTTATACACAAGAATTTGTTAATTCTCAATTTCATGTGCAGTTTTATTTAAAATTGCTTGGGGTAGAATCAATTTTTAGTGTCTTCTTTATAGGTATGCTAAGTTTTACATGCACCCTGATCAGTCTGTTTCAGTTTGCTGTTATTTCAGTTAGTTGTGTATTCAGCTTCAAATATCAGTCTTATGTAACATTTATATAACTGTCTGGAGTGCAGGTGTCCATTTGATTCTACAGTCGTTTTCTTTTCACTTTTTCTCTGTCTAATCAGTGGTCATCCTATTGGGTGAGGGTGTGGCTATGCCTGGTTGAGTGACAAATCAAATAATTTTGGGCACTGAGTCTAAAGAGTAGTTCTCTGTTCAGTTATGACTTGGAAATTAATGGGTGCACATGCTTTTTCTTTGCTATCCCTGCCTGCCATCCCCACCACCATATCTTTGTTGTATTTTTCTTCTTTAATAAATTATTCATATTGAGACTTTTCTGCAATATTGTATAATTATGCTGCAAAACTTAAGAATATTTAATGCTAGTCCTTAAAAATGCAAGTTGTTCAATCTTTGGGGTATCTACTTCTATTATCGGTAAGTCTTTTCCGCCTTCTTTTCCTCAAAATATCACTAGTCAAGCTGGTATGTAATAGTTTGACAGTACCATTCCAGGCTAACCTGATTTATGGAATTTACCCAAAGCATCATCAGCATTCAGGTCTCATACTATTCTGTCTGCACAACAATTCATGCATGACCGAGTCTGCAAAATCATGATAATCCTACATTTGCAACCGTTTCGTCTCAAGCCCGATTTAAGCCACAAGCAGCATCATTCATGCCAGTGCTCTGGCTTTTGGGATGACCCTATCTAGCACCGGTTTTCATGCCTGTTCCAGCCATGAGACAGCACCGTTTCACTCCTAGATCTCAGGCTCAGGTATGACCCCTTTCATGCACCGTTTTCACGCCTGCTCTGGTCATGAGACAGCACCGTTTCAAGCCTATCTCTCAGGCCTCTGGGTTGAATCCTATCAGTCTGCACCGTTTCCACGCCTCTTTCAAGACACTGAGACAGCACCGTTTCACGCCTAGCTCTCAGGTCTTTGGTCATGAGACAGCACCGTTTCACGCCTCTCTCTCAGGCCGTCAAGGATCACCCAGCATTCATTCATTCATTCATTGCAAGAGATAGCACCGTTTCACGCCTATATCTCGAGCCTCAGGGATCAAACCTGTCATGCATCCTGGCACAATTTTCCAAGGCTTTGAGATTGCACTCTTCGTGTCTGGGCCTCAAGCCTAATGGTAGGGTAGTCATTCCATTATATGCACAGACTGTCATAAAGAGAATAGTTTTCAGCTGTCCGACTATATTGGTTGATTCCTAGGTTAGCCACAGCATTGCAAGGTAATTAAAAGTGAGCTGCCCCCAAGACAGATCCAAAGATTTGTTTGTTTGTTTATTGCTTTAATATTAATGTTATTAGTTTGTTTACTTTTGAAAATTGAAATATGTCTTTATTTGTCACATTAAAATATATCTCAATATACTTGTTTATGTGTATAAACTTAACAGTTAGCGGGCTTCAGCCCAGGTGTCAGAACAATTTAGAAACTCATTGCCCTTTGGTGTTACAAGTACAAGTTAAAGCCCAATGCCCACGGACAGACTACCTCATATAGACAAAAACTAATAATAACTAAAATCATTGCAAGATGCAAAATCACTGGACCATGAAGTATATATCACAATGACCTACAGTTAGTATCTCACAGTTCAGCACAAACCGTTAACCGAAGTTTAAGTTTAAAGGTAGGTTCCTGTACTTTGGAATGCATCATAATTTTGATGATCTTTCATCCAAGTTGTTGGAAAGCACTTATAAAAGGGAATGAATAAGTTTCACTAAAAAGTGTAAAAAAAAAGTATTACAAAAGTTGTTTTGCAAGGGATTTCCTAACTCTGCTTCGCACACCAGTTAGCGCTATTTTTAGTTCGCGCCAAAAATAGATAACGCGGCTGAGGTCATGCTGCATTGCATTTTGGGATAGTTTTAACCCATCCACCATGCCAGGACCTCTAGGAGAGCTAACGACAAGGGAAATTTGACCTTTGGAGAATGGCATCAGAAATTGCGCAATTATAGACATAATAAACATAGTTATTTTTAGATCTGGAATTCCAACACAAGAAAATAAACCAAAACGGAAAACGACTATTTTCTTCGACATCTGACGAGTTTCTCAGTAGCAACAAATTCAGAAAAATAAGAGAATTCAATACTGCTCACAAAAAGACGAAATTATTTTGTGGACATAATTGTTATCGCTAGTACAGGAACCTACCTTTAATCCACGAAATAGTGTATGTTAGAAATAAGGGGATTCAACCACTGGACCATGATGATATCATTTATTGTGTCAGCCCAAACCATTTAACCAAGTATGATGCAAATCCATAAAGGATTGAAAAATCACTGGACCATGAACTAAAACCAGTATGAGGTCACTCACAGTGTAAGCCCAAACCATTTACTAAAGTATAAGTTTAATCCATGAAATAGTGTTAGATCACTGGACCATGAAATAAAGGTCACTGTGACCTACTGATAGTTTGAGGACACGCATCTGGTCATACTGAGTCATTATCCGAGGCAGTCATTTTCTTATGTCAAATAGTCTTCAAGATAAAATGCAAAATCACTGGACTATGAAATATAGGTCAATGGATTTATCTGTTAGTTTGAGGTCAAACTTTGGGTCATTATCCCAAGCTATCATCTACAAATATCAAACGATCTTCAAGATATTGGCTTGAATTACTGGACCATGAAATATAAGTCAATGTGACCTACTCTTAGTTTGAGGTCAAATATCGGTTCATACTGAGTCATTATCAGAAGAATCATGTTCGTGCATCAAAACCTCTTGAAGTATGGGCGGTTCGGGCTATGGTGCTGGGTATTTTTCAGTGCTAATTCGAATAATAGTAGAGCAAGGGATACTGTGATTGCAGCAGGTGCGGGTGGGGACAGTGTGGACAATTTTTTCTCTTTCTTTCGACTATCTTGCTCTTCTATTCTCTTCTCTTTTGGAGACGGCCCGATATAGACTTATAGACTGGAATACTGTCTCAAAGGGTCGTTAAACCCTAAACAACCAACAAATCAACCATCGAATTTTTGTGGTGTGTTTATCAAAGTTTCATAAAGGCCATATTCTCGTAAGCAAAACTTTTGGTTCCATGCGCTCTTGAATTTGGTTTGTAATGGTGTCTTTATCGCATATTGTTATACAAGGACTGAATATAGCAGCGCCATTCTCGCGTTCGCAAACTTTCCGATAAGGGCAACTCAAACGCTTTTTCTGTATATTTGTAATAAAATCATCATGTAGCTCTGATTTGCAAATACTTTTATTTGGCCATTGTGTGCTTTTTGTGATTTTGTTGATTTGTTTGTATGCTTTACCTGTATGTATGTGTGAGTGTGTTTAACTCTGATGAAGGCCTAAAGCCGAAAGCGCTAAGTTACAATTAACAAATTTACACTGTTTCTCTCTTTTTATCTACGTTAAACCATTTGTGTATCCTTTTCGGATCCGGTGTTACGTTAGAGAATTTTGCTAGGTGTTTTGTCCCATATAGAGAATTTTGCTAGGTGTTTTGCCCCATATCCTCTATTATATTATACGTGTAGTTAAGATGATTTTACTGCTAAGGTACGGAAGATGCCGACTGTTAGCGACAATCAAGTGCAAACCGAAAGTACATAGCTATATTTAGAGTTTATTTTCCAAGAACGGAAATGAACATTTTTTCTGTTTATTGTCGTTTCGGATTATTTTCAACCTCAAAGCACTAATGAGAAAAGGCTCTGTCGTGTACCCTTATTTGAACCGATATAGATCTAGTCAGTGCCTAAGATACTCCTATAATATGAGATATCGGGTATTCTGACGTCCCTGATTTATGTTTTTATGATGATATTTACATTTTTACTTTCATTGAATACCCATTACATACATCAAACCAATCTCGTCACTCAACAAGAAATGAAAATGAAAGTAGAAATGAAAATTTCAGAATGAAAATAGGAATAATAAAATGAAATATTAAATTTAGAGAGTGACAAGTTGTATGTTATGTAGCCTATGTTATAGATCTATGCCCCAGAAAAATAAGAATATCTTATCTTATTTACTGGAAATTTCCACTTTCTTCACTAGTATAGGCCCCGACGTGTCTATTTGTATCTACAGTGAGGCTCACATGGTCTGGAAAGTGTGAAGATTTTCACGGTGACAAGATATCGGTATACCTATCATTACTACCACATGCCAGACTCCCATAATGTGTTGATAATCAGATAAAGTTTTCAAACGTTGTGTATCCTTGCAGTAAAATAAACAATAACTGCTTAAACTGCTAACAGATTAGGGACCGACCATTTGATATTCTGGGGGGGGGGGGGGGGGGGGGGGGGGGGTGGCCTGGTATTCTTGATGGAGACACGACATTTTATTTCACTGGCCTCTGGAAACAATTTCTTTTTTTTTCACCTTGTGGGAGCTAATTTATTTTTTTTTACAAACTAACTCAAACAGGTTTTTTTTTTAATTTTATAGCTGAACTATCAGATCCTTGTTAACTTGACCTTACTATCCTTTTATTTTACCCACATCAGTATTTTTTACATGGTGCTGTCTTTAACCAGGCCAAGGGCATGGCTTAGCTTGCTTTTGCAAACCAGTGCCTGGAGCATGTTACTCTTTTCATCTAAGGTACAGATAAAAACATTC